>NTHP01000093.1:919563-958907 GCA_003416845.1 Oplegnathus fasciatus | reverse complement strand
CACACACACACACACACACACACACACACACACACACACACACACAGCCCCTTGAACATCTTTGAGCGTTTGAAGCAGCACCATTCAATGAGGCGTACAATAGCACTTTGTTTGCAGCAGTCTGTAAGAGCTTTATAGTTTGACCTCCTTGTTCCACTCAGTCAGCTGGACATTGATGCTGTGCATCCAGAACGGCCAGAAGACGGAACATTCCGCAGACATGCAGTACTGTATGCTTACTTATGATTCCCATTTTCCTTTGATTTATTCACAGATGGGCTGAGAGACAAAGACATGATTCTGTAACCATGCTAATGTGAAACATCCTGTGAACAGCAGCACTGATTCTCCCTCCATACCCTTTTCCTGTGGCTTACACTGACACAGTGTGCACATACACTCATACCAGACCCATTATTACCATACAAACACTCAACCTGTCAACCTTTCATGTCTTGCAGCAGCTAATGATGCAAATGGGTTTGTTACTCACAGATAAATTATAAAGGTTTTGGCCCCAAATGGTAGTTCAAGCCATTAGGAGTAATAAACCACAAGTTTATGGGAAAAGCACTGAGAATCCAAGCTGTTTACCATTTGTAAAGCCACTTAAAAGAGTTTTGAAATGGTTCAGACCTATTAGCTGCGTGACAGTCTGTGATGGGTCAAACAGCTGCAGTGTGTATACACACAGGGCAGGGGGTTGAGGGTTAGAGGGAGATGCAGCAGATGGTCTTGAGGTAGGACATGGACTCTTTAGACTCCCCTAAAATGAGAAGAATGCATCTCAAGTACACACCCAGCAGCTTGTGGAATAACATTTTTCTGCCCATGTTTGGATGACTTGTGTCGCAATCATTTGAATTTGTAATTTAAGCTCCAGACCTAAAAGGAATAGTTCAGCATTTCGGGGAAATATGCTTCATCGCTTGCTTTCTGAGAGTGAATATCATGTCTGATATTAAGTATGAAGCTGGAGTCAGGACGTGGTAGCCTAGCGTAGCATAAAGACCAGAAGCAGGGGGAAACAACTAGACCTGCAACACCTCTAAAACTCATTCATTAACATGTGGTATTTCATTTATGTAACATGAACATAAACAGAAATGTAAAAAGGATAATTTGTGGTTTCAGGGGCTTCCACCCAATACTCTCCAGATACATTGGTAGAAAAAGTTCTGTATGCTACCTACCCAGCACCTACTGTTAAAATAACAATATACACCATGTTCTTTGGTGAACTTTAGAGTTGTTGGTAGCCATACTTTTAACTTTGGACAGAGAAACAGACTCTGGGCATGGCTGTTTCCTCTTGCATCCAGTTTTTAAGCTAGGCTCCAGCCTTGACTCTAGCTCAGTACTTACACATGAGGTCAGTCTTCTCCATCTTACTCTCAGAAAGAAAGCAAATAAATGTATCCCCAAAGAACTAATTATTTACATTTACATATGCATTAATTGAAGACAAAGTTCTCTTGGGGGTAATCCTGTAATATTGAAATATCTGAAAGTTTGAATAGGAATTTCTAACAGGGTGGTTACTTTAATGAATCCCTAACTATCATGGAAATTAAAACAATTGACATTTGCAGCCCTCTGCCAACTATGACCACACTCAGCAATGTGAACTATTTCTGTGGCCCTCCCACTGTGCCCACAACAGTGGAGAACAAAGATGACATTCAACATGTTATATAGCCTCTCTCTGTTTTCATGTGAAGCTGCCTCTTCCAGTGCTCTGCTCTGAATATTCAGTATTTAGCAGTGTATTTCCTGTGTGTTGGCTGAATGCTTACAGGACAGACCACAAGGCTCTATCTCTGCGATACAGAGCCGAACAAATGCAGCTGGTATCACGCACAAAAACAGGATTTGGCTCTACAGAGGAGTGCTGTCCAATGTCAACACTCTCTCCGCTCATGTAGCTCCAAAACTGTGGCCATGCCCTCTCTCTGCAGTGTGTGTGGGGGTGGGAAGCCTCTATGTCAGACAGTTGGATCTCTACAACGTTGTTTTACACAGATAACTTTTCATTACGATCGGTCCTACGCCTGTGTTCTGTGTGTTTTTATGTACATCTGCTGGCAGACAGAGTTTTCCCACAGTGGGAGAATTAAGTGGATTAAATGTTACAGCTTGAATCTCATTTCCGCTTCGCCTCCCAACTGGAGCTGGCTGCTGTACTTATATTGACCTTGAAGAGGGGTTCAGACACTGGATTTAGTCATGCTAACTCCTCCGAACATCCTCAGGACGTTACAGATCCCGGGTCATGAGAATCTCATCGTAACTCAATAACTGTTCACAGACAGTCTGGCTACAGGGGCAAGGCCTCCTCTCCAGGGACCCTCAACTCAGAAAACTCAGACACTGAAAAATAAACATACAACAACATACGTAAACATACGTACAACAGTAAATAAATGAGGAAGAAATGTTTAAATTACACTGGTTTAGTATTACCAAGTTTGGGGATTGAATATCTCCACCACATTCTCTTTTGGACCTACAGCTCATTTCTCCAGGATGTTTCTTCATACCGATCAGTTCTGAGCAAAGTCACTATATAGCATCTAGCCATCTTGGTTGCCAAGAATCATGGCACTCCAGTTCAGTTCTATGGGGCCAATGGGCACAAATCAACCCCAAAAGCATCCAAAGCAGCCACATAATGACAGTCACAGTGTTATGGAACATTTCTGTAAAAGGATAAAGTAGTAGTCTATCTATGGCCTGAAATCTTGTTCTACTTATTTGCAGCTACAGGCAGCTAGCACATGTACAATATCCAAGGACATGCAGCAGTGATGACTAAGATGACATCAAAACTGTACAAGAAGGGTGTCAACCAATCAATATCATTATAGATAAAGAATATTCTGTTTGTCATTTTGGGTTTTGCTCAAATTGAGTTGATGATAATGATAGACAAGACCAGCGTTTTAAAAATTCTTGCTTTCTACAAAATCTTCGAATGCAACCATGGAACGGTTAAGGTTAGGGAAAGAATGTGATTATGGCAAATAAAATATGGTTACGGTGGTGTTAGGCAACTAACACATGTGGTTAAGGCTAGGGAAAGATCACAGGTGTGGTTAATAAAAAAAACAAATGTCAAGTGCAGTTCTATGACAGGACGTGAACTCCAGTTTCCTGCGTGAAAGATGCCAGAAATGCAATCTTCCACAACAATTTCCAGCAACAATTAACTATATGGCGAGGCAGTTACAGAATGAAAATACACTGAAGGCGATTGGAGAAAATGTTTTGGCCATAAATATGACCAGAAATGGGTTTGATTATAGATTACAGATTATAACTTTAGATCTTTAGAACTTAGACCAAAACACATAAACTAAGAATTGGAAAAGACAGGATAATTTCATTTCAACTTTTAATGAAAATGATCTGCACACTTGAAAGTTTGGCCTCCGAGCCTACAGTATATCCTTTGGAGCTATACTAAGGCCAAGGGAACATTGGGCAGTAGTCCTGTATGGCTTCTCATGCCCTTACTGTCTATTGTGCTCTCTCTTTCTCTCTCTCTGGGGTGTTGCTCAACATTTGGCAGCTGGTTTCCATTAGGGAACTGTCAGGGAGGGGCTGGAGGGGCATGACAGTGGTGGAGACAGTAACTCAGAGCCCATGTGAGCTTTAGCCTTGGGGTACCTCTGATGACACAAACACACACATGCGTGAGCACAAAGCAGGACCATTGTGAAGTCCAGACAGACACATAGAAGTCCTTAGAGCCAGAACTAATCCCTTCCAAAACACTCACAAACCAGCCTCATCCTTTAAAGTTTCACCTTAACATTTGTGTACATGATCATCAGCCTCATTACACACATTTGCAGTAGGTAGAAAAAGTCAGAAACTAAACATGGCTGTGCCATCGCGCACAATTTACCAGCCAAAAAGAGATAAAACCAAATCTGTCTTACTTTCAGATCCGACTGTTGCTGTTCCCCAAGCCTGGCGGCAGAAGCTGGATAGGCAATCCCTGAGAGGATGCAGAGAAGGCAGAGGCAGGACAGAGATTTAGCAGCCATATTTGTGTGTTTGCCCAGTGGAGCACTGATCCCCCCTCTCTGTCTGTGTCTCTGTCAGTGTCTCCTGGCTGTAGGAAAGTCTCTGGGCAGCTCCTCTTGCTCGGCTGCACCCGTTGGCTTCACTTTTCCACTGCTCCGACCTCCAGATGCAGCACTGCGCCTAGTCCCGGCCCAGGCTGAGTCCTGTAAAACAAACTTGTGTGGACTTCCTCCCTTTCTCTCCCTCCCTCCCTGCCCTGATTCCTCTCCCCTAGCGGACTTGCCTCTCCCCTGAGCCTGCGTCTAAATCACATACAGATGGGAAGGCTGGAAACTGAGAGAAAGAGTGAGAGGGGGAGAGAGAAAGAGAGAAAGAACGACAGACAGAGAGGCAAATGAGCAACAGAGGGCTTCTGTCTCTTGAGCAGAAGGCAGGCTCGAGGCAGACAGTGCACCCATCCAAACTGCATATCTCCCCCCCCCCGACTGGCTGAGTCAGATTGAGTGTTAGCTCCCCATCTCCATTTGCAGGACCGTGGCACCCTTTCACCTTGGGCTCAACAGGCAGCACCCCTCCCTCTGCTCTCCCCCTCCCCTTCCCCTTCCCCTCAGTTCGGCCAGGGTGGGCAGAGGGTCTAAAGCTTCAACACTCACTCGGCACTCCGCAGGCAGAAAAGAAGCAGCTGCTATGATATCTTGGCCCAGCTAAACCTCGCAGCCCCAGACATGAGCTTTTTGTTTGTTTTCCAAGGTCAGACCATCAAAAGCTGCTAAATTTATGGTTATTGTGTGAGGCTCTTAACAGGAAGAGCCCGAGCGTGACATTTCCAGCACAAAGGATGTATTGTCAGAGACTCAAAACAGTAGTTGGCTAAGATCTGAATTGCTGGATACTGTAAAGGCCACTTTAAAGTTGTTTTGCACATGACTCTAAGCAGACATGTCACACAGGTCCAAAGACAGTTGTGACTTCTCCACAAAGACCATGTTGTAAGCAGTTCCAAATACGTCCAAGTTATGTCGTGCTTGCCCATAGGCCCATGTGGAAGTTATATGTCTCGAGTGACTAATAAACAGGTTGTCACATTCCAGTTATGTCAGAGATGTCATCCACACGAGAGAAAAACAAGGCCTCAGGCAGCTCTATATTTACTATTCTGAACAGAACCAGGGTTAAAGAATATAGAATATAATGCTACTGCAGCTATTTTTTTCCAATTTTCCAAAAGCAGATAAGACCATTTTTGGACATAATTGTGGAAACAGCATTGAAGCTGAAAGCTTCTGAGGTAGAGTTTGCCATGAAAGAAGTTAACTGACATTTGAGAGCTGGCTGGCAGGAGATGTGCTGCGAACTTCTGTGGTGTGCTGCTGACTGGAGCATGTCATAACCCAGTACATCCTCTGAACATTGGTATAAGACCTTTTCTCCCCTTTTTCAACACGCCCACATGGTCTCGATTATGTACCCTTAGTTATTTAAGATGTCCATCCCTTACAACATTTAACATCTGGGAAAACCCATTGTACTGTCAAGTTTGCAGAGTTGTAGCTATCAAACTAGCTTCCACTGGGAAAGAGGAAGGTAGTTAACCTCGGTTGCTAACATTAGCAGTGATTCCCACCCGATGTTTCTTTGTATACACAAGCTGAGTCTGTATTCAAGTTTCCAACCACATGTAACGCAAATCTTAACTGAATTTCCAAACAATCAGCAAAAGAAAATGCGAACTAAGCCATGTTTCCATCAGCTACTGTTGTGTGAGTATTAGGAGTTGGGTGCATTAAGATGAACAGTTGGTGGACTGATTCTCAGGTTGGGTGCCATTGAACCATTGCAGAAGAGGGCGCGATGACACGATGCCAGTCAAACCTCAAATAATGGAAAACCATACATAGATGCATAAAAACAGGTGGATGAAAACAGACTTATTGGCAGCCCCTGCACACTCAGTATTGTGTTTGTCCCACCTAAACTGTACAGTAAATGGAGGAGGGCTGGCCAGCATTAGCTGTCTTTCTTTTATAGGTCAAGTTGTGGTGGTGGTAACTGACCAGACCTCACAGGAATGGGTAGTCATGTAACCTCAGCACTCTGGAGCTCACCCCGGGATTTGAATGATGTCACAGAGTACCATAAGGAGTGCTACAATCACAGATGGGACTAAACAACGGCTAACACAGTCTTCTTTCTTAATTAAAATTATTTTTTTACTTTTTGCATTTTGACTTGAAACACTAAAATGGTCAAAATCAACTGCAGAGGAACACAGAATTTTAATTTTTATCTTCCAACCCAAAGAATTATTGTGGAAAGCTAACAGATTCATCCTGCTTTTAGCCAATAAAAGCACTACCCTCTTTTATTTTGTCACTATACCTTTATATTACCTGCTTATGAAAAGACTGTGGCACCATAACAAAGTTAATTGCTGTCTTGGGAGTAACTGTAGACTATAGTTATGCACTTTTGAGTCCAATTTCAGCCTTTATAAAACACTTTCATGCAATGTAAATGGCACAGGGACGGCACTAACTACCCGAAAGCTGATGTTAGGCTTGGCTGAACCACAGTCTGTTTACTGCACCAGCTCACTGAGATGGAGAAGACTTTTCCCTCTCCATGTTTGGCCCGCTGCACATTGGTATTCTCAGCACAGGCATAGTATAAACACCAGAGATCACTCACAGGCCTGGATCGTATTCAACGATCGAGGAGGTTTCACAGGAGCAACACTGTATTCTTAACTTCTCTACAAAGGGATGAGTTTGTCCCGGGTGGTCTTCTTTGCCAACCTATTTGGCTAAGGCCATTCATGTGATCAAAGGCCACTGCTGGGTCTGGCAGCTGAGTGATATAGCAGGCATGGCCCAGTGCAACACTGCCCTCTGAGCCAAAAGCAACAGGGGGAAATCCATCTGCAGTGCTGCAGTGTGAGTATCACAAGATCCTACTTAATACAGTACAACAAGGCTTTACCACAAACATAGCATGTTAATGACTCTTGTACTTTATTTTTCTGTTTTCCTGACAATATTTAGCATATTAAAAGGATTCATGGGGTCATATTAAAGGATAATTCCAGTATATTACAATTTAGGTCTTATTTTTGTAGTTTATCATGGCACTTATCAAAGTAATTGCTGAGATTTGGAAATACACTGACATCGCTAAAAAGAAGTCAGACGGGCCATGAAAGTAGTCAGATTATCAGGATTTATACAAATCCCCAGGCTAGCCAAACGTATGTGGAGAGAAAACAAAGGTGAACAGTAAAACTGTCCATTGTAAACATCCATCACAACTTACAGACCAACTTCCTGGCAACTAACTTTTGAATGACTATTTTCCCCAACAGGAAAAGCAAGGAATGAATCACATATTCAACCTTATTTTGAAAGCAGATCAACTCCTGATCGGGGCAGAAGGACAGAGTCATGGCAGCCTCTCTTGAGAGGGCTGGGAGGTCAGAGGATCCAGCAGGTCGGCCCTCTCCCCTCGGCCCGTGGTGTCTCCTTACACTCTCCACACATACCAGAGAAAACTATAACCTCCATCAAAACAAACACCTCCTCATTTTAATGCTACACACTTACTGGTACAGTAGTTGTACAAGCTCCCTGGGCAGAGCAACTTTTAAAGATAAATACATGTTAACTTTTGACAACAGAGTCAGTATTATGTGTGGAAATGGCATGCTTTGCTTTCACATTCATGCTTTATCATTTTATTTGGTGATAGAACTGAAAGTGAGCAAATTCAAAATGTTGGTAATAACCCCTCATAGCAGAGTTTCAGCATTCCCAGATTTCAGTTGTAATAAACCAGGATTGTTCATAAATGGCAAACTGCCCATTAGATATTGTGTCTTGTATGTAAATGTAATAGTTTGTGGTGAGGGTGGTACAAGTGTCCAAAGTGTAAAGGTTCATCCTGTGGGGAGTAAAGATGTGCTCTGTAAAGTAGATTTTAATATCTTGTCTATAATTGCCTGGATGATGGCATTACAGGAAACGTTAGGGGGAATCATCCATTTGGGGACCATAAAAGTCCATATGGAATGTCAAAGTAATCTGGCCACTAGTTGTAGAGATATTTGGCTGTGGGCCAAAGTGTTGGACAAATGGACAACCCGCAATATGGACTGAACAACATTGGTCTTGTCAAGGCCTCAGTATGCTTCAAACGAACTAGATTGTACACATCTGAAGGTAAAAGCGTTAATAGCTGTTCCGAAGGGCCACACTCGAAGGTGGCGTGAAAAGCCCGCCGTCATAGGCTCCTCCTTCCTGGGTCCCACTGTCTCTCTGACCTTGCTCCAAGACCTCAATGTGTTTTATGTGCCTTTTTTGTTTTGACATAATGATCATAGAGATAGCGATTAGAGCACACACTTTTTGGTGTTGCACTCTGTTGTACACACAAAAAGTCAATGATTTAGTCGTGAACCTCAAACCTGACCAATTGCTGTGTAAAATGGGTGTTACAAACATCGCTGGACGCAGCGGAAAAGGGAATGTCAGATGCGTTTAGACAATCTGCACTTAACTGACCTTATACACAGTGCACATTTGACATGTCATAGCAGGAAATAATTATTAATGCCAGTTCCAGTGCCCCAATGCTTTGCATGCTGGCCAAACAACATGGCTTACTAGAACACCCAAATGGAATGAAGCCATGTTTATTGTTATTGGCTCCACCTGTGCTTTTCCTGGTTTGACCAATCAAAACATCTGCAGTGAAAAAGGTCTATCACAAGGTAACAAATAAGATGATACATGACATTTGATGCTACACACCTCGGCCTCAAGGACTTGACTGTATCAATATCCGTGGTAAAGAGTGTTTAGAGATTTAAGTATCCTTTTCCTGTGGTGCTAAATATTTTAGGTTTATGACCAAATTCAAGTAAGCATCCAAAGAAGTAAACATTTAGATAAATGTCATGTGTAGCTTCCTCTGCAGTTTCCTCCAAATTATCTTAACAACACGTACAACTGCCATGCGTGTTCTCTAGGTGCAGCTCTCCTGTGGGATCCTGTTACTCTTACTGTCCAGTTTACAGACTGCCTCACAATTTCTCTCAGTGTGTGAGTTGACTCTTCAGGGAGAAGTGCATCTCGGTCTTGGCAGTGAGTGTTGATTAGAAACAGATGGAAGGAGGAGGGGGTGTGAGAGAGAGCGATTTAAGAAATGTAGAGCAGAGGTCTGACTTGGTGGGAAAATGGAATGATTCAATCTCCACTCACGTAAACTGTCCTCACTGGAAACTGAAACTATCCGACAGATTAGAGCGCTGCAAATCACATGTGTAAATGCTGGCAGTGCTTGTGTAATTTCCTGTGCATTTCCCCAAAGGTAAGTTTAGCCCATCATCTGCTCTGAGTCCAGGCTCTTCCCAAGACAACTGATGGAAAAACAGGAACCGGAGGGCCAGAAATTAAATAAGTGAAACTCACATACCAAGAAAAGAGTCAGTTAATGAATGAATGGACATTAAAGTCCAACATTTAAATGGAATTCAATGTCAGCTTGAGTGCCTGACCTACTGGCAAGCATTATTCAAACCCACAGAACCTTTTTAAAAATTTAAGTCAATATCCCAACATCATGCATTGTTTACATACATGTGCACTTGCTAGTAGTCCTCATCTCCCTTGCACTTGTTGGCACGTTGCTCAGTTTCTTTGCACGTTACTGCCAGTAACTGTTGATCAGTGGAATAGCGTGAAACCAGCAGCAGGAATGTGAATTCCACCACCCGTGCATGATCATGCGCATGTGCCCATGATACAAACAACACTAGCACTAAATACAAAGAACTTGTGATTAGATACATTAGGAGGAAAACCATTCGAGAGCTATCTCAGATATGCCAACCCCTTCCTCAGACAATCTAATAAAATATTATGTTGTAGGAAAGCAGCAATTAAATCAAGATTGGTCTGCAATAGGATGTCCTGTAATGTTTGTAACTCTGATGAGAACTATCTCGGTGCTTTGCCTCTGATGCAAACCAGACTAAAATGATCAAATATGTTGTTTTCCTTTACAAATTCCAAAAGTTGCCTGCAGACAACACAGTCACAGCAGTGCTTGGGGGCGGCAGTGGCTCAGTCCGTGGGGACTTGGGAACTGGAGGGTCGCCGGGTCAAATCCAGCTCGGACCAATCAGTATGGAGTGTGGACTCGTAGCTGGAGAGGTGCCAGTTCACCTACTGGGCACTGCCGTGGTGCCCTTGAGCAAGGCACCGGGCCCCTAACTGCTCGGGACGCCATCCTATGGGGCAGACCCCTCGCTCTGACATCTGTCCATACATTAATGCATGTTTATGGGTCCTGTTTGTGCATATGTGTATTTTGGGTCTGTGTGTGTGTGAAAATGACAACAGAGTGAAAAAATTGAATTTCCCCTTGTGGGATTAATAAAGCACGCTTCCTCCTTCGCCATGAGCACAAAATACAGTTGAGGCTAATGTCATTAGTTTTGCAGGTATTTGGACTGAAACCAAAGAGCTGGTGCTAGAGGAAAAGTCAGGGGATCACCAGAGTCATTAGGATATATCATCTGGAAACCATGAATGTGTGTACAAAAGTTCTGACAGACTGACATTGCCAACACATGATGCACATCGATGTATTTCCATTTGATGAAATGTCGCAGCCACATAAACATGAAATCACAGGTTTGACTATTTCTCTCAACATAAACATCATATAGCTTCAATTAAGAGCTGGAACAAGCGCATACAGCATACAGAATATACAGTATGTCATACTGTCAGACAAGTGGAGTGCAAAATGTTGCAGAAAACTGGTGTTCAAGAAGTTTGGGGGAAAATATCTGTTGAGATTACACTTTGCTATGATAGTATGTCAGAGCCCAGCTGTTGATGCAGTGGTGAATTTGAGCATTCATACAGTATCTTCTGCCCACACAGAGGGGGCCAACTACAGCTGCTGTGGCTCTCTACAGAATCCGCCTTAGCTGTGATATACATTACAGCCAGACATCTGCATACAGCTGCTCTCAGAGGACTCACTAACAAGTTTTCCATTTCTATCTTATGCATTCAGTGACTTAGATTAAGTGCAGCACATCACACAGCTTAAATCATAACTCCATCTGTTTTGGACCTGGACCCAGTTTTTTCAATATTTCCCATCATACTGGTCATAACTACCTTATTTGCAGACAAGCTTCAGTGTACTGCATTTTGCACAGCTTTACATAGTGGTTTGTGCAAATACGCAGTCTTTCCAGAGAAGAAGACACTTTTAAGGTTGTTTTTGGAGTGTCCTATACAGCTATACAGCTGCACAGGAGAGCTGGTAAACCTATAGTTTGTTTGCTGTGGTCCAAATCAGTGGGTGAGCGGGTAAATATTTTGCCTTTTCCTCTTGGTTCGTTTTCTTTTCACAGAAAAAATATCAAGCATGTCGTGCCCCTCCTTGTTTCCTGTCTCTCCACGCTGCCAACTGTCAATAAAGGCAATATACCCCACCAAAAAAATCTAAAAAAAAGAGAAGAATATTAGGGAAGGTTTAGAAACCCGTGCTAAATGCGCAATGTTGTGGCTCTGACAAGTGGTTGCTCATGCCAACATCTGCACTGTTTCCAACAAGCTGCTCTAGCTGCTGCTGGAAAGACATGATACACGACTTCCTGTGAGCTAGATAATTTAACACACTGACCTAACATTGAATATTCTGGCCAACTTTACTCCCATAACCTCTGACACCAAGCTCAGCATCCTGCAGTGCTCAGCTTGTTGTGCCTTCTAAAATTACCCATCGCAGGATGTGGCCCATCAGCACAACACTCAACATATAGAGGTAAGAGAGGAGGTGTTTGGCCGGCCAAGCGTTCCGCTGCAGCCTCAGCGTGAAGAGTTACATGACAGATAGCAGTGTGGATACTGAACAGAGACGTGTAATGCTGAGGGGAACAGGAAAACCCCCCTGCTCAACACTGTGAGAACACTACTGTGTCCTGTTATCAGACACACAATGCAAACTGACAGCCACACACTTATATAGCCTGGAAACACATGCAGACACACTTTACAACACAGAGACTCAAACACTAGAAGTACACACACTCATCACATATCCTCTAATGCACACTAGGTTTGGATGAATATATATTATTGTTAAATTATATCTAGAAATTAGGAATTGTGAAGCCTGATGTGCTATTGTCAACTACACTGTAAATATGAGTGCACCCTACTGGTCAAAGAGTGAAAGGCAGCTCATTTTAAAGCAGCTGATTGGGAACATTTGAGTAAGTTTTGACATTGCACGGTAGGTAATGTTTGAATTGGAAAATAAAAACTGAGGTCAAAGAGGTGAGTGTATGTATGAGACAGAGAGCAGTTTGACCCTGACAGATGGGGCACGCAAGGCTTTACTATGCCATCAGAAAAACAAATTAAACCCACCAGTTAGAATATAAAAGAAACTTTTGACAGACCTTTAAGAGACTCATCTAAATGGCAGTGAAATTTGGGGGCCACAATCCACACCAGCACTTGAAAACCCCACCTTTACTTCACTTTTCAGGCCACAAAGCTAAAACAACTTGATATATCTACTGAACATGAATAAGAAGAGAAAGCAAAATGTATTTTGTTTATTGTTATTGTTCCAATAATGGAATTTCGGCTGATAATTACATTTGAAAATGTAGAGCATGGCTGTGGACGCCACTCGAAACCCAGTTCTGAGTGGTGATGTTTTCCTCCATGCTAATAGTGAACTATAATGCACGAGCTAAACCTGAACGCCACTTGTATGTAACTGTCATGTGTCTTAGTTGAAGTCTTTATAGACTTTGAGGCTGAGACCAACCAGCCGTTCCTCTCTACCGTACATGTTTACCTGCCCAGCTGTGAATCTCTACATATCAGCAGCAGAGGGGGGATGGCAGAGGAGAGGATGAATGATGCCACAGGGCTGCTGACCAGTTTATTGTAAAATGCTTGCAGCCTTTTCACTCAGTCTACGAGTAGGCTATGTTATTCTAATGGTTTTTGTAGCCATTTATTTATGTATTTAGAATTTTCTCTTAGGAAGGCAATCCAGGCCTGTCATGTGAGTCCTGTACTGATAGTCTTCTCCACAGAGGGATAAACAATTCAGTAATTCTTACTGATTTACAGTAAGAATTATAATACTTTAATCTGAACACAGGAAAAAATCTGCTGTTGTGTTTGTGTTTCTGCCAATGTTGTTCATGTCGTATTCATGCCAATCAAATGTAGTGAGTGTAACTAAATCGACTCAGTGTATGAGACAAACAGTGAGAAATGGAGAATCAGAGCAGGAGAGTTGGTGCCTATCTGTCATAAATCAATAGGATTTGGTCACAACAGAGTCTGGCTCACTAACACCTCACACATCAGAGAGCTGTAGTCTCCAGATGACAGTCTACCTGCTGTCCACCTTCTCTGCTCTGCTGCTGACAGAACAGAGTAATCCAAGCAGCATCAGACAAATCTCCCTGTGAGACAGCCTAAACTCTCCATCACCCCGTTCACCACTCCATCCACACATGCTCGTCACTGGGAGGAAAACAGAACACAAATTACTTTCATTCACTTTTCTAGCTCTATCTCTGCCACAAGCTTCATTCACCTCTCTCTATTATGTTATAAGACTGGCCTGCAGGGATTTTGGGCGACAAATGCACTTCGTCTAATTGGCTGCACACTCAGTCCAGATGCTGTCAGGCAGGAAGGACAGTAAATCTGCCTGGCCGCTCTGTCTGCCACATGAAAACACCTGCGCTCCAAGCTGAGTCCCTCTTACATCGTCATTACTGTCTGACACAGTCTGGGTTCATTTTAGAAGCTCTCAGCTCTCAGTGTGTGTAAGAACATCATTATCACACGCTTCAAAGGGATTCACTGGCTGAACATGCAGACTGGAAGACATTACACAGACAAGGAGGACAAAATAACAGAAGCATAATATAAATGCGTTCATTGAGGCATCCTTTTTCAACTTTTTCAAAATTGTGGATGCCCAGGTGACCCATTTAAATTAATACGCTGGTTCAATATGCTAATTTGCTGTGACTGATACCACTCTCATGTCTGTGTGTTAAAGGTTCTAAATATGATATTCAGAACATTAATATAGTAGCAAACAACTATTTGCTATGTAAAAATATAGTGGAGTAATGGCATCCTCGAGCACAGAGTCACACTCCCTCTGTGTGCATTGTGATTGGAGCTTCTCTGTTCTTTGTTTTGAAGCCGGGACAGCCGCGTGTGCACTTTGGAGCATGTGAATCTGCACCACGTTTATAAAGAGAGTAAGAGAGCGACCTCCCACACAGTATTGTAAAAGCAGTTCGAAGCTTTCAGCTGAAGGCATTGACAAACAATCAAACTTTAGCTACCTAAAGCATATTTTATTTGATGTTTAGGTAGCTAGCGTTAGCAGGGTAGCTAGCAAGCTAATAGCTCCTAGCGAGCAACGGCAGGCACTCCTGTGTCTGAGGGTGTGTGTCTGTGTGTCTGTGTGTTTGCGTTCACTTCAGCCTCTGACTAAACTCAGCACTCACCAGAGACTCCAGTTTTTCTGTTATTTTCCTCCAGCCTTTTCCCCCTCTCCTCTACATTTCCCCTCCAGTCAGCAGTCAATATGGACGAAGAGAGACTAATAACATTATAACACCCACAGTGGAGGTCGGCACCTCCGCGGATCGCTGCTGCAGACAGGTTGAGAAGCAAGAGTGAAGATAAATCCCAAAAGCTTGAAAAATAAACTATGAGCTCTCCTCCCGCTGGTAAATGTCTCCAGATCAGAGCAGAATCCAGTGTGACTCCGCGTGTTTTTTAATCCAGAAGCTCCAGCTCTGCCCCCGGCTCTCTCCTCCAGAACTCTCCAGCACTCAGCAGCTGTCTGTGGGCGAGCAGCGGCTGAGAGAGAGCCACTGGTCTGCTCCGCCCGGTCCTCCCAACACAACACTCTGCAAAGCCCACGATACGCACAGATTTTCAGAGCTGGAGTCAGGGTGTAGTTAGCCTAGCGTAGCATAAAGATGGGAAACAGCTAGCTTGGCTTTGTCAAAAGTGAAAAAACGCCAATACCTCTAAAGCTCAATTAATAGCTAATCAGCATGTTGTACCTTGTTTATTTAGGCTGTACACAAACAGAAATGTAAACCCAAAGCTAGAACTAGTTTTTGTCTTTATGCTAAGCTAACCACATGCTGACTCCAGCGCTGTACTGTAAAGCACATGAGAGTGGTATCAATCTTCTAATCTCACTCTCGTAAAGAAAGCAAATAATACCTTTTCCCAAAAAGTCAGTGTATAAACATGCAGACTAGCAGCTATATAATTATATACCGATTTAGTCAATGACAACACAAAAGGTGTTGCTTAGATTTGACTTTTAAAGGGCTGCAGTCTGCAGTTTTGTTTAAAATTGTGTCAGTTAAATGTCAGTCAGACATTTTTGCTGAGGGTCTTTGCTAGTGTTGTTGAATGTGTTTGGCATATGTCAAGATGATTTTTGAGACTTTCCCCTTTGCATCTTGTTATAAATTTGCTGTGCTCATAACTGATGCACCACCACCAGGAGATCCCTGATGTGGACTGAACCGTATCAGCTTCAATGGTATCTGTAAAAGATGATTCTATTATTTTGAACTGAAGTTCAAGATCATTGTTCAAGATTATTATAGGATTATTGTCTGGAGAAAAAACAGTTTTATTCAACCTTAGGTCATTAGTCTTGTGAAAGGATCACACATACAAAGGAGACCTGAATGAGAAAATACTGCAGACAAAAAATGGTACAAGAAACCATAATAATCTCAGAAAGAGAGAAGGACAATGAGGATAGAGACAGGCTGACAGAGAGAGAAATCCAGAAGTAAGCGACAAGAGAGGCAGAGAACACGGAGGCAGTGAGAGAAGAGAGAGAAATGAGACGTGGCTCAAAACAAAGACAGACTTCAATTAAAATGGCCAAATATTTGCTCGAGAGTATCACCGTTTACTTAGCATGGTTACAGCGTTTGGAGGATTAGATGGTTTCTTCCAGGCATGAGACAAACTCATTAGCTTGATTCATCTTCATTCAGCACAGACTTCAGCTGACGTGGGCTGAGCTGAAACTGCACAAAAACACAAAACTGAGATTTCTCTATAGTTCAAGATTCAGTTTATTGTCATTTTCTTGTGTACTTTCATACAAAAAAAATGAAATGCTGTTCCTCCGAGCCCACAGCAGTGCAACAAAAAAGGATAAAAATATATATCTAAAAGTCCCCTTAAAAACAATACAACTAAAAACACATAAATACAGAAGAAAGAAGAAAAAAGCTGCACAGTGCATTAAAGTGCATTTAGAGAGAAAGTACAGTTTGATGTTGACAACTGGTGTATGTCAACGAGTGACCAGAACTGATGGGGGGGTTAGAGAGGGGGGGGGCACAGTGTGTTGACGATCCTGACTGCTTGTTGGTAAAAGCTGTTTAGCATCCTGCTGGATTTGGCACAGATGCTCCTGTACCTCCTCCCAGACGGCAGGAGGGAAAACAGACTGTGGGCAGGGTGGTGGAGATCCTTCATGATGCTGGAGGCTCTGCAAACACAGTGTTAATGGTAAATCTCCAGCAGGGAGGGGAGAGGGGCACCAACGATCTTACTACGCGTTTTCACAATCCTGTTCACACGGTCATGCTGTTGGTCGCTTTGCAGTTACCGAACCAGGAAGTGAGGCCATAGGTCAGAATGCTTTCAATGGTGAACCTATAGAAGGTGGTGAGGGCTGGAGTAGGGAGACTTGGTCTTTTAAGTCTCTGGAGGGGATGGAGCCGCTGCTGAGCCTTTTTAACGATGGCCGAGGTGTTAATGTTTGAGGTCAGGTCGTCCGCCAGGTGCACTACCAAGAACCTGATGTTACTGAACCTCTCCACAGCGGCACCATCGATGGTCAGCAGTGTATGATGCTGCCTGCCGGCCCTCCTGAAGTCAATCACCATCTCCTTTGTTTTGTTGACATTGAGGGAGAGATTGTGGGATTCACACCACGCCGTTAGCTGCTCCACCTCCATCCTGTATGCAGATTCATCATTATTGCTGACGAGACGCAGTACTGTTGTATCATCGGCAAACTTGATGATGTGGTTGGTGTTGAATCTGGCAGTACAGTTATGGGTTAGCAGGGTGAACAACAGTGGGCTCAGGATGCAGTCCTGGGGTGAGACTGTGCTCACTGAGATAGATTCTGACTGTCTGCTGCCTCTACATCAGGAAGTTGAGGACCCAGTTGCAGGTGCCAGCTTCTCCACCAACTGTTGTGACATTATAGTATTAAATGCCGAGCTGAAGTCGACTATCAGTCATGTAAAAGTGGAAACTTAAATAGTTTCTGTGCTGTGATTTTTTCTGTATTTCTTAATGTGTTGAAGAGTTAAAATTAGTTTTCATCATTTTTTTCATAATCACCTTCTGTGGAAATCTGTTTCTTCGCCCAGAGATCTTTATTGCCCATAAATGAGATTGAGCGATTTGGTATATACACGCCAGAATGCTATCTGCTGTGTCTATGTTACGATGCTTACCATGCAATAAATCAAGCAGCTATACTGCAAGATCAGGTCATTTAGTCTCATATGCAGCAAGCCAAAAAAAGCAAGATGATCCCGCTGTCTTGTTTCCAGAACAGCCTCCTGTGCTTACAGAGTTTCATGAAATGAGACTAAATATCTGGAAGAAAGATGGAATTAGGCAGATGGATTCAGCTAGCATCATGAAAGTGACCCGTGATTCTACAACGATGCTTGAAATATCTTCATTTTTATTGGAAATAGATCACAGGAAAGATTGTTCCTCTGATTTTCATAAAATGAGATTATAGGGATATGACTGCATTTACATGTGCAAGCATGACTGCAAATGTATTCCATAGCAGCCTGATGGTAAATGGAACTTAACATTCTTATGACCGTTACAGTAAGTGATGATGAACCAGATGGGGAGCAAAATCAATACTTCGCAAGTCCAAGCTTCTTAACCCTGTCTTAACCCTGTAATTTTACATCCAGTCCAAAGAGTTCAACGTTTAAGACTGAAACAAGTCACAGTGCGTCTCCATCAAACTGAGAACCATTTCTAAACGTAAACACCAACAGAATGAATATACAGATTTTAGAACTATTGAGATCATTAGTCCAGATTTCCCCTGCAGAACCTCACCCACCTAAGAAATTATGTATTAGGCACTAACCAAACTCGTGGTATTTATTTTTATGTTTAAAACATAATAAAAAAAATCACATTTTATTTATTGATCTAACTGTTCTCTTATATGTTCTGCAAATTGTATCTCTCTAAAATATTGCCCAAGTATCGTTTCAAGACCTTCACTATATTCTGGTGGAGGATAATTATTGGGATCTTAACTTAACCTCAAGTTAAGGTCCTCAAGAATCTGAAAAACACCTTTACAGTTTTCATGGATCCAGAATACACATTTAGAGGGCTCCAAAATCTAGACCAAACCTCCTCAGTCCTCCAGCATCACCAACAACTTTTTCTCATTTTAAGAAAAAGTCATCTTGAAGGCTGAATCTGAGAGGTTTTTTGCTGTGCGGTAGGAAAAAGGTAGAGTCAAGAGAGAACTGAACAAGAGAACAAGAGAACTGAATCAGCTTAAAGAGTCTACAACTGTCACCCAATCAGAGAATAATCAGCTCGAGAGCTGAGATTGAAATCCTGAACATGGTTTGAAATTATTTCACGGTGTGTCATCATATCCTTAATTAACAATTAACCTCAGAACTCTCCGATCTTTGCTAATGAGCATTTCAGCTACACTTTGAATCCAAATCACATGGGGCATTTGCACCATGGACACTCACACATACATTTACACAGACACACACACACACACACACACACACACACACACTGTGCATGCCCCACCAACATGCAGACACAGACACCAAAGACGCTGTTGCTGCTGCTTTATCAACATCTGCATGGGAAAACAAAGCACTGAATCAGACCCAGTGGGGATAAACAATCTGATTTGTCATCATCAGCAGTCCCCATCCCTGTCACCCCCCCTCCCACCACCACCACCATGGCAGCACACACCAGGCCAGTAGTCTGCCACTCTCCCCACCCCCTCTCTGAAGCTGCAGCTACATCAGCAGACACTCTAGAGGGCAGTGTTGCTCTCAGATTGAAGTGGAGGAACCAGCTGCAGTGTCTCCCCAGGGCCTCCTGGCATGGAGGAAGGAGGCTCTCTTCCTCTTTTGTTTCCCAGTTGCTGCAGGACGGGACCCCTGCCAGCTTCCCTCTGAAATACTGAGCGAAAAAAACCCAAAAAACTGTGTGGCAGAGCAGAAAGATCACAAATCTGCAAATCTGGCATGGCTCACTTATTGAGTGTTATGGCTGCAGCTATACAGCAATTACGGCCTGGGCCAGTCAATAAAGGAGCATTTTATTTCCTCTCAGGGTGTCGTATGGGGTAAAGGCACACCAGTTCCAACTGTCATGTTACTGCTTTACATAGAAATGAAAGACGAAGAAGAAAACCTGCTGCGTTCAGTCACAGGGAGGCTGAGCCAGCCGAGTGTATTCAAACTATGAATTATGTATTGTGTATTCTTTGAGATGTCCTTTTCCCCCTGAGGTGCCTGTTTTTGTTAAAGCATCACTGGATAACCTTATCTGTAGCAAACCGTGATGTCTGTACAGACTGCAAAATGGTAACCAAGCACAAGCAATGTATTCCTCTACACTTCCATATGGACCTCAGAGGATTGTAGAGGTCTATTCTGGACTCTGGAGGTCTGTAGAGGTTTAGGTTTATTTGGATACTCTGGACAATTTGTAAAAATGTAACAAATAAATGGAAAAAGTGGATTTTGTTTCCTGTCAGCTGAGGTGTCTGGATCTGGATTATGGTTGTTGTGTGTAAAGGTTTATTGTAGATTTTGGGGTTCTAAAAGGGTGTGTTAATCAACAAGTATTGAGGTAAATTTAGTATCCAAGGCAGTGAGAAGGAAATACTTCTTAGGAGACTGTAGAGTTATTGTAGAGAGGATTGTAAAGGTGTATTCTAGATTTTTGAGGCACAAAAAAGTGTATTCTGGATCCATGAGGACTGTAAAGATCCTGGATAAATGTGGAGGTTTTGTAAAGTTCTCTTTAAGATTGGGGGTGGGGGTGGGGGGTGGGGGTGGGGTGGGGTTTAGATCCTGTGTGTTATCAAGGTGTAATTACTGTGCAACCTCAAAGAGTATTAAATGCATTGTGGATTCTAGACACCTGTGCATACTATAATATGTGCATCCGAAGGGTTTATTCAATGAATGCAGATAGATGTTGTTGGATGCGTAAGAGGCGGTGATTTACAATCAATCTCGTACATGACCCATCACACACGTCACTCTCCAGATTCCCTGAGTTGTAAATCAAGCTCCTCCAGGTCACAGACCCCACACTGAAGAAAATGTCTCAAATACCAGAGTGAGTGATTTTATCCAGTGGTGAGTCTGAAACTCTGGTTTATTGGAAAATCATTTAAGAGGGTGGACATTTTCTGCAGTGTTGACTCCCGTCTAATCTGTATTCTAACACTTTGCAAGGATAATGGGAAGAGGTCAAGGTTGGCTTGAAAGCAGGCGCTATGAAATATTGACTGTGATAATAAAATATTCAAATTTTAAGCATCACTCACATTCAGCCAGATGTGTCGAAGACCATGGGTGCAAAAAAACAACAAACATCAGCAAAAAGCATTGTAGGTATAATCGCTTGCCGCTCACGCCCATAACAAATTGACTGCTGTGTACGTTTGTGCTTCCTGCGTCGGACATGTGAGAGGAGATTTAATCTTTTCTCTGGAGCGACCCCTCCCCTGTGACTGCAGAGGTCATGGGTGCAAATCATTGATCATAGACACACAACTGCTGCAATCGTACTCCATATCCCTCTGTGACCCTTCACACACACACACACACACACACACACACACACACACACACACACACACACAGAATGAATAGTATTAGCTATCCTGCTCTCACTCTCCAACATCCTCCACATTTTTCAAATGTGTAAAGAAAAACAAACCTTTGTCCTCACAGAGTTTGAGAGAAATTAAATACAAAGATATGTAAACACTGCAGACTTGGGATCAGAAGTCACCTCTGGAACCAAAATGCAATATTTGCTGTAACAATTGCCCGAGTAGCACTGTGTTACCCTCTCAAAGTAAAGTGATAACAGTCAATCAAAGGTCCTCAAATAAGCAGCCTTGTTCGCAACGTACTGAGCCCCGCTCTCTGTTTTTGTTTGAACCCGTCTGGAGCATTTCCAGGTTATTCTATCTGCCAAGCTTATTTTTCAAAGAGTGAGAAATAATTTGTTTTTCTCTCAGGGACTGAGGCATTCCCTCTACTTCTGCAGTGGTGACTTTCTGCCATGGTGTATTCATTACAGTGTTACACAACTGCCAGCTCTTGTTAATGTGAGAACATATACCGCTTGATTCCTTCATGGTTATACAAAACTCATTAAGAGTTACAAAGAAACTGTATGGATATTTAAATATACACATGTTGACTTTGGACGATTCTGTTCAACCCTGCATTATGTTCAGTGGTAGTATTATTTAAGTCTTGTACCAGTGTTTTTAAATTTTTCTTTCTATCTGGGTACGGCAACTATGATATGCTTAAAGTCAGAGAAATATTGTTATTATGGCAAACAAACTGTGGTTACAGCATTGTTGTGGTTAGGCAACTAAATACTTGGTTGAAGTTAGGGTGAGGGGACAAAAAAGTTGGTTAAGGTTAATGAAAGATTGTGGTCACAGTTATTTTGCGCCTCGTTACATGTAGGACAAACTACTTCTTACATTGGCACTGAATGTTGGCATTGGATGTAAGCAGGAGTGTGCTGAATCTTCCAATATGGACACAATACCTAGGCATACTATGCTGCCTGAGCACTTGTGGGAGCCATAGTGGTGTGCCCTGACCTGATTTTCCGCCAGGTTTTGCAGCTGAAGTTCAACCTCCACGACATGCTTCCAAAGGCATCGTCAGGAGGCAGATAGTAGTAGTCGATTTTACGTAGAAAAAAATGGAAGAAGTGAATTTTGTGCATCTCAGAGTTCCCACAGTTACATGAGCAATCAGGTCTTGAGTAAAAGTATGGCAGAAAATATCAGAGGAGATGGGGC
Organism: Oplegnathus fasciatus; assembly: GCA_003416845.1. Lineage (NCBI taxonomy): Eukaryota > Metazoa > Chordata > Actinopteri > Centrarchiformes > Oplegnathidae > Oplegnathus > Oplegnathus fasciatus. The sequence goes on along the minus strand of NTHP01000093.1, from coordinate 936,644 downwards.
CACTGGGTTAGTAAATTAATGTTGTGTTGTGTTTTAGATATTCCACATTCTGATGCTGTCCATGTAACATCCTAGCTGGCTGCTTTGTAGGAGGGGTAAAGCTTGCTCTTCATACACTCTTCCTTGCGAAAGCTATGCACACTTGTGCATGGCTGGATTATCAACTGGGCAAAGCGGGCAACTGTCCTGGGGCCCCAAACCCCCAAAGGCCCTGAAGGCGCCATGTTCATTTTGTGTCAGTTGGTTTGTGGAAATCTGATTAATTGCAAATTCAATTAAGAATATACAACACTAAAGCACAATATAAGGGCCTTGAGGCAGGTCTGGCATGATATCTTATCAAAACTTACATGCTGCAAATTTGTGTTTAACCAAATTACTGCACACAGGGTGTCAGTGGGGGCCCCACAGCTATTTCAGCCATTTATGTGAGATTTTATTGAAAAGCCATTAGTGGAAAATTTTACTAGTACTGGGTTAAGCATTATGTGCAGTTGACACAACCATAATTAGAATCTGCACATGTGAATACGTTCTATGCAAGGACCGGATGTAGCACAAACAGAGCCATGTGTGCATGTTCTGGGTTGGGGTTTGAAGTGCTTCTTTCCATTTTCCGAATACAAAATCATGCAGGCATGTGAAAAACAAACCTGCATATTTTATGGTTTTATAAGCAATGAAAAGTCACCTTTAATGCTTAATTTATCAGTCACTTTTATACTCTTTGCTCCTTTGTGCCAGTCAGGCAGTTTATTTCACCCCAATGTGCTGATCTCCAGAGGAGGCAGGCAGTAAAATATAGTTAGTGCAGTGTTGACATGATTACAGAATGCCCACAAAATAGCGATTTATGGAATCATTATTCAATTAAGTGTGTTTTGAAACGAGGCCAGTTCCCTTCAACCTGCTGGGTCGACTTGCCTCTTGCAGCACAAATTATACCACACTGTAATTCACCAGAGATGGGACACATTTTTCCATTGGCTCCCAGTCCAAATGGAAAATCCAAACACCTTTAACTCATAGTCATGTAAAAATCCCTTTGTCAGACAAGATAATGTGTAATAAAGTCCAGTCTGAGTTGACATTTAAATGACTGATTGCATTCAATGCATAACACATTCAAGTGCACACACTCAAAGCATTTTTATTTATTTCAGATTAGATTTAGATCATTCGATTTAGGACTCCCACACACAACATGTTAGTAATGATGAGTGATAGAATTCCTCCAAAATACTCGTTCTTGTCGATCGTTCACTCTCTCTGAACACAGTACAGTACAGCCAGCTGTTGTATAGACTGAGCAGAGGCCACTGCAGTTTTCTATTCACTGGGGCATAATCAACACATGCACAGCTGTTTCTGGTTATAACCCCTCGGTCTCTGAACAAACATTAACCCTGTTTTATGACATGACTCATAATAAGGAACTGAAGAGTTTCGTTCCAAAATAAGGACTCATTTGAAAATAGTACCACCTGCAGTTAAACAGTAACAAGTTATTTCTCACTGTGGTAGCAGCTGACCTAAATCCTTGGGTGGCAAAATGTTATCATTGACACACCACTTTATTTTAGAAATATTTAATGTTAAAAAAGTTTGACATTTTGGAAAATATGATTGTTGACTTTCTTACCAAGAGTTAGATGAGACGATCAATACCACTCTCTTATCTGATCAATAAATATGAACCTACTGCCAGCAGCCAGTTAGCTTAGCTTAGCATAAAGATTGGAAACAGAGGGAAACAGTTAGCTTGGCTCTAGCCAAAGGCAAATGTACAGACATGAGAGTGTCGTCAGCATATTTACCAAAACATCAAACTTCTACTGTGTATTCACAGGACCTATGAACTGACGACATGCTGCTGCAACCTTCACAACTGTGACTGTGCCACAACACCTGAATCAAATAATGCCATGGCTGACTAGAGCGAAATGACATTACTGTGGCATCAACCATGGACAATCACCACCATGCTGCACTTAAGATTAGTATGAAGGACTCCTGCTGCACCAATTCAAGTACTCAGTGGCCCTGTAATAAGATCATTTTGCAAGTGTGCTAAGATAAACTGGATCCTCGTATGACTCCTGGCAGGAACTCTGGGGTTACTATCCTGAGCTAAGGTGCAGAGAACAGAAGAAAGTCAGTGGTGATTAACCCAGATTTAATGCCATATCCTCACTGTCTGAACGCTAATCACCCCACCAGGCGGAAGGCAAAGGGAGGACAAGCTGCTCAACCAATTGAACCCAACGAGTGCTGGTGCTTCACAGACAGGAAGCGTAGGAGGCAACAACTGTAATCAGTCAGGGCCTCTGTGGAATAGATGGGGGTGCAGCTGGGCCCGGCTTTGTAAGTTGCGCTGTTGTGTAACAGGGACAATAAAGAGATGTGGTCTATTTTAAAAATCCTTGGAATCACAGTCATTACAGTCATCTTCCAAGACACACACCAGGCTCAGCCTTAAAGGAACAACACTGAAAGTACAGTATGAAACTTTGTTAGTGGCTACCAGAGAAAGCCATGTTCCTTACACTCTATGAAAAGAAGGGCAGCTGTCAGCTGGAGGCAGAGTCACAGCTCCAAACTCAAGACACTGCCCAGCCCGGCGTTGTAAAGACTTTGATTCAGTCTTGAGCCAAATATCTTCCATCACAGACGCTGGCATAGCAATGATATTCTTAAAGCTGAACTGTTTCATACTTTTATATAAACAATGGGTCAAATGACTGTATAATATGAACAGTGTCACTCGTAGTAATGACCCCACAAAGAATTATTACCCAACTCTGCAGTTTCCCTCAGCTCTACGGAGCTTTTTAGACTCTTTCAGCTCATTGTTTTGGTTTATAGCCCACAATTTACCCTGTTTCCAGCAGCAGCTGGCAGCTATTTCTGGCGGAAAAGTTCTGATTAACACATGGTGCACTACCTGCCCAGCACCAAACAGCAGACAGACAAAGTTAGCAACTAGGTGGAAAACATAGTGGAGGATTTAGCTGCTGAGGAGCCAGATATTTTGCTCAGGAGTTGATAGAGACCAAATGAGAGATAAAAGAGAGTGAATATTGGACTCCAAATGAATGCTAATGTAGCTATGTTTCTGCTGGATGTGTAAATAGGCAACTGTGTTTATAGCTTGTTTCGCTGTCCCCAAACTGCCAAAAAAGGCGATTATTATTGCGTTAAAGTGTGTTCACTTTAAATGTAAGAGAATGTTGTGTACAGCAGAAAGACTTTTCACAGTACAGTATCATTGCAGTCTTTCAGGATTGTTGGCAGGAAACCCTCCCATCCACCCACTGCCCTCTCCTTCGCTGTGTCCTTCCACAGACTTGATTGTACAGTAAGTGGCAGTTGGTGCAGCACCCCCAGCGCAGCAGTGTGCAGAAGTGCTAATGCCAGGACCCCACATGAATAATGGGAAACCTGTGCAGCGGCCCAGCTGCTCCTGTCAGGGCCCGGCGCAGCCAAAGCCAAACAGCAGGCCCCTCACACTCTGCTCTGATAACACACTCTCATCGTCTGGCCGCACAGGAACGTGGCCAATCACGACTGAACACAGCATGCGGCGATATCTCAGACCCCTGCCCATCTGCTTCCTGGCCAGCCCAACCTTGGAGGTCAACGGATGTAAAGCCAAGGATGAGGCCAGTGGCTTTGAGTGATGACCTCTGAGTGAATGATGGACCTCTGCTCAGCCTTCTCTGACACAAATTCAGAAGAAATTGAAACAAATGCAAGACTTGCATGGGATACTTGGACCTTGTAGCTAAAGTCTGGTCTCAATTATAAGGTTTATACACAATAAATGAAATACATACGCACATTTTTGTATCAGAAGCATTATGTGAAGGAGATACAACCATAACCAAGTGTTTAGTGGGCTAATCTTAAATAATAATTCCAGTTTACTACAACCTGGTTGTTATTGCCATAGCTGTGGATATAGTTTTTATCAGTTATGATAACACTGTACTGACCAACAACTGAAAGTGAGTGCACTTGACTCACATTTCTGTCCACCTGATGAATGTAAGTCCAATATTCACTCTCCTTTTAGCTCTGTTTTGATCTCCAACAACTTCTGAGGAAAATACCTGGCTCTTCAGCGGCTAAATACTCCACTATGTTCACCAGCTAGTTGCTAACTCAACTGCAGTTTGGTGCTGAGTAGGTTTATCAGGGCTCTCTCACTGAAAACATCTGCCTGCTGATGATAGCTGTGATACTGCACCCAACAGTAATGTTACAGTATGGACCATAAAATCAAAACAATGAGCTGAAAGACACAGAAAAGTTGTAGAGCTAAGGAGAGCTGCAGAGTTAGGTGTTAATTCTCGGTTACATCACACAAAGTGATCTGATCCATAACTAACGTAAAAATATAGATGAATGCAGCTTTAAGTAGCCCATATATAACATTAACCCTAATGTAAAGACATAAAATGATACTAATCATTAGCTAACTTTTTCATAGACCCTCAAAGTAAAATGCCCCATCCAGGCAACTGTAACATATTTATGCTGGTGGAACATAGTGATAACATGTATTTTGGCCTGATAATAACCAAAATCACATTATTGAGATCTACATAATTATATGAATATTTTACAAAACTTCATTGTGATATGTGGCTTCAAAACCCATTCGACTGCTCTTACAGCCACAGTCCTACTTCCTTCCTTCCTTCCTCTTGTATGTCACTCAGAGTAATCTGAGGTTGGCATCATGCAAATAAAAACTTACATACACTATGTAAAATACTGTATATACCTATAGGGATTTTTATAGAAGCAAAGCCAGAGACAGAATAAGCAGACTGGTCATGTGGGTAGACAGTCAGATGACAGCCACTGACCTACTGTGATAAAAGTGCCAAGGGCTGTCAGTGTGTGAACAGCACCGCCTGACAGAAACTGTCTTCGCTTCATGACTCCAGGGTTATTGTGGCAGCGTGCATAGACTGCACATCAACAAGCCGTCAAGCTTCAGTTCAAGTCCGTGTTGAGAGAAAATGACAAAATACTGTCCATTATGCTATTGGCTGGGGCTCATGATGGAAAGCTGTTTATCTGAACACAAACTGAATCTCCGAGTCACAGAGGCTGTTAAACGTGACATTTTATTGATCCCTGCAGGGAAAGCAGCTCATGTAATTCTGGTAGGGATTCTGTGTATCGATCAAGAACATCTCAGCAGGGTGACAGTGACACGATTTCTTTGGGGACAGAAACTATTTCACTGGTCGAGATTAACCATTATTAGCAGAGCCACACCCAAAGTGTTTCTCTCAAGCTAAGGTTAAAGCACCTACAGTATATGTAATACTTCTACGTGATTATTATTATGCCTTTCATATTATTGTTATTCACCGTTATATTATTCAAACAGTGTAAGTTCCTGTTTTTGTAGAAATCCCATTAAGAGCTTGTGCAGTCTATATGTCAGAATACTAGGGATGGCAATGTAGGTTGGTCCACCACTTCTAGACTCTAAAATGTCAACTATTGAATGGATTGCCATGAAATTTGTTACAGGTATTCATGGTGCACAGAGGATAAATGCTACTGACTTTGGCAGCTCCCTGACATTTGGCAGTAGTTTTGAGTGAAATTTCTCTTCTATTCTATTTGTGACCATTAGCTCCTTCACGTTTGCAGTAAAAAAAAAATAGAATAAGAATAAAGAATAAAATAAGTAATAGATCATAATGTTAACTATAGTGGTAACTTTAAATAATAATTAATTAAAAATAGTCTTAGGCAGTGTCCTCATTCAGGATCCTAGTGGCCTGAGGGTAGAAGCTCTTCCTGAGCCTCTCAGTGCTGGCCTGGTGTATCCGATATCTTCTCCTCGACCACAGCAGGGAGAAAAGGCCGTTATCCGGGTGGTTGAGATCCTTAATGATTCTCCTAGCCTTAGTGTTACATCGGTTTTGCAGTAAATTGACTTGTGCTCCAAAATATTGTGGTTCAATAAGGCTCTGCCCAAGGGTAAACTCAAGCAACGAGATTACTGGAAAATGTTTGTATACTTCTAACGTCTACCTGCAGCTTAAACATATGATCAGTAACAGAAGGCATGAAGGTGTAACAGGGCTATTTGTGTATATGACCGTGTATTTGATCTACCTCATAAGGAATACAAAGGGTGAAGGACTGGGGTATGTATTGGTTATACGTTTAATAGTGATGCTTGGTAACACAGTATACATACCTTTATACATTTGATATTTTAGGCTGCTCTCATGCTGACAGCTTAACATCAACTGTTATGGAGACTATAATTCCTGAAGCTGTTGGTGGGCATGGTGACCCATTTTCTCCTGAAGAATTCATTTTCAGTTACAGCTGTTTGTGCTTAACCAAGATGGAAATAATCAGTTGTGAGAAAATTGTTTTATTTGCCTCACCTTAAAGCCTCAGTGACATGAGCAATTACCCTTTCAACATGTCAGCTAATTCTTCATATGAAAACACACAGCCATTTACAGCAAATGCCTAAAATGTACTTTCCCCCTCCCAGTGAGTGGATCCCACTTCAACACAATATTGTGACAAAATATTATGTTAGTACAGTTTTTAGAGGTTTACAGGAATTTATGATAGCTCAAGGTTTTGCTCAGTCCCCTGCTGTATTATTAGCTGATTTAGCCCTGTGTTTAAACCACAAATATGTGATAGAAGTACAGTGGCGGCATTCCTTTTTAACTCTAACCAGAGCTTTAGTTGTTTAAACCTAACCATTAACCTTATAGATGTACTGCTAAACTTTTTTCTTTTTTCTTTCTTGGGGGAAGTGGAACAAGCTGAAAACACAACATCAACATACTATCACCGTTCAGAGTTGTTATGGTGAATTCGTTCACAAACAGTTGCCTATTTACATTTCCAGCAGACACATTTGGAGTTGTGTTTCTGCACATGTAACGAATGTAAGCTTGATGTTCACTCTCTTTTTATTTCAGTTTTAGTTTTTCAAGTCCTGGCAAAATTATATTCCTATTCAGCTGCTTAATGTTCCATTATGCTCACCAGTTAACTATAGCACACAGTGGGTTTATCATCTTCCTGAACACCTGCCTGCTGCTGCTTGAAATGAGGTGGAGTTTTAAGATCAAATAACCAAGAAGGTAGCTAAAAGAGGCAATAAAACTCCATAGAGCTAAGGGGTAATGAAGAGTCAGGTAATAATTCTCTGTGGGTTTGTCATTACGAGCGACACCTTTCACATTGCACAGTCATTTGATCCATTGGTAATATTAAAAAATGATTGATTAGCGCAGCTTTAACATGACCGCAAGTTACTTTATTTGCTTTTCACATGGTCATAATGTAAAAATGAACTGTCCAATTAGAGCCACTGTCACACTATTATTTGTAGGAGAGGAGCAAAGTCAACATGCTAACAAGAGACTGACTGTCTCTACGGTGACCATGTTTAATAGGAATAGGAATAAAAAAAAGGGCATATTCCTTATTCGAGTCAGGCACACTGTGGTCGCACTGGTTCAAACTACTGCACAGTACATTATATATAAATATATATATGTATTATAACTATATGTGGGTATAGGTGAGTATAAGGATGCTGGGAGATGTATGGGGCAAGTTTGGGAACCCACTGTGGGAAGCACCCAACAGAGGGGAGGGTGTCTGTGGGGGGGGTGTACCACTCGGCAGCTTTACTGACAGGAAGCGGGCTGGCTCTGTCCCCACATTCCTCCAACAGATGTTTGACAGAGAAAATATTTTCACAGCTGGAGAGGGAAGGGAGGGAAAATATATGTTTTACGATACATCACACTGGAGGTGGCGAAAACTGAAGAAAAAAAACCTTCACATATTATTTTACTGTACATGAGCTACACGTTGCAAAGGACCTTGTCCTCAAAGCTGGTCCTGGGAAATCCCATTGGATGGTCAGTCACTGTTTCCTCCTTGAAATCTCCCATAACTCCCTGGGTCCATGTCCTTGTGTTGATAATAGGAAATTTATCCATTAATCATTCACTCTCAGAGGAATGTGGGTTTGCCCGTCTATTGATTAATGGAAGAAGACAGCACCTGGTCTCTATCAATAACACACTGCTATAATGTGAAGTGAGTGGTCATGATGATGGTGCTGATGATGACAAAGCTTTAGGAACTACAAAAGTTCATTTTCTAGAAATGTGTGTAATTGCCGAGTTAAGCAGGAAAAAGAAAAATTAGGAGGTGTATCCATCTCTACACCGATAACACAATTCAAAGCACCTCGCCGACCATAAATCCAAACAATGCGACAGAAAGAAAACTCTGTACTGTATTGTAGCACTGGGCCAAAAGTGTTGACAAGAAGCAGAGCAGTTTCACATCTCTCTTTTCTGGCCAAGTCAGACATTAGAAAGTGAGAAGTGGTCTCCATCGACTGACAGCAGAGAGACGTCCATCTGCAGTCGACTATGAGCCGCTGTCTCCCAGGAGAGACACTTCCCGGCTGTCTGAGCTCTGAAACTAGAATCACCAGAGAACTATCACTCTCTCTTTCCTGGGGTCGCACTGAGCTGTTTGGACACAACTGACACTGTTGAGATGACAATTTATCACTTCTCCTCAATCCTCCCCACCAACGCCAACCCACAAACAGTTCAACAAACTGCTTATTGACAGACAGTTCAGCGCTTGACGTATGTCGCAGTGTCCTGTATTATCCACTCTAAACTATTACATGTATCATTTAATTGTTTACATATTCTTTACCTTTAGTTATTCTTGACAAGTTTGCAAAGGACATACAATATGTTCTTTTCAGCAAAAAAAAACTGCTTTGCATTCAGTTTGAGTTTTGAGGTTTACTCCTACTGGCCAGTCAGTCGGCACTGTTTACGTGACCCAACAAGTCCTAATACCTAAGAAACAAAATGGGTCATTTTGGAGGGCAATGATGTCATCCTGGAAAGATGACATTGCTTGTCAGCGCTTTCCAAATCTGGCCAAGTTTAGACAACTAAAACTCGCTGGCTCAGGTTAAGTTAAGATCCTGGTCATGGTTAGAGGTACTGTTAATTTCGTCAACGAAATGAAAGATTCGTCACCTACATTTTTTTCCATGACGAAGACAAGATGTTGACGAGACGAAACTGACTTAATCTAACAATAACTGTCACTGAAAGATGTGACTAAAATAAAATTTAAAAGTAAAAACTATAACAAAATCTCTCTTTTCAATGATGAAAAAAGCAGAGACAAAATACATAGACTATTGATTTAAACAATCATGGAATCCAAATCTTCATACGAAGGCAGTTTTCTGAAGTTTGATTTTTGTCAACTAATCTTTTGATGACTAAAGAAGACCACAATGTTTATATGTGTTTTTGTTGACTAAAACCAGACTAAAATGTTCATGGTTTTTATTTAATAAGCTGAGACTAAAGGTCCGGAGTTTCCAGCGTCCAGAGTCGATTAAAAATAAAAAGGATGTGGCTGACTAAATATGACTAACACTAACATTTGATCCCAGGACTAAGACTAAATATAGAAAGAGCCGACAAAATTAACACTAGTGAGAATAAACCAATAACACCACGGTCTCTAGTGTCAAAGTTGGACACTTTGTAAACCCACCCACCCAGTTTCACTGTGACTGCTGTGATTAGACCGTCTGATGTCAGCCAGATAACATCCTGACCAGACAGACAGGGGGCGTCAGGAACAAAAATTTGTGAAAGGTGCGACGATCATCCCGTGCAGCATCTGGGGTTCTGACAAAAAGACTAGTGTGTCAAACGAGGAGTTCTCTGAACTAGTTTAACAACTTCTGCAATGTGTTCTATGACACTGACCCACAGGAGCACAGAGCGCTCTTCTTCTTTGTACATCAGTGGAAATGGCAAAGCAGAGGAGAGCAGATGTTGGTGCTGTCAGGTGAACAGACACCTCCTTCCCCGTCACCTATGTCACACAAGTCATGAAAGACGGTATGATTGGTTGGGCCCAACGTGTAGCCTGCCATGTCTTTCGGCAAAGTCATGGCAAGAATTTATGACTCTATGATTGCCTAATCTGACATTGTGACCATTTTGAAAGGCAAAAATATTGTGTGGTCAAAAGAGGTTTTGAAGAGCTGCAACAACTGCATTCAATCATCCCAGCCTCTGAGAGAGGACAGTCATTATTCGCATGACCACAAGAGTTTGCTGTTCAGGAAAATGTTAACATAGGTTGTTTAAAGCATTCAAACAAACATCAGATGCTGCTGTTTTTCTGGTGAGGACAGTCTCACCTTGCCCGAGAGCACCTTGACATCAGCCCGTACTGTCCATTTACCTCAAGCTGAACTCTCTCCTGAATCCCCTGTGTTGTTACAGCTGTGAGGTCTGTTTGAAGATCCTCTCAGTGGAAGGAAAACATGGCCTGGGAGAGGATCAATATCCCTCCTGTTGTTATTGCTGGTGTGGCCTGGATGGTTGTGGAGTCTAGCCAGGGCCAGCAGGTAGCTGTCAGTCACGGACCACCTGAGGAGACCTCAGCCTCTGAAAGTGGGAGGTTGATGGGTGAACACAGGGGCTTGTTGATATGAATACCTCATTTACAGTACATAGGGAATGAGTAGAACGTTGTTACTGTATGGGTACTTTTACATGAGTAACAGTTTACACCAGATTCTTCCACCAGACAGTTAAACCTATACAAAGACGCCTTAAGCAAGGCACCTAACCCCAGTTAGTTACAGTATAACACACTGCCAGTGGTCAACAACGCTGGGCAGTAGCCCAAATATCACTGTGAGAAAAAATTAAGTTAAGGTTGAAAGAAAGATATTTTCCACGTGCAGTAAAATAAGTGATGGTAACGCATTGTGGCTTGAATTTGTTAGTCCTTTTGGAGGCAAATTTCTTCAATGTTATACTTAAACAATATTCAAGAGTGAACTTTTACTCTCCACTTTTACGCCAACAGAGACGAAAAGCCCTAAAACTACTCTGGAAAACGGAGAACATTACAACTGAGCAAACTCTATCTGCTGACGAAGACCTTGAGATGCAACAGAAAGCTCTGTAAAAGCTACTAAGTGGACCCTGAGTTAAGATTTTTTTTTGTTTGACAAACTACTGCTTTCAAAAATTAACCTTCATGTGCAAATTTTAAGCCAACNNACCCTTTACATTCAACATTGCACCTCATTATGATATGCAGCATAGTTATCATGCAAGACTTTCATGTTAGCTTCACTGGATTTGTCTCTCTCAATCACAATCACCTCTGACAGCGGTCCGACATTAATGATCGCATCTTCAGTGCATTAAAGAGAATAATCACCTTGAGACTGAACTTAAGTCAAACAAGGATAAAAGTGACGAAGGCAATAACTGAGACAGATCACAGCACTGATTCACCTGATAGCTTACTCATCGTGAAAACGTGCTGATGAGTGCATTCTCTGTTTTGCCAGAGCTCTCTTTCCACTCTCTGGTTACAGCGTCATTGCTTATACAGGTGCATGAATGACAACACCATTCATCTGTGTCACTACAATGACTTTGAACTGAATTCTCGTCAGAGAACAGGAGAACTTTGCCCATTTTGGGTTTGATTCAAAACAGGCGAGAAATTAGCTTCCTGCTGCACCCAGCTGGCCACGACTTTTGGCTGGAGTCCCGGCTGCCCGGGCCGCTCTGGCTCGGCTCCTGCTCAGGCTGGCCAGGCCGACTACTGGAGCAGCACAGGGCTCTGACCCTGTGACCGAACAGCTCAGAGTGCAGGACAGAGAGCAGCGCCAAGCCATGTGGCTAAATCCTGATAGACTAGCAAGTCAATGCTCAACACTTAACACTGGACACAGCAAATGTCTGTTTAAAGCTGCACTTATCAGCCGGTTACAGGGACCAGAGGGAATTGTGACAAAACTGATAAAACTCCTCCTGCAGTCTCCTGCAGACATATTGGTGACATTACCAACATAGCAACATTTCTTCCCAGCTAGTGACTTTACCCTAAAAATTATACAGTTAGTTGGCTGGTCTGGTCTGTCTGTTTGTGTATCTAGCCCAGACTGCCATGAAATTTGATAATATATACCTTTCCTGTAGTGCAACCGACAGTGTCCAACAGTTTTGTCTATGATGAGCAATCTCAAATGGCTACATTTTCCACTGAGTTTGCTAAGCATGGTCCTGGTCCCCAGAGGAGGATTTCTGATGTTTTTGAAGACCCCCTGATGTTTCCTCTGGCACCAACATCAAGAAAGGCTAAATTCCCACTTACACACAAGAAATATCACTATATAACAATATAGTCTGAAATTTAATGACTGCATTCATGGTCAGGGGAGGACCTTTTGGACTGTCCATGGGTGTTTGACCTGACATGACAAAATGTAAACTAAAGATATCTTTAAAGTTGACAGGCTTGACAGGCGGCTGGTACTGTGTTGTCAGGAAGAGAAGTTTATAATTTACTTCCTGTTAATGTTCTAGTTACACTGAGGACTTTACCACATTGCAAGAGGCTTAAAAAACATTCCACACAAACGCACATGCACGCACACGCAAGCTATAGCATGTGAAACCGTGCTACATAGAGTTGCACAATTTTATAGAAAACATTCGTCTAACTTTCCCACGTTTTTCATTCGACACATTAATGTATCAGGTGAACCGGATCCTGAACATCTGTGAAATTTACTGAGCACATTCATGCTCCCAAGGGGATAAAACCATTTGACTTTACTGGTCTTACTGTCTTTCCTCTAGCACCACATTTACATTTGTATCCCATTAATTAACATTGCAGCCTCCAGGGGGCACTACTTGTGCTTTACAATTTCTGTCTAAGCTAGCTAGTTAGAGGAGATATTCAAGTTAATTTGTCACAGTGTAAGACTAATTTGAGTTGTCATTTGTCTTTTGTGCTTGGTAGTGTCCTCTGTGACTAATGGGCTCAAATAGACACAAATACACATGTGTATAACAATGTGTTGAAAACATGTGTAATGTGTGAAAGCTAAATACTGCCCCTCCCCGCGATGTTTATGCATGTTCTGATATTGTTCAAGAGATATATGGAGCATGGTGGTCTGCATAATATCTGAGACGTGTGTGCTAACTTAACTCAGTCACACACATGACCATCAAAATAAAAAAATGGTAGTGAATCTAGGTTGGTGAGGACGAAGACAAAACGACAGTGAATAATGGTCAGACGGGTATAATGGGAAAAGAATTCCATGATTCAACAAATCATCTTTTATTAAATGTAACACACTGCAGTTAAACATAATGACTGCTTATCCATCAGCAGTTAGGTATTCTGCATGTCAGATGAGTTTTCTATTAGTATGTTGCATGACACACTCGTCGACCCTGTGTATTTTCCTTCTTGCCAGGATATTGCCTAAAACAAACGTGGGGCACCCCACAGCCCGGCCTGCGCTTGTTTAACATCTTCGTTGTTTGCTCAAGTTTGTCGAGTTGGATTTTTGCAGGCGGCTGGTACTGTGTTGTCAGGAAGAGAAGTTTATAATTTACTTCCTGTTAATGTTCCAGTTACACTGAGGACTTTACCACATGTACACATTGCAAGAGGCTTAAAAAACATTCCACACGAACGCACACACACGCAAGCTATAGCGTGTGAAACCGTGCTACATAGAGTTGTAAAGTTGCACAATTTTATAGAAAACATTTGTGCAACTTTCCCACATTTTTCGTTCGACACATTAATGAACCAGTTGAACCGGATCCTGAACTTCCCACAAATCCTGAGTACTGTCTTGTGATGACAAGGAACAGCATGTGGCTAAATATTCTCTGTACATACTCGATTCCTCTCATCTTTTGGCTCTGACTTGTAGATCAATATGTGCTATGTCAGTTTAACTTTACAATGATGACTGTTAGTGATGCATCATGAATTCAAGCACTGTCCTATCTAAGTGGCAGAACTTGTTATAACATGATCTCCACCTGACCTGAGGCCAAACTGTTACAGTGCCAGGAAAATAGCTATTCTATTACAGTATATAATCGCTTGCTGGCGATGGGAAGAATCTGCAGTACAATATAGCTCAGGAGGAGGAGATGAAGTGAAATGGCAGTTCAGGTTGGCTCAGATTCAAAAGAAAAATAAGTGAAAGGAAAAGTCATGACAGGGGCTGACTAGAGTCTGGGAGTCAGTTTCTTGCCTGCTAACTGTCAAGCTCTTTTCACTGCTCCACAGGCTCAGGCTGGACCACAGCCTCCCAGTGAAAAGAGCAAGGATTAAGACAGTTAGAGATAAAGACAAAAGGGACACATCAGTTCTCTTCCCCTGAGAGCACCCCCCAGCCACACAATGATACCGTACAATGGGATGATGTGTTCTTTTGGCACGCACCGGATGTGTCATCTCGCGCTGCTGTGCAGAACTTCTCAGCATTGTGTGCAGGCCTCTACCATTGTGGCCGGGCAATACTAATACTTTGCAGATATTTCACAGTGGGTGAGTGCTTTCTTTCCGCCCAGGCAGCCTGGAGTTCCCTGACTCCCAGGGTCAGGAAGCAGGGAGGCTACAGCTGTGGGGGAGGAGGAAGGCAATGACCTGTAGTCTCCCTCTCACTATCTCTGTCTCTCTACCATGTTTGGGAAACTTCTTGAGCACCTTGTAAACACTCAGTTCCTTTCTAAATGAGAAGCCCTTTCAGAGTCCAATCTAAACAGGTTTGTCTGGGTTTAGGTCCAAGCACAGTATTATCTCTGCAGCTTCTTATTAAAAAAATAGTATCAGTTGTGCCCTTAATGAGGCTTCTTATCATCTCTCTTAACACACTGGATTCCTTTAAGCTTGATAACATCTCGAATTGGTCTGACAACAGTCAATAAATCGTAAAAGATTAAAAATTTGTTTACTAAGATGTTCCACACGCAACCATGTTAGGTCCACTTCTATTACAGTTGTTCTAAATAATATTTGCAGTTCAGTGTAGCGCTTTAATTTTTATTTCTATGATAATAATGCCTTAAAAATTGCTTGGAGACCAGAGGGTGGCCGGTTCAAGTCCAGAATGGATTGCAGTACGTGGTGTGAACTGGTAGCTGGAGAGGTGCCAGATCACCTCCTGGGCACTGCCGAGGTGCCCTTGAGCAAGGCACCGACTCCCAAACTGCTTGGAGCACCGACTACTGTATGTGGCAGCTCCATCACTCTGCCATCTCTCCAACTAATGCATGTCCAGGTCCTGTGTATGCATGTGTGTGTTTCAGGCCTATGTGTATGTGTAGGATGGTACAAAGTAAATGGACCTTGTGTTGACAAATTCTTAGTCAAGCTGCTGTTTCCAGGCTCAAAAATGAACCGTTAAGTTCAAAGTTGATCTTATTTTCTGGAAGCAAAAACTCTTGATCAGCACTTTGAAACACTGATTTAAACAAAAATAGAAACCTTGGCATTTGAACTGATGAAGCATTGTCATTCAAAACTTGTTGAGGAGTTACTGTAACTAAAAGGCTGATAATGAGAGATGAGATGTCAAAATGTGGCTTATTTTACACACAATAATAAGATTCAACAACTGGGTCATGGGAATTTAACTTGCATGTAACCGCAGCTACATTTAAACTGGTCAGCACAATACAGTAAACCACAGTGGTCCGTGATTCTTTGCCAGACAACAGTTCCCACAAACACCACTGTGACCTTTACAAAATGCTGGATGGCTTTTTCACAGGAACAACACCGAACATTTATTTACAGTGTGCCACTAAACAAGTTGTATTCTTGTTACAGGGGTATAATCCTTAAGATTGCAGTCCTGGTTGACGACACCTGAGAAACACCTGAGAAACTACTTTATATATGACAATGAAAACTACTATATAGAGAGGAAATTACAGAATACAGATTGCTAATGGTTATTGCTGATCAAATCAAATATGGGGTTTGATATAACGAAATATTAAAGCTGCACCAATCAATATTTACCTGTTAACAACAGAAAGGGGTCACTTGTGATGAACCCCCAGAGAATTATCCCCCAACTCTGCAGTTCCCCTCAGCTCTATGTTGTGTTGTAACATATTATAACTCACTGTTTTGGTTTTACGGGCCAGCACCAAACAGCACAGATAAAGTTAGCAACTAGCAGGTGAACGTAGTGCTGCATTTAGCAGCTAAAGAGCCAGATATTTCCTTCAAGAGCTGGTGGAGACCAAAACAGAGCTAAAACTAGAGTGAATACTGTACTTACATTCATCAGGTGGACACAAATATGACTCCAAAATAATGCAGATGTTGTTCTGTGTGTAACTGCGTGGAGTTGTTTGCTAAGATGTTGGCCATATCTACTTTAAGGTCACTTTAAGGTCAGAGTTACAAGTCACGATTTAGGCTTCATTACATCATTTTCTCAGAATACCTTTTGCTGATTTCATAAACTAGTTTTAGGGTCTTCCCGGTTTCAGTGCTGACTGTAAGCCTGGACTAGACTTTAGGTGAGATGACCGGAAAAACTGCATTCTGCAAATGTTACGGTCCAGTGCCTGTCTTTAGTGCACACAGTGAAAGAAGCCGAACCAGGAACTATGGTTATGCAGATGTGATATTTGTCATGACCACTTAGTCCTGTCTGCTGAGACGAGACCGGAGAGGAACTGAAAGGGTGGACAGAGGAACTGACTGTGTGAGAGCAGTCAAAAGGAACATTGCCCTTGGGCCTATGAAAGCACATTTTTCTCCAATGTCATGGAGATTTCTTTTGCTAATGAGCTGTATCCATGGGCTATCAAGTGCTGCCAAATGCGGAGGGGAGTTGTTCCTTTGCTTAATTAAATCATGGACAGTTTTGTGGCCTTAATACTTAGGATGTTAAGCCTTTATGTAACTGTTAGTGGGAACCTAGATCCAGTTATTTTTTGCGTAAAACAGGGCAATGGAATGGGTCTTTGTCAGTGTGAACACAGAATTAGGTGGTTTGTTGTGGAAGTATTAGCACTATTGCACGTTGCTTGGATAGGCAGATATTTTTTTCTTCGGTCATAAGCAATAAAAATTCCCAAAGAGGAAAAGCCACTTGCACTTCTGGAAGTGAAAGTTTAACTGGACCTTCC
>NTHP01000093.1:875351-918823 GCA_003416845.1 Oplegnathus fasciatus | reverse complement strand
TTTTTTCAACAAAAAACATTTATCATGAATAGTTAACTCATATCAATGAATAAAGTGATGTTTTAAAACACATTGCATACATATTTTATATTATTTTAACAAAATTATTGATAAAAAACAACAATATCTCCAGAAAACAGTATGTTCAAAGTCTCCTGAGTTGAATATTCTGTGTACACAATCAATAGGATGCATTATAAGCTGATTGTATCATTAGAAAATCAAATCAGAACAGTCAGAATAAATCAAGAGTTTTTCCCTATGCATTTCCCTATTTCCCTTCCAGTGACATTCAGATCCCTCGACCATTCCAGCGGACGGAGTTTTTTGAAAAAATCCTGAGTAAAAGCTTTAATTTCCAGTCCACTTTAGATGATGTGGAACACTGTGATTGACTTATAGACACCCAATTAAATAAGTTTGTGCGTTTGGGGGGAGTCAGATGACAGTTATCATAGATCTAGACATCCCGGAAAAGTTATGTCCATTGAAATGGTCGGGGGATCTGAATGGGTTAAGTGAAGGCTTGGGTATGCTCGAGACACGCTCGGCTGTACACACGAAAAGTGACAGAAACAGTTGTGTGTGCATTCACCAAATACTATGGCCTTGTGCAGAACACGAGAATTTTGGAAACTTTGGAAAAAAAAACATTTGCTGAACTTAGTTATGGGTATTGCAGAATTGTCCAATATTGACACTCTGGTCTGAATATAGGGTCGAAATAGATTTGAAAGGCTTCACAGTCCAAATGAGAAGCATAAGAAGCTGCAGTTTTTCTCTATTCAAAACATTCAACATTTTTCTAACTGACTGCTAAGATGGTACTGCATGTAACGCAACACCCAAACAGAGAAGCCAAACAGACTTTAGCCCATGGCACAACATGATACATGATCCATGAACAATGTCTTGGTAAATGTATACACCTCAAAGAGCCCTGCGGGGTCATACCTTTGGTAAGTGGAATGGAATCCAGGGAGGAACTACAAATACAGTAGCTACAGTACTGTAGGTACCAGGGGTGGGGGGGTTGTAATCTCTCCTTAAACCCACACAGTAGGCTCACTGCTGACAAGTGATGAAAGTGAGAACTAAACCTTATTACCTTTCATTCACTTCTAATTCAATAAATCTACACTGGAGTGATAATAAGAAGTAAAGGGTTCGCATGAAGCTTTTAATCTACATTTTAAAAGCTTGTACTTTGCTCTTCTCAACAGGCAGACAGGGCAGACAAACAGAAGGAAGAAAAGGATTCAGGGTACTCAGCTCAGTAAGTTTCTTTCTACCTCAAGTCCTCTATAAAAGGGAAGTGCGGTTTTGTGTCCGAGAGCTTTGAAGCGATAAAAGAAGGCTCTTCTCAAAAGCATAACTTAACAGCTGTTTTAGCGATGCACAGAAGTGCGAATGCAACTTTTTCATGTTCAAGACAGGCCCTGCAGATGAAAGGCTCCTTTCATGATCCTTGTGTGCAATAAAAATGGCCACTTGCAGCAGACTGGAACTCAGGGGAGGGAGGTCCAGGTGGCCTTGGCTGGCACACAGTGACGGGAAAAACCAGTTGTTTTGGTGCCGTGTTTATCTTGTGAGTGGAAACTTTTCAAATGCCAAAACAGAAATTTATAATTGCCATAACTTAAAAGCATGAGAAGTTTGGCCTCAGTAAAAACAAGCTCTGAGGAATGCTTGCATCATTACAAATGCACTTCTCAGCGAAGAATATTTTCTTACATGTGGTTTCAAGTGTTTGAAGCAAATTAAAAGACGCAACTACGCCAGAAAAGGCGGCATTCTGTTGTCACACTGCCGCTCTGCTAGACTCCAGCTCTCTCAAGTTCAAAGTGGAGTGCTCCCAGACTTATCTCGTTCTTGCCACAAGGGACCTCATTTATGACATTCTAAAGCCTAGCAGGGCCTGATTTCAACCAAAGAACACCCCATCCAGATTTTCAAAGGGCCAAAAAAATTACTCTTCCTGCATTTTGAGACTCCAGCTGCTCTGAAAGAACACACATGCTCACAAACTCACACATTCACCCCTCTGGTCTGATGGAAACAGTCCTGGAGAACATGTGAAATGGTGTGGAGGTGGTGCGTTTGAAAAGGGGCTTAATGAATTCATAAGTATAACAATATGGACCGGGCTGAATGTGAGGCCACGCTGTTTGATGTGTAGCTCTGGTTCAGACCGCTGCCAAGACTCTCAGTGTAAGAGGCAGCCTTTGCTAACACAGAGGTTATTGCCCTGCTGTATGTGTTTCTGTGGCAGCGGAGCTCTTGTCAGCAGCTGCTGATGCTGTCAGATGAACACATTCGTCTTCATGTTGAATTGTCTCTGGAAAAAGTCATAATGAGCTTCAGAAAGGATCTGCAGGAGATGTCTGGGATTACTGCAGCCAGTGCAGACATCAAATACTGTAAAGAATTTACATTTTTAATTCTAATTAATTTTGGCTGGCACAGTGGTGCAGTGGCTAGTACTATCACTATCACTATCACCCAGCAAGAGGGTTCTGGGTTCGAACCCACTGGTTGGCTGGGGCCTTTCTGTGTGGAGTTTCCCCAGATACTCCGGCTTCCTCCTACTATCCAAAGACATGCAGGTTAGGTTAATTGGTGACTCTAAATTGCCCGTAGGTATGAATGTGAGTGTGAGTGGTTGTCTGTCTCTATATGTTGGCCCTGTGATTGACTGGCGACCTGTCCAGGGTGTACCCCGCCTCCCACCCAATGCCAGCTGGGATCGGCTCCAGCACCCCTGCGGTCCTCTAAGGGTAAGCGGTACAGATAACGGATGGATGGATTATAATTAATTTTGCTTCATGTTTCTTTTACTTTCACTGGTGGTCATCCATGAAAGCGTATAGTGTCCCCTAGGCCGACAGATCGCATCTTATCCTCTAAATTACCAGACATCAAATACACCACGTTTCCTTCCTTCAGGGAATTCAACCAAAATAAAAAATGTACGAGCTCCTAATGTGAATTGAATTATCTTGAATTATCAGAAACTACAGAGGATTTCTTTGTTAATGCCTATTTCCCAAATTGAATGTTACACCCTTAGAGGAATGATATTCCTCTACCACCAGCTAGCACTGCGATTTTGTATATATATATAGTACACTATGGATTTTGAAAAGCCTACATTTGTAATATTAAATAAATACATATACTCTTTCTATCTTCACCGATCGATCGATTGATTGTCTTCTGATATATTTTCTCTCATTTTTCTGCATCTATAATGCTGACAGGCACTAATAATATAGACTAGGAAATTGGGCCTCCTAGAGTTGGGACCTCGATGGTGGTAATGTAAAATACTGCCCATTATTTTGGGATGTGTATCTCTCCCTCTCAGATGATTGATATGTATCTAGATACTGTATATGGATCATACATTTCACTGCAATTCAGCAACGATTTAATATTGTTTCAGCTAAGATTTCATGGGATTTTATATATTTTACTTGTTATAGTGTATATAATATATAATATATATAGTAGTATACGTTTAAGTAAGCTAATCAGAATTCACTGAAATGCTGACGACTAGGTGCCTAAAATCTTTACAGCACCATCATAAAATATGCCGGTGGCAACATACGCCTCGCTACTCATTTAAGAATGTGACGTGGGTGCGGTAAAGTTACAACAGAAACAGTAAACCTGAGGCGAGTACCTTAGCATTAGCAGCTAAAACTACTTTACTGTTTTATTTACAAGCATATGCGCTCAGATAGTGTTGATGAAAATACCTCATTGATGACACTGACCCGGGAACCGAGGTAGAGTATTACAGTTCAAAGTGGATGTGTAGATGCTATATGATTGGAGAATGTCGCTGCAGCTAGTTTCACAGTCTGAAACCCGCACAAACCCACACACAGAAGAACAGGGACACAGACAGAGAGACAGAACCTAGAAAGATTGTTTTTGACAGCCATGTTCATTTTTGACAAATTTGACAATTTTCCAAATCTGCTTTGACTACATGGTTATATTTCAACATAGCCGTATCTCTGATTCTTGAATTTGTTTTCATCACATATCTTTATATCCCTATTTTCTATAGTTAGGAATGTGCTGGTTTCTGGACCTACATTCATAATTTCTGTCATTTCTGATTTATTGGTTTTCTTTACTTTTTTCTAGTATGCTTACATCTGCCTCTGAGTCAAATGCGTTTTGAACAAAAAAAAGAAAAAAACCCAGTTAATTACAGCAAAGTTGCTTTGAATCCTCAGAAAACATTCTCAATTGCAAGCTGTTTCTTGCTCACTCTGAATCAAAGGCAAATATGGCACTCTGACTTCTCCTTGGTATGTAAACACACTTCTTTTTTATTATTATTTTGAAAATCAGCACATTTGAAATATTTGTTTTTCATTTCCTGTCTGTTAGGAAAAAGACAACATCTGGAGAAGATATCATCCACTTCCTTTGCTTTGTCACATAGTTACTGTGACCATGGCGACAGGGGTCTGGGCGAAGGCAGCGTTCAACAGGAGGAGTTCAGCTATGTTTCTGCTGAGAGGCAGTGAAATAAAAGCCAACTGTAGATGAAAGGAAGCTGCGTCAACACTTGATTCATCAACAGATCTTTTACTAAAAAGGCAACTGGGCTTCATCTCTTGCCGCTGTCTGTACAGTGCGCCAAAATCCAAATAAAATGAAGTTATAATCCGTCTGTAGTGCGTCTCCTCATGCTGTCATCACAGCAAATGAAAGCCCTGTCAGATCTCTCGCTGACAGCCATCTTAAATCCACTCAGAGATCTCAGGGGACCAGTTTTCTGCATACTCAATATGCTCACAGCTCCTTCAGCCCACACAGTCGCCATGGCAACCATGGACCACCTCTGGCTTCTAGTGCATCTGTCAGCCCATACCCCCTCATACACACACACACACACACACACACACACAAACATACTGCCATCTTGCTTCTTTGTAGCATGACTGTGTGTTTCTGCATCAGCAAGGAAATTTTTTCCACGTGTGCCTTTATATAAAAATGTTTAATATTTACGGTTCTTTTGTCAAATCTAAGACATGGCAGATTGATTAAATCTTACAGTCATGCTTATGGGTTTTTGCTCCACCATTTCGTCTCCTCTCCAACAGCACATATAGCAGAGGAGAGGCTAGCTGAACGCTGAGATTGCAATGCAGAACTCCCATTATATTTTTCCCAATTTTTATCTGAAGAGGGCAGCCTTGAGCCTTTTCTTGTGCAGCCCTGTTGACACTTCCTCACCACAAAAAATCCACGCAAACCTGCTGTGTCACAACCCACACTATGAATGTAGGACCACCCATCCAGCACTAAAAGTCCCTGGCTGGGATTTAAACCTTACTGACCCCCACCCCCACCCGTCAAATCACCTACAGAAAAAAAAATGTATTCTGTGTGTGTGTGTGTGCTGGTATGCATGCATGAATGCGTGTGTGCAGCAGCGAGAAGGGGAAGGAAAGCGAAGGAGGAGGAGGAGGAGGAGGAGGACAGAGCAGCTGAGTGAGGCAGCTCTCTCTCATCACTGAGTAATGTTTCGCGCCAGCTTATTTTTTTCTTTTTCAGAAAAGAGTGAAACAGCATTGTGCGTTCAGCTGCGCCGAATGTGTCTATTCTCTTTTCGCCCTCTTCTCTTTCACTGGAGATCTTTCTCTTTTGTCACCCTAAACCCTCCCTGCCTGTCTAAAGTCCCCCTTCGCCCTCCAACCCCACCCCTCTAAACCCTTCTGAAGTCCTCACACTTCATCTAAAAAGGCAGTGCAAGGAGGGGGGGTATGTTGGGGGAGGGGCGTAGTACTGTTGTAATCTGCAATTGTTACAGTCTGGAGCCTTGCTACGCTGTCACCATCCCGAATTGATTTAACCATCAATGGCAGCATCCATTTAAGGGCTGCTAGTGCTCTGGCCCTGGCTGCCCAAATTCGGCTGAATGTGCACTGAGCCCCCTTTTGCTCTCTTTCCCACCATTGGGTATCAAAGGCTATTGTGTCCAGAGAAAGTAGAGGGGTCACCCATTTACCCCCCGTGGGTCAATCACGAGCTGGGACAGGGGAAAGTGAAATAGCAGAGGAAGGAGAGCGTTGAGGAGGAGGAGGTCTTGAAGTGTAACATCAGGACAGAGCACTTCCAGTTGTCGGTACAGGAGGAGATAAGTATGTATGTGTGGCCCTGACGTCAATGCCGCCATTTAATACGGCACACTGAAAATATTTGGAATCCGAGGCATCTGTGCGCTTTTATCACCAGGATGGATGTTCCTGTTTGGGCCTGGCTTTCTCTCCACAGTTGGCTCCATCCCCAAGGCTGCGTTTACCACGGCTGGAGTCGAACCAAGGAAGTAGTTCTTTTCCTCACAACTCAGTACCTACAGTTGTTTTCTTTTCTTAGCCTCACTGTAATTCTCGTGCAGTTTAAAAAATAAAATAATCAAATTAAACCCTTGTGCATTGGTGAGTTTTCAGTGATCACAAATGTCACACGACCCGCTTCCAGACCTGGACGTTTCTGGCTTCAACCGGCTCCAATTCCAACCTGTTTATTTTGGCTTATTATATGTTACCATGTCTGCAGAACAACTCTGATCCAGTTTCACTATTGTCCGGCTGGAGCATACGGATGCCAGGGGACATGAAAATGACTATTTCAAAAAGCTTGGTGGTGAACAGGAGCAAATAGGAGACCACTGCAGTCTGCGCTGCTTGATGTTTAGAGAAAGGAGGAGTAATTTGAATAATGCGATTAGGGAGGAGGTAATACTACGCTGCCCTTCCATGTGTAAGGTCCACTGATGCACAGTCTGGGATTAACACAGATGTGTTTTTCTACTTGTGAGGAGCTGTGAAAAGAAAAAGCTGACATGCTCTCTGTGATATGTTAAAACTCTTACACTACTAATGCTTGAAGGGTCACTTTATCTAGCCTTGCTGATAGTTTTGGGTTTAATTGGAAAGGTTTTTCGATTAAATTACATTCAACTTTATTTTCATTGCAAACCGTACTGAGACAACGAAATGCAGTTTAACATCTGACCAGAAGTGCAAAAAGCAGTAGAGTAATGTGCACATGTACAGTGGGTAATGTAGGATAAACAATAAGGGGTCGATATGAAAATACTAAGATATACAGTATGAACAGTACTGACAGTATGAACAGTATCGTATGAGTACGCTAGATATATACTGTACGGTATTAACAGTAGAACATGTGCAGTAGTTGCAGTAGGAAAAATATATAGTGCAGATACACAGAATCAACAGTTACGTGCAGAGTTCAGCAAGGTGACAGCTGAGGGGAAGAAGCAGTTCCTGAACCTGCTGGTTCTGGAACAGAGAGTCCTGAGAGGTGTCTCTGACGATGCTGTGTGCTTGCCCTGGGCACCCTCAATGGTGGGGAGTGGAGTGCCGGTGATGTGCTGGGCAGTTTTCACGGCCCTCTGCTGCGCCGTACCATACTGAGGTGCAGTGGGTAAGGATGCTGTTGATGGAGCAGCGGTAGAAGTTCACCAGAATCTGAGGAGTCAGCAGGACTTTCTTAAGTCTCCTCAAGAAGAAGAGACGCTGTTGATCCTTTTTGACCAGGGTTGAAGTGTTGAGGGTCCAAGAGAGGTCCTCGGAGACGTGGACAGAAAAGAAACTTAAAGCTGGCAACACACTCAACCTCCGTCCCGTGGATACGGATGGGGGTGTGTGTGCCACCTTTGGTCTTCCTGAAGCCCTTGATGAGCAGTTTGTTGTCAGCGCACCACACCGACACATCGTTGTCGTTGATGAGGCCAACCACTGTTGTGTCGTCTGCAAACTTGATAAAGGTATTGGAACCATGTACAGGCGTGCAGTCTCTGAAAAATCGCACTAAAAAATAACACAAAATAACATGAACAACTACATCTCTTTCCAGTGTTCACATTATTCTGGATAATCCACAGACCTCACTGTGTTAATAGGGATTGTTTCTTCAGTAGAAAGTAGTCCCAGTGATGACTGTTGACACTGACTGTGGATTTTCCAGAATAATTTCACATAGTTCAGGCTGTAATTACAAGCAGCCCAGTGGGAAAAACTGTGTCAGCCTCCTAATAGCAATTCCAAGTATCTCCCCCTTGCCGACAAGAACTACAGAGGTGTTCGCCACTATCGCTGATATCTAATAAAATCCTATATTAATTCTGATTCAGTTCATTCAACCAATTAAAAAGGAGCTATAAACGGTTTGTTTAGTTTAGTTTAACTTGTTAACGAAACTTCTCAAATATGTAGTACAGCAAAACTAGCTAATTTACTAATTTACTACAAGGCTAAGCAATCGTCAAGAGCCCCACATACATGCATTC
Organism: Oplegnathus fasciatus; assembly: GCA_003416845.1. Taxonomy (NCBI): domain Eukaryota; kingdom Metazoa; phylum Chordata; class Actinopteri; order Centrarchiformes; family Oplegnathidae; genus Oplegnathus; species Oplegnathus fasciatus. The sequence continues at coordinate 910,473 of NTHP01000093.1, read as the reverse complement.
TTCACAGGAGCTGGTTAACAATTATCTGTCATGTCCATGTACAATAAAAGAAGAATAAGAAGAAGAATAGAAAGTATTCCTGTGCTTCCTGTTCTGTGAACGCTGCATAAAGGCCCAGTCACAGCAAACATAATTACTATATATGCTACTAATTATAATTATTTACAATTTGATGCCATGCAAATATTTCATGTTGTGTTCAACTTTGGTGAACTTTGTCACACAAATTTGAGCCGTTGCCTAATAGTCAGAGTTTTGAGTCCAAAATGGAGGAAGGTATCGTAGCTTGTTAGCTGTGTTGTACCATTCGATTATGATTCAAATTTCTCTGCCAGTGCATAAACTCCACAACAGAGACATGGTTCAGTCATTACACAAGTGTCGATGGTACCGATACGTCTTGAGTAAACCATGTGAACATATTGCCATGTTAGCGACCAAGCTAGCCAGTTAGTTTCTTAAAAATATATAATTTGGATAAACTGACCATTAAAATGATAAAATATTGAAGTAAAATAAAAATACTGGAATGAGGCTAATGACAGGATCAATTAAAGGCCTATGGCTGGTAAAAGCCATCTGAAATATGCTTTCTTATGCTAATGAAATGAAGTTCATCTTCAGAACTAAGTCAGCAATTTGCCATCTGCACAGTGAACAATGTTTTATTATTGCCACAATAATGTTAATCACATCAACAAGCAGGGCTTCTTGGCATGGCAACATGTTTTGACACTTCAGTGTTTTTTGCATGTGTGCCAACAGTGGAACCCAAGTGATGCAGCTCCTTGTCCAATCAGATCACTACTATAGGGCTCTGGGTTTCTATAGGGCTCGGATGAAGGTGACTCAAATCCAGCTAACAATGACACTGGTGAGTCCACAATAATGTTCCAATTAGCCGAACAGGCACCATTCAGCAGTTCTATGCTGTAACTACATTTTGTCGGCTAAACGGGGGAGACTCCGGGGAGGGACTGAGACACTTCATTATTCCACCCAGTGGCTTGTATCCTGGATGTCTGGAGAAGCTGTTTTTCACTCTGTGACAAGTTTCAGGTTTATATGCAGGTCTGTTACTCTATCTGCTAATTGTCCAGGAAGAGCTCTATTGGAAAAATAACTTGAGAAGGAGTGTTGAAGTTTTAAATGGAGCAGAGGGAAAGCAGAGAATCCCTCTACCTCCAAAGTAGCCTCGGGCGACTGCAATTATGCATAGGATATCTTTGGGTTGGTTCATGCGCCAGAATACAGATGAGGCTGCCTTTCACATTCCTCTCCTCTACAAAGAGAGTATCACTCCCTTGTCACCCAGTAAAGGGCCGCGGCTCTCACTCCCTTTATTTCAGTTTTGCTCCCGAAGTTTCCATGGTAACCTAAATACTATTCAACCCTTGCAAGCAAAGCAGTCTTTGCAGATTTCTGTTCTTTAAAGCAAAGAATGCCACAAATGCAGCTCCTTCAAAACAACTGTTGAGTGAGGGCCGCTTAGAATTTCTCAATCTCAGATGCCAAATTTTGCCTGTCGACTCAAAGCTCGGAGAAAAAGATAAAGAAGCTGGATGCTGGAGTCATGGTTTATTCAAAGTGGGGAGTGTTTGATGAGGCTGTAGGCTTCTGTATAAAGACATGAGGTTGGTTCAAAGAAATGAGGTTTATTAAAGGCTTTAATGACCCATTTGATTTTTGCTCACTAAAACAGCTCTCAGTCTGATATGATGGGGGAGGGGAGCAACGGAGTAATAAGACTGATGTAACATGAGTGTATTTCTATGGTGAGCTTGTCGCTGAGTAACCAGTTGCCTTGGCAACCCTCTCCTTCCCACTTCCCCACCACCACTATTCCCTAGCCACTCTCTCTCCTTCAGCACTTTCTGATCTCCAGTATGGGGTGGATATTAAAGTGTTCTTATCAAGGCTTCAGATGACAACAAGGCCAGCGTAATCCATGCTCCCGCACAGGTCCAGATAAACGACACGGACCTGGTGTCATCCGCCATATGGTCCTGAGTGGCTCTCAGGAGAGTCACTGCCGTGTTGTGTCACTGACTAAGCTAATGACTCTGCTCAGACAAATGAGACCTGAGGGCAGGATGGTGGACGACGCTATGTGCCATAGGGAGCTTCAATTATATGAAAATAATCCTTAAGTGGTTGATACACTCATGGTTCTTGCCTTGGGAAGGGTATTTCCTGTAACATTTGATGAAATATACACATTTTTTTAGCATCCAAATTTACATGCTCAAATGCGATAAAAGATGTGTTACAGTACATTTATTTGATTCAGAGTGTGTTCTTGTCCCCTTGATCCAATTTTAAGGGTTTTGGTCCTTTAGGTGATTGTACTGATTGATACTAATGTAGCAGGACTATATAGAAAGTTGTTAAGTTTTCTGCATAGGCAATGTTAGGTGAGTGACAGAACACTTCCAAGGCTTAAATGTGCATCAAACTCTCCTGTTTGAATTGTCAGTAAAGCCTGCATTAGAAGATATTTGGCACTTTGATACAAAGTTAAAGGTACAAGCCTGCAGACATAAAAATTTAAAGAGAGAATCAACGTGATAGAATGATAAAGATGCTAAGAAATAGCCAACCACCAAGCTTAAAATGAAAAATTCTGATATATACACCCTAGGCGCCAAATACTTTTTTTTGCGTGGGGATGTGTGAAAAATTCCTCCATACACAAAGCCTACAAACTGCACAAAGATAATCACATCACCATATAATACCAGGTCAAAAAATTTACCAGTGAAAGAAACCACCTCAACACCAAACAAGAATGGATCACCAAACTACCACCAACAAATTCAAAGAAAAAACCCAACAGTGAGTGGACTTCACCAAATATAGGTATGTACAGCCAGTCTACACAGTTTCTACAGGTCCTCACATACCCACCATATGCTTGGAAGCTGAATGTGTACATTTGAATACACTGTGTACATTTAAATAAACAACAAAATAATGCAGTGGCCCATAAAGCACCTTTTATACAACGATTCAAGGGTTCATTTACTTGTCATCATACAACACAGGTATAACAAAATTCAAGCTGTAGTCCCGTTATGCTGCACACAAAAAACAAAAACAAAACAAAAAACTTAATTATGGTGGAGTGCGGAGGATGAATGGAGTCTCACAGCCTGAGGAAAGAAGCTGCTCAGGACACACACTCTTCAACAGCTACCATTATAGGCTTACTCACCACAGGTGTCAACTGACTGGTATCGCCAGTGTGACTTGACTGCAAGTCGCTGCAGTTTCAATCCTGTGTCTTTTTACATTTCGTTAAAAACTTGTAGGGCTAATTACAGATGGGTGACAAATTAAAGAAAAAACCTGAATAAATGAGTGGAGAAACATAACGTATGCAGATGCTTCCACACGAGGGGTCACTGAATGGTTTGATGAGTATGAAAATGATGTGAATCATATGCTATGGCCTTCTCAGTCACCAGATCTCAACCCAGTTGAACACCTATGGGAGATTTGGGACCGACGTGTTAGACAGCGCTCTCCACCAAATGAGGGAATATCTTTTGGAAGAATGGTGTTCATCCCTCCAGTAGAGTTCAGAGACTTGGAGAATCAATACCATGGAGCATCGAAGCTGTTCTGGTGGCACGTGGTGGCCCAACACCTTATTAAGACACTTTGTGTTGGTTTTTCCTTTCATTTGTCACCCGTCTGTAGGTCAAACAGACATCTCAAAATTGATGCAGCAGAACCAGAGATATCGTCTTTTTTATTCCAGGCATTCTCCTTCCACATTACCCACAATGCAACTCCATTGCAGACAGTTCAGATGGAGATTTGGGTGTGTGCAAGTACTGGCTAATATAGCCTAGAGCTGCTAGCCTCAAGCAGAGATGAAGAGCATTCTACAGAGCTCTGGTATCGTACTTCTTTTTAACTTCACACCCCCAGGTTTTTTCATTTTCAAACATACAGTATGACCATTAGAAATATTTTCTGCTGCACTAAGCTGCATAATGTAATCAAAGCTGCTTGATTTTCTGGCCCAGAAATCCATGTAAACAATCCCCCTTTCCCATAAACCACATATGGTCATGGGGTGGGGACAGATGATTCCTTCATGCATCAATATTTGACAACTTAATAAATAATGAACAGGATGAAATGAGAATACATTTGGAGCTCCTAATTATTCAGGACAGTTTACACCCCTCTTTTATGATGTTTCCAGCATTTTATACATTTTAAAGTGCATTTTGGCCCCTATCTATTTCTGACACAGACCGATGCACAAACAAAATGACTGCCATTGTGTCTCTGAACTAGTGCTAAAGTAGGTTTATACCACAGTGTCAGCGCAGTCCTCTGTCCTCACTGTGGTTCTGTGCTTGGGACGGCAGTGATCAACAGTGCCACACATATCTCTGTGTGGGTGACTGTGGTTATGTCTGAGAATGCTGCACTTGTTGTTCAAACACAGTGATATATCTCCTTTATGTTGTGGTGTAATTAAGAGCTAGGAATACAAGAACATTCTTCATCATTGCAGACAAGCATGTCTGTGCCATTAAATAGCTGTCTTGTTCCTGGACTGAAAAGAGCCTTTGGCTCTGAGTGACTCCTGATTCATTATCTGTTTCCACTAATGGGGGGTGAGGAGCTGAGGACAAATCATATTAATCACAGCAGACTCCAACCAAGGTCAATGGTCATCCTGTCAATATGATAGATAGAGAGTACATTATGTTTTCGCACTTCAAATTGTGCTTTTACACCTTCATATTAATGTATTATGGTAGAAAGATCTTAATTATGCACTCATAAACTACTTTGTATTTACCAGGCTGTTTCCATGTTGGAATGCCAACCTTGTCTCCTGAAATACATTTATCTACTACTAATTTTTTTTTTTTAGGAGGAATTGTGATTGCAACCCAGATTACGTTCACTGGCGACATTCTTTCAAATCCACGAAGTGTGACGTTGTTATACTGCACAGAAGTCATGAGTGAGATGAGAAGATCAATATCAATCTCATATCTGCGTGTTAAGTCAGGACATGCTTAGCTTAGCTTCGCATAAAGACTGGAAGCATTTAGCCTGGCTCTGTCCAAAGAGACAAAATATACCTACCAACATCTCTAAAACTGTCCTATTTACATGATGCACCTTTTCGCCTCTTCAGTAATGGAACAACACAGACCTTCACACCGTCACCCTTATCACAAAGTGAATGAAACAATGGAAACACAGTTACAGCGGGAGTATAATTAAAGCATGTCTGTTGCACTGTTTGCCAGATAAGGTTGTTGAGCACAGGTTTTGTTTTTGTTCCCTCTGAGGTTATTGACCTATGCCATGTTGGCAACCTGACTGTGACAACAAGGCTTAGGTACTGTAGTCACTGTGCCCAGCTGTTGTTTGACAAGAAAACGGTACACAATGTAACTCCCCTTAAACCAAACCAAACCAATTGTCTTTTTACATTTCTATTTATGTACACTTTAAACAAACGATGTGCAACATGTTAATTTGTCAGCTTTAGAGATGTTGGTTGGCATCTTTTTCACTTTGGACAGAGCCAGCTAGCTGTTTCCAGTCTTTATGCTAAGCTAGGTTAATCATGTTCAAGCTCTGTACTTAAGGCACAAACATGAGATTGATATGTTCTCATCTCACTCTTGGAAAGAGTGCAATTAAGCCTCTTTTCTACAATGTTTCACTATTCTTTTAAGGTTAGCAAAAGATGATGATTTTGGTTAGATAATCAATGTGCCCTGTCTTGTACTTCAAGCTAGTGTTGACTTTTTCAATATTTAACCGAGACCATGATGCTAACCTCAAGTTCTTTGAGTTGCCTAAACCTAACCATAAACGTGTTAATGCTGCTTTATTTGCCACAAGCAGGTATTATAGGGAAATAAATGAAACCTGTTTAGAGTGAATGTTTTGGAGATACTTTCAGTAGGACTATTTTGGGTTAGCAGTTAACAGTTTGCACTCAATATAATATACTGTATATTTAATATAAACGTTTCCACCTTATGTATAAACATTTTTAGGGGACAGGGTTGGTAATGCATAGGTTAATACATTGGAATGAGGCTGTTCCAAAGTGTCAACGAAACCGCTGCATCATCACCCAGTTAGTAGAGTCTATTGGAGTTTGCTGGCTGTTTCTTCGCTGTGACTGGTGTGATAAGTGGAGATGCTGATTTTTTCCTGATGATCCTGTGGAAACACAGTGCACCCCTCTGAGCCCTGTTTTGATTATAGCACCGACTGCTCTTCAGGGGCCAGGCAGCAATGTGGAGTTCTGATTAATTTATTCTGGTTTTGGAACGGATCCCAACACAAGTCCCACTGAACAGGAAGAGATTTACCCTCGGGCTTTCAGATCAATAGGGGAATTCCATGAAAAACAAATGCATGGGTTATTTTCTGTCCGTTTACCTCTCCTTCTTCCACCAGAAGCTCAGAAAGTAAAAGCAGGGTTTCTTTACTGTTCAGGGTAATGCCAACGTCATGGTGAAGTTAGAGGAAAAGTCAGGGGATCACCAAAGTCATTACTAACTATGACTCTGTACAAAACGTCACTGCAATCCATCCGACAACAGTTGTTGAGACATTTCAGTCTGGACCAACTGACCAACTGACATAAAGCCATGCCACTAGACTGGCTGAAAATTTTACTCTCACTGACATTAATCCAAATCCTGGTCATTACATATATAAAGTGGATACGTAATAGTCATATTTCAACACCTGTCTGTAATGCCTCATACTAAAGAGACAAGAGATGAAAGAAATCTAATGAGTCTATCTAAAGTCCATTTTTCTCTTAACGGACCAATAGCTTGCTGCTGTTTTGTATTTGGCCTTTAGGTTTTGATTGGTAACATCAAGTTGATACCTCACCCATCATTTCAGTTAGGTAAATAGTAGGATTCTATGGATCTGATGAGATACTCCTCCTGTACCCCAACATATGTCTCAGCCTGATTAGCTTGGCGTATTTTTACATACAACATCCTTGTGCAGCTTTAAATGATTGTTAATTATTACTTTCAGGTACATAATGGGGAGGAAAAGGCCACAACCAGTCAGTTACTTTATAATTACAAACCTCTCGAGTAAATGGAAGTCAGTTTATAATACAGTGTGAATGGTATTAATGATAATGTACTCTACGTGGGTTAAAAGTCTATGGCCTGAATTGTCAGAGGGGGGCTGTCTTTTAAGCGCCAAAAGTTTCACTTCCTTGGTTTTAACATTTTCCAGCTGAGGAAATGGGGATGACCAGGACCAGACGTCTTTATCTCACCTTTGTTTTTATCTTAAGCCTCTGAAATGATGAACTCCAGCTGCCTGCCTCACATCCTAAACCTTGAGTTAGTAAAAACAAAACTAAGAAAAAAGAAACATATGTACGTGAAGTGAATCACAACAGGTGTCCAAGAGACTCCCAACCTCTCTGTACTAGCATCTCCAGTGTGTGTGACTTGTTACAAGTTGGAGAGAATTGATGCAGCTCGAGCATTCACCAGAGAAGAGGCTAACCAGTGTGTTCGTCACCCTGGAGAATCAGTTAGAGACACTTTACAAAAGCCTGCTTGTCCTCCAGTTGATCCAACAGTGCAGCTGGGATCGATGATTTACAGCGACTGCAGCCACAAGTCCTTCCAGCGCTCATCACATGGCAGTGGAAGACATTGAGGGTCACGGCTCAGACCAGGGCTGGGGGGATTACTGAGGAATGAGGCACCCCCACATAAGGCTCCAACCATGAAACTCAGAGAACAACTGGTGCAGAGGTGACTGAGGATTCTAAAAGTCTCTTCATGATCTTCATAACCTTTAACATCTAAATCCTTGGCAGTTTTCATGTTCACACTTCTCTGTCAGGGCTGTGTCTGGTATTAAACAAAAGAAAATATTTGCAACAGATGCCTCAGATCAGAGTTGTAGACTTGAGACTTGATACTTGGACCTGACTGCTGTGAGACTCTAGAGACTTGAATTGTCAGGACACTTGAAAGTTAGAACATTGAAATCTCATTAAAAAAAAAATTACAACTTTAGATTGAAAATGTTCATTATTCAGACCTGAAAGACTTGCATCTTGACTTGCAATTTGCTTATGAGAACTTGTGACTTTGAGTTGTTATCTAGGACTTAAAACTTTAAGCTGGATTCAAACTGCATTAAGGGGTTACAGCGTACCTGTGTGCGTAGGCTCCATGGCTACGCCATAGGCTGTGTCGTAGCTGATATCCACTTCCTAACTACACTACGCGTTGGGGCTATGGCAGCTACAGAGTTCCCAAGAGGACACCGCAAGAACTGAGCAAGAGCTTCTCCTTTTTAGTAACACACATCTAACAACGCCATGTCCACTTCAAACCTTCTGCTCACTGCGACTCCCGCTAAAAGTACAAGGTGCCACACAGCTCATGTGATTCCTTCATTTTGCACCATCCATGTCTCCGTTCCCTTAACTGTCAGCATTAATGGTATGCTGTTGGTCAACAGCATGAATTTTTAGGTCAAAGTTGAACTCGTTATTTAACATCTGCACAGATTAACTTACTATATACTGATCGCAGTGATTTCATTGACATGGATTGATTTTGTTATGACATTTTGCTGTTTTAAAATCTGGGCCTTTTCTATGACAGACTTGAGTCTTGACTTTCCCCAAAGCAACCCAGGACTTGACTTGTCTTACTCTGTCCTTGAGTGAGATGCATTCAATTTTCTGTGATAAACATATAGCCTACTGTTGGTGAAATCTATGGCAGTTATAAAGGAGAACTACTGTTGTGTAAAAAATCCCCAACATAAAATGCAGGACAGTAAGCAAAAGTAATGAAAAACAGAGAAAGCTTTTGTGCAAATTTTAAAAAACAGCTTTGTCCTCTTTCAACTTGTACTCTCGCCCTCTATGCCTCATTAGAGCCTTCCTTTGACGCCTGCACCTTACATCCCACGCTTTGATTATAGATTCTTTACTTCCCTTTCAACAAGTCTTCATTTCTTTTGTTTGCACGTTATTGGGATGGATTTTAATTAGCTTCCCAGGGAGCCACTGAGGTTCATGTTAACTCAAAGACCTTCCGGCTTGTTGAGCCCAGGTTTGGATTAATTGCAGACGACTGTCCTTTCATGATGATACAATACATAGAAGATAAAGATCCCTATAAATAAACTGCATGTTGGTATGAGTGACATGTATACATGTCATATTTTGAACTGTGATATTTCAACAATTACACATTTGAATGAAAATGCAAAAAAGCATGATTGATTGGCATAGATTTCTCCAATATATCTTTGGAAGCTTAACTAAGTCGTCCCTTTACTTTGCATATGATCAGCTCCCACAGGAAGCAGCCTGCAACTAAGCCTATGAATGACAGAGACAGGAAGCGTATTGATAGTAGTTATGATTCCCCTGGTGGGTGTCTACACATGAATGCAAGGCAGATCTAAATATAACCGACTCCTTCCCCTATACAGATGGCTGGCAGCAAACACCAACTCACAGAGCTTCAAAGCTCATGCCCAGGAAAACTGTGGAGACCTAGAGGGTGTTGTTGCATACAGAATACATTTCTTACATCAATATTTCATGAGTCAATACAGCACACCAAGTGTTTCCTTATATTTCTGTTTTGACCAGAAATGGTGAAAAAGGGAAGTATGCCCTGCTGCCAAGGTTCAGGCCTACAGTATATTCAGTGTCAAATGGGATCAAACTACTCCATCATATAATTAGAGATAATTCTGGTTCAATACACCTTTGGTCTTTTTGGTCATCATTCCTATTGGTAAAGATAACATTGGACTCACCAAGTTAATTACTGAGATGGTCAAGACCATGTTGTAGCTATACGTCTGTACTCTCAGATCTCTGTAATTACTTATACAAATGTGAGCTAGCATCAGGTTATTGGTTTTTGTGTCTTTGGGCAACCCAGTATCACTAGGAATCACATCCATATTAGATGATTCTACAGCATATGAACTGACCAATTTTTAGTGACAGTGCAGGAAGTAGTGAGCCTTTTATGTGGCAAAACGAGGTCAGGTGGTGGAGGAGCACATGCTTTCATGTTGGATACCGAGTTCATGGCATGTCTAAGACCTACAATTATTTTTACTGTAGCTGCCATATGTGGACAGTGTAGATATAAAGATTCTGACAAGACTAAAAGCTACAGCCATGCTGGTGGCTCTGTGAGGCTGTGGTTAGGCACAGTGGTGCTTTGAACCAAATGCTAACATTGGCATGCTAACATGCTGATGTTAAGCATGTAATGTTAGCATCTTAGCTTAATGTGTTAGATAACATGATAACATTGCTTAATAGCAGTAAACACAAAGTTATTCGTAATGTCATTAGTTGTGCAGATAGCCTATTATTGGACAAATTGAAATTCTGTCCTGGCACTAGATGAAGATCAGGAGATCAAAGTTATTATAATTCATCCTCTGGGAAGCATAAATATTCAACTGGCTGGGTAAAAAGTTTGACCTGCTGGCAGTGCTACAGTATAAGAAAGGTCAGAGCATCATTTAAGTCATTAGAATTTATCCAAATATCATACTCCTGGTGGCACCAGAGGAAAGTGAACGTTCAAAATGTGGTCATTGAATGTAATCCAGGGTTTCGATATTGGACTATTCTCCAGAACCCTGGATTATTTTCAATGTCATCGGTTTTACAATTCTCGCTTTCTACAATATCTGATTATGACATGGTTAAGGTTAGGGTTTTGGAAAATAAACTATGGTTAAGGTATGTTTCGACAATTAAAACACTTGGTTGAGGTTAGGGAAAGACTTTTAAAAAGAAGAAAAAAAGAAGTTAGTAAAAGGGCAAGCTTTAATTGCAGGTCTGTGACAGGATGCAAACTCCAGTCTCCTGCATGGAAGTCAGATGTGCTACTCTTCCATCCACAGCCCCAACCTGCACACCCTCACCCTTTCCAATTCACTCCAGAATGGGCACACTACTTCCTGTATTGTTGGAATCATCCAATATGGACATAATTCCTTAGGAAATTGGGCTGGCAATAGGGTTGCTTGGAATAGAATACATACTTCTGTATGGCCTGTTAGTTGACTGCTGCAAGGGCCTAATGTTTACCATACCTATTCTGTAACTTAAATGCTTTTGCTCCTGCTATAACTAACCGATGGAGGAAAAACCCCAGAACATTTTCCTTTTCCTTCCTTTTTTTCCCTTTTCTTATCTTTGTTTGACGGGTTTATTTTATTATTTTGCACGGAGGTGTAGCAACCATAGGGGGAGAAATCTATTATAGGAAAGTAAGAGGTTTCTTTTTCACTTTCTCTTTACTTGAAACACTCATGTTCCCACATCAGGCATGGTCTGTTTCAAAATCTGTCTTTCAAGGCAGACTACATCATAACAGGTCAACATGGCTGCTGGAGGGACACAGCTTCATTTTTTTTCTTCTTTTGCTGTCTATCGCTTTCACTTTTGCTTCCTCCACTGCATTTGTAATTCATAGTTGAAAGCAACAAGCTGTATCATGTTGTCGTGTTCTCTAACTCAGTCTGGGAGATGTAGGAAATCACTAATACAATCATTATGAATCAGCATGAAATAACTTGTAATTACCTCTTACAATGCAATAAACGTCCCACAGTAATCATATTACAGTAATAAAGGACTGACTCTTCCGCTAACAGCTGATTAATAGAGTTGTGAAGAAGTTTCAGAAGTATTTTTCTCCATTGTAAATAAGCTTTCGAAAGATTTATTCTCTTAATCTTCTGATAACCACAATGTTCCTCAACATAGCAACATGGGAGTCTACTGGATAATTTAACAGTATTACAAATTTATATTGACAATTTTAAATATTTCAACTTGCTATAGTAACATTCAGAACCAATCCAAAAGTGAACAGATTCAAACTGATGAATGCATTATCAGGTTTTTACAAAGTGTAACTTTTAGCTTCAGCTCACTGTAACAGAATTTTGAGCTAGATGATGGGATATTTCTTACCAAAATGCTCCTTGGGAGTTGTAGTTGACTTCTCTCCTTATGTTTTTTATGTGCACAGGCCTTTTACTCTCTAACCTCCTGGTGGGATACACACACAACCACTGTCACACTCTGTCTGACCAGTGCCACTGTCACAGCGAGAGCACCCAAAGTCAAGGAAACACACCAAGTAAAATAAAAAGAAACTTCAAAGCAGAGGAGCAGCAGAGAGCGACTGCACAGAGCTGGTGATGAAATATTTATCACATAATATACAAGACATAAGAATGTAATTTTAAAAAGCTTCTGGAATCAGGGTTATTTTTAGTAACCACTGAATATTTTACTTGCCCTCTAGAAAGCAGGTGACCTCCCTTTCTCTCTCTTTCTCACACACTGTCTATGATGGGAAACCTCTATTGCTTCCTCGTTCCCTCTGGTCTTCAGTTTGTTCAAAGCGTCTCCTGTGTGGTTTCAATGGAAGTGTGTGAATGAGGTCATCCTCCTGCTTTTGTCAATGTGAGACTTTCTTTGAAATGTTACCTAAAATAATCTGAGCCTGGACTTGCAGAACTGGATTTCTGAACCTTACTTTGCTGTCCCAGGTCCCAGATGTTTAGAATCCAAAATCATCTTTAGTATCCTTAAAATGATAATCCTTGAGATTTCATGTCTGGTTGATATGGTAACAATGTGATTACTGGTGTTAACAGCAAGTGTGTTCTAATAATATAGCAGATGATGCGTATCAACCAATGAGGGCAGCAAAAACACCTTGAGTGGCAACTGTCAGAAATACAACACTAAAAGAGTTACAGGTGTTTCTGTTTACAGCGTTGCAAACAAATAATGGGCTAACAGGATTCACTGTTTTAACAAAGAAGACTTAAGAGGTCAGTATGCTTTAAATGAAAACCTTTTCGGCCCGTTGAACAGTGTCTGAGACCCCCCTCCCACCACACCTTTCTGACATCGGAATTAGGGGGTTGTGTCCGAAACTGTTTTATAACCATCCGACGTTGACAATCCCACAGTCATGCCCACTTCATGCAGCAGCTGGTCACGTGCGTGGAGGTGAGAAATTCTTTACACAACTACTACCCAATTCCAATTTTATTTATAAAGCACATTTAAGCACACTCAAAGTGCTGTACAATCAAAAATAGCAAAACGGCACAATAAAAACACAAAGACCAGTTTAAAAGACAGAAGGACAACAACACAATAAAAGCGATAAGACCAGAAGAAAAAGAAAGGCAACTCTCATACCAGATTAAAAGCCAAGGAATGCACAGGTGCAACACCATGAATGACTTCGAGTTCTTGGTCAGGCAGTGTAATCGAGCCAGAAGGAGGCCCCTCTTTGAGGATGACCAATCATAACGTATAAACACTTATGCTGACGTGGACATATGACACCTCGTACAAAGTATTTTGCTTCGAGCACAGTGAACCCCTGAAGACAACAGTCAACAATTATGTCTGATATGGTGATACTAAACTCATGATCAAATGACATGACATTTCAGACGCAATGTGTCATCCGATATGGGTATATTTCTGGTCTTAGAATCCATTGTTAGCTAACCATGTAGCACACACGTAACCTAAAAAATTACATTTTACTGCCATATTACTACACTTGCTCTTAAAATGTTCCCAGCAGTTACATTAAACACTTGCGTGCAATGGTTTTTGTCATTGCGTCCAGTACATGTGTGCATCATTTCCTGTGAAGCCCTAATGCAAGGGTACGGAATTTGAATTCCTTGAGCATGGAAGGTCATTCGTGACCTTGGGTGTGTGTATCCAAACTAAAAGTAACTCAATTCTATATTCTTATGAACACCATGAGATGTGTTTGAAAGCTCCAGAAAAAAAAGCTAGTTAGCGGATTTCGAGCTAAAACAAAAACTTGAACCTTGCGGGAGAGGCAGACTCCACCAGTAACAATGAAAACTGCCATACAGAGACACAATTACAAAATGCAATTACTGGCCATAAATAGTACCAACATTTGGTTTAAGGAAAATCTTAAGGCTTATAACTCTAAAGGAGTGATTTTTTCATTCAGCCACATTACCAAAAGAGATAAAATTAAAATATGAAGTTTTTTAAAGGGGTTGGTGGTATGAAAATGAAAACCCAGCACTGACAGAGTAGGACAGTGAAGTTGGTAAAAGAGCTGCAGGTGCTTATTACTGTCTTGTCATGGCTATGATGGATGGCTCTTTCCATTTTTTATATGTTCTTTTACTATACGTCCACGACATTGATAGGCATGTATTTTTCTTTTCAACACAGTTTCTAGTGACATTTTTGTAGTGGGATACTGTGTGAGTAAAACATGACTTGACTTGACATGAAAAAACCTCCAAAGTTAAGGTGTGTTTTAAGATCTAGAGGATCCCTGCTGCTACACGCACAGACAGCCATGTAAAAGGTAGCTATTACACTCACTTTATCTGCTGGATTATGGTACTTATCTGCTCACAGTTGAGGTTCTTCTTCTGCATAACTTTTGTTGGGGACCTTTATATCCTACCAGGATGTGCGGCACATGAACTTAAGAAAGATAAATGTTTTTTTAAAATCCCTGAGAGGGGAATAGTGTGAACAAAGAGCGATACTATAGGATAGGTCGTGATATGAACCTGGCTTGTTATGTGAAAAGGGAAGTTAAAAAAATAATATGAATGAGGATCAGTTCTGGCTAACATCAGCCATGCAGTTTATCTTCCTTTTTCCGCGTTATCTTCACTGATGCAAAATAGAGGAAAGCAACAAGCCATGCTGACCAAATAATAATGACACCAAGCACCGGACACATGCGAGCATACTGTAGGTGGAAAAATCGTAGATGAAGAATAGGCTGTGTGCTGACTCAATAAAGTGCTACTGCCTTAAAATTACCAACAACAACAAATCTGAAATCACATGTTCGCTTTTCGGAGGCACTTCGAGTGAACACAACAATGTCAATTCTACAACACAGTATAAGATTGTACTGTATGTGTTGTTGTTAATGTGTGTTGAATTAAGTGACCAACCTTTGCAAGACTGCAATTTTCATTTGATTTAAGTAAAAGAAAATTAACAAATGAGATAGACTATCTAGTACTAATCTGCATTTCCCAAAAAGTTTTGTAAAAACGTAATTGCTATCTGGATGAACTTTTTTTTCCAATCCAGGAGGTTTCACAGCTTTGTACAGCACAGAAGTTGTAGGACTTTGAGACTGGAGACCGGGCTTTGTATCCTGCATCCCATATTTTGTTATCTCCAGTCAAACCTTATTTGATGGAAAAGTATGTGGAAAACATGATGGAAATATGGCATTTATGTTTGTTTCATGTATTAATTTGAGGAAGGTTACTGTCTCTTCATTGCTCCACACAGATCTGATGTTTTTGTCTGTCGCCATGTTTTTTCGCTTAAGTGGAGTGAAAGCTTGAGTGATGTTTAAGCGTGGGTTTAAGTCACAAGCTTTGACATGATTTAATCGCTAAGTCTGTTTCCATTTTGTTTTCCACTTTGTCTCA
Organism: Oplegnathus fasciatus; assembly: GCA_003416845.1. Taxonomy (NCBI): domain Eukaryota; kingdom Metazoa; phylum Chordata; class Actinopteri; order Centrarchiformes; family Oplegnathidae; genus Oplegnathus; species Oplegnathus fasciatus. The sequence goes on along the minus strand of NTHP01000093.1, from coordinate 894,924 downwards.
CTTTGTTTTTATCGATACACCAACTTTTCCACCTCCACCAAGTGTAAGAAGCATTTTTTGCAATATTTCAACTGTGTTTACAGTCAGGTTTTTTAAATGCACATATTCAAAATGAGCATAAAAACTGGCGGATGGAAAAGCACCTTGAGGTATGGCCACATCTTCCAGAACAAGTAAGGTCAATGGGTTACTGAACTGTGTTGTTTATGCAGAACAACTTGGCAGTTTCATGCTTAGTTTTTTATTATTTTGTATTGTATTTTTGTGTATTTTGTGAAATGTCCTTTTGAAATGTCCTTTTTTGATTCTTTAACCAACAGAAATCTGAGTTCTATTGTCCTGGGCTGAACACTAGCCAATATAATCAAACCTTGGCAATCACACCCAAACTGGGTATTAATGAGCAATCTATCACTCTGGATGAAATGAGACACAAAAAATTGCTTTTGTGTTAATGTAACAATAATAAACTATAATTACACAAAACATGGTGGGTATAAGTGAAAGCAATTCTAATATTCTAATACTCTACTACAGCAGGATCTGCTGTGACAGGCTGCTACTTAGTGTGGTGCCATCTACAAAGTACTTAATAGACTGAACAAAAACTGGATATGGAATTTCTCCTGTTGATCTTTAAAATTAAGTGCAGCAGTATCAACATCAACATAGTAGTTTGATACATTATATACTTATTATATACCGTATGTATACTTCAAATCACTATAGTCACAATATTTTTTTTTATTCAACATATGGTACCTTTCAAACATTTTTGCCATTAATCTCTGCTCTGTGTCCGTGTTTATCTTCTAAATTAGTAATGCACAAGTCCAAGCATGCAGTGAGACAAATGTGGTCCTCTGACATTCAAAAGAGCAGCAGATGGTAGATAGCTCAGCAGAATGGACAGGCAGCCAGGTTCTACTGCAAACACATTAACTTCATGGGTGCATGAAGCCACACTCGGTGAAGGAGCTTGATTGGATTTGCAGGACCCCGGTGTTATCATTGGTTGTTCTGCCATTTATCTGTAACATAATGATGGGGATATTGAGTTCTTCTTCCTGCTTTCCATGTGAGTATGACATCATAGTCTGGACGAAAAAGGATCATAACCTGATTATCTGATAAGAAAATGGAGACATATCAGTGGCAAACACAGCTCTGCGGCCATGACTTCAGACTAATGGGTGGCGCAGTCTGCCCTTGTCTTCCAAAAAAGCCATTTAAATCCCTGTTTAACTTTGTCAAAGTATGTATCCTGAGATGTCACATCCATAACCTCCAGTTTCTTCTTCTCTTACCGATCATTTAGCACAATTTCGCCCTGATTAAAGTGTTATAGGCTATAATTACGGTCACAAAGAAGGCCATGGCTTCTCATATTCCAATCCTTTTGACGGATTCCTCTTTACTTTTCCCTCAAAGGAGGAAGTGATCTTTCGGAGAGCCACCACACCTCTTCCCAAAGATTCAACAGTTCACCTCCTGTTTCCCTGCAGACACAATACCAATCCAAAACCATCATTTAATAGGTCATTTACAGTATTATGATATACAGTATACATTATTCTGCATGGGTGGTCCCATTGGAAACCATTGTTGTGGCATGACGTCGTGGAAATGAAACGATCTAGTTGAGAGTCATTCTTTACACATTTCCTGACATGTAATGTAATAAGGAACACTGCCAGACAGTAGTAGTGGGCGTTTAATTTCCTGTTCACAAGCACTTCATACTGCATTCAGCGCTCTGGGACATCATCGATACAATTAAACATTCAGGGTTTTATCTCCGTAAATTACTGGCTAAGTAGTTCTTAAAATGTGACACTGGCTTGATCCCAGTGTCAGATCCAATAATGCTGTGTTCACATAAAGGAAATTTAACATAAACACTGGAGAAGAGAAGCCTGTTTTCACTGAGATTTATGCTTGACACATACCATTCAAACCCTTCCATGCTTGCTTCACTCTCATCCCGTCTGTCTTTCCTGAGTGTGGAATTAGACATCTGTAACACATCTCTGCTGGCAGATTTATTAGTTGTTGCGCCTGGCTTAATGGTGCACTTGACAGCTTTCTCTGGCTCAGCGAGCAGGCCAGCTCCTGGAGAAACCCTCTTTGGATCCTTCAGGGTGACTTACTGTGCTACCCTGTCAGGCTGGATAGGCCTGTTGATCCATGCTGGCCTTCACTGATAATTACAAATAAAGGCTGGAGTGTTCAATGGAGAAAAACAGTAGTGGACGTGTAACAGACTAGGTGTGTAGACACAAGGAGCAAGACGAACAGGCCTTAGTGGAGGTGAAGGTTTGTCAGACAGTCATTTTAAAGTCACTGTGTGTAGATTTTTTGTTTTAGAGAAGCTCATTCTTGACCTTTGGGAACAGTATGTGTTCCCACATGCTACCATTTTGAAGCTTTCAGTTGCATCTTAGTCTTCTTCAGCAAATGGAGCTGGCTCAGTCGTCATTGTGTGACCTAAGTATGGACTGCGGAGACAGCTCCATGACAACTGAGCAAATCCCACTCGCTAAGAAAGACTGTGAGATGCATTTGAAGAAAAGGTTAGTCAGTTCAAGATTCAAGATTTTATTTGTCACGTGCAAAACAGTTAAATGGAAGCAGTCGTTGGCAATGAAATTCTTAAGTCATAGGATCCCTCTAACAATGCTCAAAAATATGTAAAAGGACATCACACAATTAAAAATTACTAAAAGTTCGAGATATAGGAATAGAATATAGTATATAAAATAAAATCTAACACTAAAATAAAATATAAAATAGAATATAAATACAAATATAATACAAATAGAAATATAATACTGTTGAAGCAGATGAGCAGAAGAGATGAAATGGAGGTAGTAATAAATATATATAAATATATATAAATGGAGGTGTAAACAATATAAACAGAGATGTAAAAATATATAGACAGAAGTGGGGTAAAGTGACAAGTATTAAGTATTAAAAAAGGTGCGAGTGAAGCTCAAGAGTTCAGCAGTCTTATGGCTTGAGGGATGAAGCTGTCCCTGGGCCTCGTGGTGCGGGCTCAGATGCTGCGGTACCATCTGCCGGACGGCAGCAGGCAGACCAGTTTGTGGCTGGGGTGGTTGGGGTCTTTAATGATCCTGTTGGCCTTCTTCCTACACTGCTGGGTGTAGCGGTCCTCCATGGATGGCAGCTCTGTCCTGGTGATGTGCTGAGCAGTTTTCACCACCCTCTGTAGAGCCTTACTGTTGAAGGTGGTGCAACTGCCATACCAGGCGGTGATGCAACCAGTCAGTGGACCTTGAGTTAAGTTTTTCTTTTGTCAAGCTATGAATTTATTTTGATGTTGTTCATCAGAATAAATTCAGAGTAAATGCATGTTCTTTTGTCTTAAAAAAAACAATTGCTTTCAGCCCACTTTTCTCAGCAGCAACACTGGATTACCAACTGGACAAAGCAGGCAACTGTCCCATGGGGCAAGAAACACGAGCAGTCAGACTATCAGACAGGTAACAGCAACAGAAAACAAGTCTCCAGGTTAGTAAGACTTATTTGGAAGAGAACACAAAAGCGAAAGCTATTACCCAAACTGTCTGCTGCAAACATCCATCACAGTCTGCTTCAACTCTGACCTTCTGTACTTACCATAGTTGTGTGTGCACACACCTTTCCTGTGTAATGAGGGATTATTTCTTCACTTTCAGTTCAGTTTTAAACTGTTGTGTGGCTTGCTTACAACCTGTCTGATCTGTGTGACCTGTGTCTTGCCTTGTTGGACTTCAACTTTCCAAATCTCACAATGTTTTCGTAAGTGATAAATAAGTTATAAATCTCTGAAAATAAGAAGCCAGTTGTATTAAAATGATTAATTAAAACAAAATATATTTTGCACTGTACACATAGTCTCATGGATTCTTGTTGGCATATGATGTTGTTGATGTACACACGCATATTGTGTGTAAAAAATGCTTTTTCTGCTAAAAATTAACTTGTATGCGTCTGCTTGGATTTGAAAGTTCAGTTTAGCCGAATTCTCTGGCTCCTCCCTAACCGTGATGAAATAGGCAAGACTTTGAGGTGTATTTCGTATGTTGACCCCACCGACTGCGGTAGCAGCTGCCACACCAACTCTAAAAAGCAGAACACTGGCTGACTGTAGCCCCAATTTGTGCCTCTCACACAAAGCTGCTGGACGCCTGATAAGTGCCAGCTGAAAAACAATGTCGTGAATGAACGAGATTTATTCCTCTGCAGTGGCAGTAAACACAACACATGGGCCCACTGGTAACTGTGCTATATTCAGAGCTTAACAAGATATTAAGGGCTGAAGAACAGTGATGTTCACCAGCTTCAACACAGGTTCCCACACAGTGACTCTCTCAAAGGGACATATGCTTCTAGTGACTGTCAGAGCTCCACCAGACTCACTTTCTTTCCAGCAGAGAAACGGAGAGTCCAACAGTAGCTTCTCACGGCTGATTGGCTTTGACTACCAGCTCTACGTCGCTATCCATACTACACTGAGTGGTGGTCAGTCAGCGTCCCCGGTATCCCCTGACCCTCCATGTCACACACTACATGGCCACGAGGCCACGCCTCTCTCATGTTGCTCCCTCACTCCTCACAAGAGTTCAGATATGATACATGTGATACAGCAACAAACCTTTGGCAGAAAAGAACAGCTGAAAACTAATTCTGAGCTATTTTTGGTATTTAAATGAAATGCTAAATCAGCTGTTTTCACTGACTAGGTGAAACACAGACAAACTGGCAAATCCCAACTATTCTTCCATAATGGAGGTACTCAGGGGCGTAGCACAAAGATCTGGACCCTGTACATAGGCATTCTCTATGGGCCCCTCCCGGCATTCACGGCTATTCATTCTAGTATCTTTATGGGCCCTCCTCACATGAGGGCCCTGTATACTCAGTTCCCGTTGTCCCCCCAGTCCTACAACTATATTTTCACTGGTGTAAATTCAGTGCCAAGGATCATTGCCACAATTGCAATGACATCTACAACAAAAAGGATTGAAACATGTCTCTGTATGAAATATGGAAATTCGAAATATTGTATAAAATGTAAGCTGTTAAAAACAAAACAAAAGAAACCTAGGCCTATCCATTTTTTAACAAGCTAGTCCTATAATTTACTTATTTATAATATATTTAATGCTATAATAACAGACTCATGTTCATTGTGACTGCTCAATGAACTGCTTGCTCATTTTTCAAGTCCTGGCTATTATTCCACTGTCTTCACCGCCGTCCACATGGCCAACTCTCTGCTCCTACAAGTTAAAAAGGACTCTGCCTCCCCCTGACCGAGAGGACAACAGATGCAGCACACTGCCTGCTTGAAGCGGAGCCATTAATCACAGCAGTGCCATTAATGAATGGGACTTACTCAGCGGAGCAAGAGAAGGAAAAAATAGGAACACCTCTTATTTAATTAAGAGGAAAAGCACAGACTGACAATGACTGAGGGGCTCCTTTTATTCAAATGGAAGCAGATTGTACTATTCATTTGGAGCTTTACTGGACATTTTCAGGGAAACAGTTGGAAACATGACATTGTTAATGTTCAAATGGAAGACAGATTGTGCATTCTTCCCTTGACAAAAGTATCTACTGCCCATATTAGCACATTGTTGCTGTTTCTACCCTCTGGAGGGAACATGGAGTCATTAACTAATTGCCTGCTATGAAACAAGCTGTAAATGTAGACTGTTCAGCACATTAACAACCTCCAAATTCTGTGAGATTTTCAAACTTTTCTTCGACTCAACTGAAACACTGCCCTATAAAAGTGAAACTGAATCCATTGATGTTTTGTCCAACATTAACCTGATAAGTGTGGGCCATGTGTTACAAGTCAGAAGCCACTGGGGGGAGGGGGGATGTTGGTACAGTATTAGTTTGCACATGGACTCCAGAAAGAGCTCCGTGGTTAAGCAACAGATGCCCGGTGTCAAAAGTCACCGCGCACCCCTTCCCCCTCCCTCCTTAGACAGAAGGGAGATAGGGAGGGACAGACGGCCTCTGGGCCCCTTTGAGGGACGAAACAAAAACTCTCCTTTCTCCGTGAGCTTCTGACGCTCCAGGCTTTGTCTTCTCTGGAACCTGCCGCCTGGATCACCACTGAACTGACCGAGGGTGCACTACAAGATAATTGTTGGAAGCAACAAATAAAACAAATCTCATAACTGCATTTCTTGAAAAATCTGATTTTGCTGAGCAAATACACCCAGTGAGCATTGATTCGGGGAGTTAAGATTTCTGGATGTCTAGGTTACAAATGAGCTAAATTTGGTACATCTAGGTATTTCATTTCCACCTGGTATTAGCATCCAATCTGTTACTTGGATATTTTATCTGGATAAATATGATAAATATGTTATCTGGATAATGACATCTGTTCATAGGGCCTTTGCATGTACAGCTGGTATTAATAGACATTCTCATCATCTCAGTTCTGTGATTTGATTTCAATATGCAAGTTTGGGAGGTGGAGCTGGCAGGCTATAATTTTGGCCATAAGCAAGTATTCTAACCTCAGTTAATTGATAACTTTAACAACAGTATCAGATTGCTTTATCTATTATCTATTCTATTATTTATTAGACTAAAGGCAAGCTCATGATTTCCCCGAGTGGAGCGAGGGTCTGCATGACATACATTTCATCATCAGCTCAAGTCAGCAGGTGTCCGTATGGATCCCCGTGCGGACATCCGCATGCAGCCCAAAATTTGTGACCATGCAGACTGTGTGCATTACAAGCGCACTGAGCACTTCATGTGCTAGAGAAGCAGACTGGTATGTACTGTAGTCCCTTCCTTCCTTGGTCCTATTCTAGTTTAGCAGTCGCACACACAGTTTTCTTTTTTTTTTGACTTTGTCATGTTGTTAAGCCAAATACAACCAATAAAGGAGCACTTCTTCTGCTGTCAGGAAGTTGCCGTTATGTCTCCAGTGGGCATGTGTGGAACGTATCTGCATATGCAGACCGCCAATTGTAGTATATAGAAATGCACAAGTCTGCGGCTGTGAGATGCTGAGATCATTCACAGAATAAGTGAAAACTTTGATCTGCTGGAGGAGCTTGAGGAAAGGGTAGAGGATCACCAAAGTCATTAGGATTCTTGTTGGGACCAGAACTGTCTGTACAAAATTTCATGGCAATCCATCTAAGAATTGTTAAGATATTTCAGTCTGGAACAAAGTGGTGGGCCATGTCGCTAGCATCGCTAAAAATGACAAGCCCATTATTTATGATTCTTGATGGTGAGCTTGGTTCTTATTTAGCAGTTACCCCAAATGAATACTGGTCTCAGGCTGGCCACCCCAATGGAAATTCGTTTGATTTTGCCACTATGTAACTATTGTTTCAACAGCATTTCAGTGATTATATTTCAATGTCAAGCAGGTTCTATCAAATGTAGTCTGTGTAATCATTGCTGTTAATGGTTATATGTAACTTAGGATGTTTTCACGCCTCATCTGTTTGGTCCCATCAAACTCTGGCGCATTTTCCTGTTTGCTTCGGTTCATTTGGCCTGGTGTCAGGCTGCCAATCAAACTCTGGTGCTGACCAAACAACTGGACCAAGACCGCCTAAAAAAAGGAGAGTTTTATTCGCTTGTAAGAAGACTCTGATACAGTTAATTTGTGGTATGAAAACAAAACAGACAAACCACAAAATGATGTGATTGTAGATATGTGATGAATTCAAAATCTAAACTACTATTAAAAAAGTACTCCACTGATTTAGCATTGCACTTAAACTTGTGTCCTACTTTGTGTATTTTAGCAGTTACGTATTACAAACAGAGTAAAATGTAGTAACCACACAGTAACTCTCCCCATTAGGATAATTTTTGTCCCATTTCTACATGTTTGTCACTATTCATGACGTGCGGTCTACCTGAAGTCTCTGCCAATAATACTTATAATCCGTTATTTCTTGGTGAGCTCTTTGGGACACCAGAGAACATAAATAAACACATCAGGTTCAGTAAACTGCTGCATCACTTTGTTGATGCAGTGCTGATGATGCAGGATGAGTCACCAGAACTGTCCAATGAATGAATTACATGTCAGTCCATATGAGTTCTTGCTTAAAGCTCTTTGTTCATTTGTCATAAACATAAAGTGGACCAGAACTAAAAGGCAACAGCAAATAATTTATTTACTGGTCTGGACCAAATGAACCGAACTACAGGTGTGAAAATACCCTTAGATGTTTATTTTTTTTCACTTTTCAACCAAATTTAGCCCAGGTTTAAACTAGACTTCCAGACTTTTAACCTGCAAATCACCAAATCAGTACTTACTGGTTACCTTAAATTTGACATTATAATGATTTCCAGTAAGCAAATAATGAATTTGAAAACAACAGTTCAGACAAACACCTAGAGATTTACAGCCAGAATGGACATTAAGTTATGAATTGACAGCAGTATGGAAAGCAGTTCTTTGCAGACTCTCTATCATGTATATATTGGCTCTGATCACATCAGAAAACACTGCAGGTGGTTCAGGCAGTTCAACTCCCACATTAATCTCTGTGTATGAGTCAGTGAAAGCAGGGCCATGCAGGCACATGGTCATTCTAATTAGGCAGATGGTGTTCATTTAAGTAAGCTTTTACAACTCATTACATCCACAAAGTGTATCAGCTGATTCAAACACTGGGTTTAAGGCTGTGAGGCTGGGCGGCAAACATGTGAACTTGTTTTAACACGCTTGCTGGTCCTGCCCAAGTCCAGGACCTCCAGGAAACTTGTTGAGTAGTGTGGCTGATTATAGTTAGAGGAAAATCAACAGGAAAATGTTCTGCATTCAGAGTGTGATGTCTCTAAAAATATCCTTTAATGCTTCTTCTCTTGTTCGACACAATTTCAGCTTGTTGAACTCTCCAGCACTTTCATTACCAGAATGAGTTCCAAACCAACTTTCATTTCCAGGCATGAAGAGGAGTCAAATTATAGCCCTGCCTTTCTTCCAGCCACCGCAAAGTTCTCTGATTTGCGTCAGCTGTAATTTTGCATAAACACTTTTCCTGTCACCACAATGACATTCTTTTACAGCGTTTTGGTTACACTGTGTGCAATCTGGACACTGATTGAGCTTCTGTTCTCGGAAGTTGAGATTGACTTATTTTGATAGGCAGAGGAAGTGCCGAGCAGAAGTGGGGGGGGGGTGTTGAACATTCCAAACAACTCAAAGAAAAGACAAACTGAAGTTGACCTTCAGCTGAGCCTTTGCCACCATACATTGGCACTGGCAGTCTGAAACGTATTTCAATTGCATGGCATGCCTGCTGTTTGTTCACTTTGGAAATGTTTTCTAATGGAAGTCAAATAAAAACCATTTCTCATCACTAAGTCCAATCAGCATCAGTTGTTTCAGCAGATGCCCCAAGACGACATATGTTTTCGTTGTCGGTGACAGCGCCCTCTAGTGGCTGCAAGAATTCTGACGGGAGTGAAGGAGGAAGTCAGGTGACGTTACTATAGTCCGACAAAGTCCGCATTAGAGGTGTTCAGTACATGTACGAACGACAATCAACAATCTTTAAACTGAATTGACTTTACTGAATCAGTAGCTTTTAGCGGTGGAGCTCCTCACTGGTGGCTGAGAGCACCGATACACAGTGATACACAGTAAGTTACTTCCTTATTAAAAGCCTATCAAAAGACTGCAAAAGCCACAGAAACATAATAAATTGTTAATAAGCGGCTGCTGAGCTACTGACCTGATGTTCATTGCTTTTATAAGCTACTTTTGTACTGAATGTGACAGCTTGGACTGGCAACACACTGAATGTACTACTGAACTGAAGACAGTCAGAATCAGTGCTGAACGCCGCACCGGTATGAACGGTGATGATGCGTTTATTTACATACGTACTGATTTGCATTTGAACGGTGATGCGTTCACTTCCTGAGGTAGTTACTGAAGTGCCTTTGAACAGTGATGCGTTCACTTACTTGTGTACGTACTGAAGTGCATTTGAATGTTGATGCGACTGCTAAACTTAGGAACAAAAGTGAACAAACTACATAGTCAGAAGTCTAACCAAACTTTAACCATAGCATCATATAACAAATCTATTTTTCAACAGTGATTTGTAACAGGCACAGACAAATGATGTCGTCCTGTCGATAGGGACGTCAGATCAGAAAATGCTTCTTTGTGTCGTTCTAGAGGGCATCGACAAACAACGTTTAATTATGAGGACTTGTTGGTGTTGTTAGAACTTTCTCCTGTGATTTAGACTTTAATTATTTTTTGTCATTAATATGGCAGTCACAATAACTTAGATAGTAAACAAATATATATATTTATTAGAAGAAAAAACATACATATATTTTCTTTGTGAAGTGTGAAGGCATGCCATATATTGTTATTTTCAGAATTCAGAACTTCAGAATTCAGGAAAAAAAAAAATTGCTTTCTTATATGCACAACACTGCCTTAGCAGTAGACTACGTCACACTGGGAATGTAACACAGAAAATGTCAAGCCCTTATCCTTCAGATGGAATAAATCTGTGGATAATTGTTTAGTTTTAAATGGTAAAGGAGGAAACATAAGTTTACACTGCTACTTGACTACAGTTTGGACTTTGGTTGTCCTTAAAATTTCACTTCTCATTATCGTTGGGAGAACTTTTGCAGCCACTTGGTCCAATCAACAAGACACTTGAGAACAAAAAAGAAATAATGTTTTAGGATTTCATAATCATCATCTGAGCTTTGGATTCTTCTTATCACCCCTTTAAATATCACTATATAGGATCCAAAACATTTTTAGAAATGCGATAAAAAAGGTAAAGAATACCAAAGATTAATAGAGTGCCATAAGCAGTAAACAAGCCACTGCTGAGAACAGCAGAGGAGCCAGTAGACTCACTGACGAGTAACCACACCATTTTAAAAACCTCTGAATTATGAAATACAAACCAACAGTGGCTTAGAATTACCTCTGAACATGACACTGATAATAGCTGAGTGCAGATTTAAAGCTGCGCTTTATTTTGTTATTGAATTGAATTTGTGAGACTAAAGGTGAGGGGCCATCCTGCCAAACCCACTTCATGTCATGAACAAACCAATCCAGGGAATTCTTGTCCCTGGACTGGTTTTATCAAAAAATGTGCAAGTGCCACTTTTTACAGATAAGTTTTCTCTATTGTTTCAAAATCAAGTCAAAATCATAGCATCAACACTTAACTTGTGGTTTTAAGTCATCATAATACACAGATAGACTCCAGACAGAGTTAGGCTGCTGCAATGACAGAAATAATGCACTGGCATTGAGCACAGTTTTACAAACCAAACCTCTGAACCTTCTCCTCTTTATCAGGGTGGGTGGGGCCCAGACAGGAAGTGGCTGTATTGTGTGAACAACAACAGAACTTGGGTTATCTCCCCGCAGGGTCAAATAAACATCTCTCTGGCCGTCTCCAGCTAACCCTGTCTGGGACCAGTGACCCACTGGGAAACAAGAAGCTGAATAAATACAGAGCTGTTGCTGCTTTGGAGGTAAGATATTGCTGACAGAAATGAAAATTATTGGTGCTTCTGAATAGACCTTTAGTATGAGCTTTTAAAATGCATACCAAATGCTTTTGGTTCATTGTGTGTGTACTGGACTGAGGCCAGCACTATTGTTCTTCTGTTCGGCCATTTTATTTTCGTTGAACTTCCACAGTTGTACTCTATGTTGTGATATCATTTGTAGTCTTCAAACTATTTCGGTCAAAAAAGAGGTGTCATCAGTGTGTCGTGTCAAACTGCTCTCAGTCCCACAGTTTTATCTCTTCAAACCCCTTAACGTTAACACTGTGTAATCAACCAATACATCCTCATGCTTAGCTACGTCTGCTTCCACTAATGTAAAAATCTCGGAGCTACAAGCTTCAGCTTTGGGGCAATTAAACTTCTTGCTTTCACAAGACTGTCCGACTCACACAGGTGTGTGGTGTTCGGCCTTTGCCTCTCCCATTCATTGCTGTTGTATATGAGGTTTCGGACCTTTCGACCTATCCACTGTTTTCAACTTTCACCTGCCCAGCACTCACATGCATTTCCATCAGGAAAGGGGTTACAGCGAAAAATGTATCTTCACAGGGTACCCTAGGGTTTTAAGGAGCTGATCATGAGCTGGAGAATCCACAGTTCAAACCCGCCCGGGGGACGTTTGTTGCATGTGATTCACAAATGTGAATCACAGTGATCACATCTAGCAAAGACATTTCCGCTGCGAAACTTCAGCTAGCCACAATCACAGCTCTCTGAATGAAAAAAATGTAAACACGGTCAATGGTAATAATCTTTTGTTCAGTAATCAGAAAAAGAAGTTAAATTCCAGCTGTATAAGCACTTTCATAGCCCACCATTGCTTCATATCACCAAGTGAATGAAAGAATGTAAACACAGTTAATACAGCCCGATTATGTACATACATCTGTATAGCGTTGCCGTGGTAATATCAATGGTATCTACACCCGTTAACCCTTTGTGTTGATAAATCCTGCTTTAGAGAGGACTCAAAAAAGTGTGACTTCAACACAAAACACATGGTTTTCATCCTGTGTCATACCAACAATTAACGTTGGTTACTTGTAACCAAGGAGGCAAACTTAACCACGTAGTTTCTGTTGCCTAAACTTAACCGGACCTTAACCCTGGTGGCAGATCAGAAAATGAATTTTTGTTTTGCACAGCCAAGTTACATATGTTGTCGTTTAGGTATAAGGACTTGTGCACAGAGACCACAGGTTCTTACATTCAGTGTTAAGCAACAGTGTGAGACAGTGGAATCGAGTGCTCTTCATTGTGCTATCACTATGTGTTCTCATTGCCTGCTGGCCTCCAGGCTCCAGTGGTATAACACATTATGGGATATCACTGAGTAATGAACAAAAAGCAACAAATGAACATCTGCTGCTGAAGTGGCATAGAGAACGAAGCTGTGCATTGGATTGGATTAGAGTTGATGGGTAGTAATAAATAGCATGGACCAGACATATCCTTCAATTCTGCTGTCTGCTATAGTTTTGCAATAGGCTAAACATCCCAAAGAGATTTAGAGCACTACTCTGCTTTCGCAAGAAACTAGAGAAAGAACTCTGGATCATGTCCAATAAGGAGGGAATCACTAAATAAAGTGTTGTATTACATGAAATATATATACATATCTTGCCTCAATCTCATATTATTCACTGGCAAACCTAGTCAGACTGAAATAAATCAAATTTCAGCCCTGATAAGAAAAGAACAAGCGTAAGGTACACGCTGAAAACAGTTAATAAATATGACGTTTCCAATCCTTAATCATTAGAAAGAGAAATTTATATGAAGTATGTTTGGCTCAAAGGCTTCATCAGGACATTAATAAAGCAGAAAAACACCCAAAGAGAAACTCCACATATTGTTTTTCTTCTGATCTTTGTCCAACACTCATGCAGAGGAGCCAGCCTGCTATAACAGTAACAACAGAGAGACACGTCTTGAAGATATAATCCTACCATTCATACTCCTTTGACAAAAAGAGACATAACAGACTGTTATGATCTGTCTGTGTCAGTGCTAATATGGAACATTCAGCTTGTTTTGATGTTAAAACTTAAAGGACAACTTATTTTAACTTGGCTATCATTTTTGTAGTTTTGGTCTTCATTTCTATTCGTACTATAATATTACACTCACCAAAGTAATTGCTGAGATATGGGAACATGCAACAGACAGGACAAGATAATAATGCAGGTTGTAAATGAACCAACAACATCTACATAAACCACTTTCTTCAGAGCAAGGGCCTAGGTTTCATTTCAACATGGGGGGACACATATTAAGTGGAGGGTCTGGGGGTGGGGGGGCTTGACTTCCTCCAGGAAATCTTGAGTGTCAAATACTTAATTTCCTGCATTCTGGTGATTTTTTATGCATAAATTTGAGCATTTCTGCATCAGTTGATGGTGTAAATGTCTTAAATCATATAAATGAAAACACAAAATTCATTACTTTGTTCTTCTGAGTTGTTTTTATTGGGCGGGACACATGCAGAGGCAATATGGCCTTAAAATAATATTAAGATATTGCAGGGTATTTTGGTGATAACAGTATTTGTGATGATATGACACAAATCTACATCATTACTATATAATTGTACAAAAATCATACTACTTGTATGTTAAGGGGGTTTCACACATAGTGATGAACTCAGAGAATTATCATCCGAGTTTGCAGTTCTCCTCAGCTCTACTCAGCTTTTTAACGTCTTTCAGCCCACATCTTGTTGTCAGACGCAGCAGGCAGCTGCTTACAGTAGAAAAATCTCTGATAAACCCACGTCACACTACCTGCTCAGCACCAAACAGCAGACGGACGTAGTGAGCAAGTAGCTGGTCAACATATTGGAGCATTTAGCAGCTAAAGAGCCAGATATATTTCTCAGAAGTTGGTAGAGACCAAAAACAGAGCTAAAAGCACAGTGAATATTGGATATTGGATATTGATGTGTTGACAGCTTGTTGCACTGCCTCCAATCATACCAGGTTTAAACTAACTTCAATGTTACTGTTGTATTACTAAAAAAAGTAAAACTGGTGATTATCAAACTAACTGTAGCCTGGGGTCTAACTGCTTGAACAGAGCTTTTTCTAACATACTTCCCCTGAATGACTGATTAAGCCATTTGACTCTACGTTTCGCAACTTGTAAAAACGCTCATGTTTTCTTTCTTCCTTCATTTTTTATTATTATTATTTTTTTGTATGATACGTATATTTTATGATGTAACGCATCTGCTCCTTTTTCTCTTAAAGTTACTGGTATCAAACCACTTCCACAATCCCTTATTTAGAACTAAATGTGCTTTCAGACAATGAGCCTCTGCCTTCACAGCAACATGGATTTTCTGTGTTTTGAGTCGGTGGCAGCAGGGCACAACGCCACTAATGCTCCCGGCTACCTCAAATCCTACCAGCCTTTACGCCACAGGCTTCTATAATCCACAGAACATCTTTTGACATCTTTTTCATGATGTTGCCACATTCCCAGATCTCAAGCACTAAACTAATTATTAATGATACCCAAAACTACAACAATAAGACCCACGTTGTAATAAACTGTACTCATCCTTTCAATGCAATATCAGCCAAATGGTAAAAAATAGAAACCTCCTGTGAAATTTCAATGAAAGATTCCAGTAAGCAGGTTAGTATAGGTTTGAACCTTTTTGAACTTTTTACTGTATGTTCACAGGGACAATGCAATGTAAACTGTATTTTTGTATGTTGAAACTGAGACTAATATGAGTTTGCATCCATGGAGATACATTTGAAATTATTTTATTGCAGATGACGAAGATGATTTACAAAACTTTCAGGACTGTGTCATCATACAGTATCTGAGCGAGCAAGCAGAGCAGGGGAGGAAGAGTGAACTAAGGTAAGATAAGAATCAGAGGGATGCGAAGTGTGGAGTATCAAAGATGAAAAGAGTACAGCCCAAGAGGATATTTTGTTGTTAAGTTCAAAGCAGAGACCCCAGCCATGGATTGTAGGTGGCTGCTGCTTAAGGCGGCTCACAGAGCAGCTTCCTCATTAGCATTGCGGCTGACAAAAGCCATGCTTTTAATTAATCTCTTCATTTCTGTCACTGCATTAAATGCCAGAAGAGTGCGCAATACAGGGATCCTCTTGTCTTTGATGTATGGAGACTGGCTGCTCTACCATGTACCCTACCCATCTGGCCTGAACTGACAATGGCAGTACTACATCAAATCTCATTAGTGGTGACTAATATTCTTTTCATCTTCCACAAAAGGCTTCCATTGTGCCAGTGCTAAAGTGCATTCCTCAGCTCCCACTTGTCTTCTCTGTGTCTCAGAGGGAGGAGGGGGGCAGGGAGGGAGGTGAAGACAGTGTAGGAAGAAGAGATTACTGCCAGAGTTGACTAAGTTCAACTTCACCTTCCCATGCATAAAAAGATTACAGCGGTCCCATTGTACCTTTGATTAATTTTGGAAAATGAATATGCAGCCCCAACAAGAAACTGTGGCAACTCTGAAACTCCACTTTCATAATTATCTGCTACACTGAAAACACCTCAGATAAAATGGCAATGGCAAGAAATTAATGTGACAACATGTGGACCAGTGAAAAAGAATTAAACTCTGAAGCTAACGCCACAATACAAATACAGCATACTAATGTTTTTACTATTCTTAGAGCCTTAGAAATAGAATAGAAATAGAAAAGTGGGATTAAAAGTGTAAAGGTTATCCTGAGGTATGGCTTGGTGATATGGTTTAAATCATCATCATGATATTACTAAGGATCCCATATCTAAATGTGTCACTATATAGTAAATGTATGCGGAATCAGACATATAAAATGCCAAACTGATGTTGAAAGCAATTAACTGTATTCACTATAATGCATTAAAATCCTGATATAGTCAGGGCGCGCAGACAGCAGCACGGATAGTGAATGTACAAGATTCTGTACATACAGTAATACACTGGGTATCTGTGTACATCACACATGTGCTTGTGAGTGTTTACAGTCTGCGTGGTCATAGATTTTGGGTGACACGCAGATGTCTGAGTGATCATGAGCGACTACTTGTCCTTTAGTCAGACTAAACTTTTCAGACTAAGAGTCTACAGCAATACTACTGGCTCTGTGAGACTGTACTTTGGCACAGTGCTGCTTTCAGCTAAAAGCTAATATAAGCATGCTAAATCTTAAAAATGACCATTCAGCTATTGCAACTTTTAACCTCTCCCACCTAGAGAAAAGCATGTTGGAAGAGATTAGAAAATACTCTGAATTAAAGATTGATGTAGTTGATAGGGATGCCTACTCTGAGACACATACACACAAGAAACCAGTTTACTGGGGAAACATCCAATCACGCAGTAAATTCAACAAGACGTTCAAATGCACTGTTGTAACCTGGTTACTGTAATATAAGTGTTTACATGCAGTAGATAAGCTTCTTCCCATAACCCTGTCCTTATTCTGGAACCATGAGTTACTTATTTGAAGAGTATTATTGATAAAAGACGCTCATTTGGACTGACAGCATAGTGAGAGGACAGGTCCTGTAGTGACAGAGCACAATTTCTCCTTACAGACATAGCTGGAAACCAACTTACACCCCAGTTCTACTCACTTCATGCATCTTGGAATTTTTGAATATCAATCAGATATCAACAAAGCCAAGAAGTATTACAGACGATTTGAAATCAGATTGTTCAAACCACTTTTGGAGTCCAAAACCTTCTTGGATGGACTGAGAGGCATTCTAGCCAGTTGAAAAGGATGTAAATGCATACGGAATCTGTACACCTCCTAAGTGTAACTGCATCAGTAAGCGCTCTGTGGAAACTGTGTGAGTGTGTACCAAGTTAAATTTAAAAATGAATTTTTCTAAAATAAAAGATGCCTGAAATGAAAGTCATAAAAGTTTCAGTTAGTTGGACTTTGATTTAAATGATTTTGAATACAAAGATGCATCCATACATGTTTTTCTTTTGCAGTAATTGCACTGCTGTCACAGCGATACATGCACATGTGTAAAAACTGATTAGGACGTTAGAAGTAATACTATATGTTGTATCTAGCTGGGGAAAGTGAATTTCTTAAATCCCTAATCCTGATTACAGAAACCAGGTTTCTCATATTTCTGATGAAAAATCGAATTATTGCATAAAGTCAAAAGTAACCTGGTTAATTAAGTGCATGTAAACACGCCGAGTGAGTACAACTAAGCTATCTGTGAAGTGTGAGAATAACCAGCAGCCTGTAAACACATTCCCTGGATGAGGTGAATCTATTTTGTTTCCTTTTCCCTCCCATAATCGGACGTAAAGCCTCCAGCTGAAATGTGCTGACCTGTAAAATCCCAGCTGTGGGCCCTGTGGTGCCCAACACAAACTGGGTCTTTCCCATTGAAACTGAACGCCCAGGGTAACATGCCATGTTTTGCTGCAGGAAACCAAAGAATGTTTGACTGCTGGGCCTGGCGTCTGATGGCAGACTGCGTCCGTTTGAAGTATTCCCCTTCCAAGGCTGTGGCCAAAGTAAATAAAAGCAGACCGCTCTCTCGACCTCCATCAAACACATCACTCAGAAACAGCTGTTACCATTTAGCTGGAAAAACCACCAGCATTCTTCCCCTCGGAATGTATATGTGAGATAGCAATCAACACACACATTCTTTGACTGTGGTTACACTTGCAATTTCTTCCCCTTCCAAGCGTAAACAGACTGGGCCGCTGCGCTGACCAGGTTGGAGTTATGACCTCAGAATATTGTTTGTTGTCTACACTGTTTCTACACTGTGATTATGTCGTCTGGTTTGTTTTGCTTTCATCCAAGAATCTGTGAAATTCTCAGAATGGCTGCTTACAGCTTTAGCTCAGAGATAATGTTTGCTTATCACTATTTACAGTGCAGCTAGTACTGTACAGAACCCACAGTACAGTTAGATATAGTTATTTCATAACTGAAAACAGCCCCTCCAGGAATCTGACATGTTGCGATATCAAGAAGAAATGCAAATAATCCTCTTTATTTGTATTTGTACTGTTTATCCGTGTCAGCTGTATTTATTGGCAGACATGCAGAAATGAATTGCAGCACATTAATGTTTCATAGGCTTCATTTCTATGTGTATGTAGGTTATATAGGATACAATTTTTTTTTAATCTATTCTGTATAATAACTTACTTTCCAGTAAAGTTAAAACATTAATTCTTATCTATTCTTGTGCTTACTGTTACTGTCAACTTAACCTAAGTCAACAAACCAGTTTCCTTGTAAATACATTTACTCTTAAGGGTCTATCCTTCCCTCCAAGTCCGCTTTTCGGGCAGAATTCAGTGGACATTAAGACTGAAAATAGCACTGCATTAAAAAACGCAAGAGGTTTTGTAGTGAGCATATCGCTATAGACGGGCAGAGCTCAGATCCATTAGTCTGAAGGCTGATCAGACACTAACTACTGCACAGTGATTTACAGTATTATGAAATAGGATTTTACAACTCAGAGTTATCACCATAACATCATTTTATTCTTCATCTCAATGATCACGAGGCAAACTTCTACTGATTATGTTACAAGGTAATCGATCTGGAATGTGAAAGGTTGAATTCTTTGCAAGACAACCCTGTGTTTTTTACTGGAGCCTGTGATGGCACTTTTGCACAGTGGTCTCATTGAAATGAATCAGGGGGCTGTGTTTTTCTACACAGTGCTGATGTCGGTCTGAACGTGGCCTAACTCACTGGCTTTGCATGGTTGCCAACAAGGTCCACCAACTAACAAGACTAAGGGCTCTATTTTCCTGCTGGCCAAAGCCAGTTCTAGGGCAAATGCAGTTTTATGCAATTTTCCTCAGGCGCAATTCCATTTTTTTGCATCTGCGCCTGTTTGTTAATTTCCTGGCACCAGACAAACATGCTTGCGTCGAGGTGGGAGGAGAGGCGCAGCTGAGGCTGTGTGTATGCTGGTTAGATGGTGCAGTGCAATTTTGGTGCTCATTTTGGCACGA
>NTHP01000093.1:862147-875344 GCA_003416845.1 Oplegnathus fasciatus | reverse complement strand
CGATGCATATTAATATTTGGGGTGATGTGAATTTGTATTTTGGAACTTCAGCTGCTTCATGGAGTTGAACTTTTTTTTTCTCTCTGGGAGACCTCAGCCTCTGTCCCACCTCTCTTCCCCTGTTGCTGCTTTTAAAGGGGATGTGAGGAGCTCATGTGATTGGTCATAACTGAAACACACCCTGACTCTATCTGCTGATTCAGTACTCCTCCTCTCTTCCATGTTGCGCCCAGCTGTGCCTGGTTGCACCTGTGGGCACCAAAATTGCAAAGATTTGCTGGTCACACCCATTTGTGTTTGAGCTTTTGCTCACACTTTTCATCCCTATTTCAGAAAAATAGAGCCTACGGCCATGCTAGCAGCTCTGTGAGGCTAAATGCTAACATCAGCATCCTAACATGCTCAGTGACAATGCTAACATGCCGATGTTTAGAAGGTAATATTTACCACATTCACCATCTGAGTTTAGCCTGTTAGCATGCTAGCCCAATAATGCCGTTAGATGAAAAGTCAGGAGGTCACCAAAGTTATTAGACTTCATCCTGAGGGGACATGAATCTTTGTACCAAATTTCATGGCAAACCATCCAATAGTTGGCAAGAAATTTTACTCAAAACCAAAAATGTCAACCCACTGGTGGCACTGGAGGAAAACTCAGAGGGGATCACCAGAATCAGTGGGATTCATCCACTGGGGATATATACTACATATATAATATATAATATATAATTAGTGAGGAGCTGAATCCTCACTAATACATATATACTGTATATATATATTACAAAATTTCCTGGCAATTCATATAATAATTTTGGAGATATTTCAGTCTGGACCAAAGCGGTGGACCGAATGACCAACAGACAGACAGACCCTCAGACTGACATAGCCATTCATAGAGAATGCTGCTAGCATGGCTAAAACCCCTCAACAAACCCATCTTACCTTATACTTAAACTGAACTTACTGATCTTTGACCTTACACCAAAAAATGTTTCTTCAATTTCTTCAGAAAACTGAATTCAGAATATAAATCATACAAGGAATTTCAATACTGCAAGTATTCTTAAAGTGATCTACTTCTCAACGTCTGGCTTAAAAACCCTCTGCCATACAGATTTGTTTTAAATCCAAAAGCTAAGGAGGAAGTGGCCCCTCACAGAGTCCCTACTTCCCATTCTGCTTTACCTTCCCTGGTCATTCAAATGTCAAACTGATCTCAGCCGAACATATTGGTCTTTCAACATCCTTTGTATGTGCATTTACAGAACATGGGAGTAGAAAGAGTCTGAAGAAAAATCTCTTCAGTTGGGAGGTACAACGGAGCTGAATCCTCACTAATGCAACTTTAATGAGGAGCGCGTCAGGAGAGGGATGATGTGTGGCCCAGTCAGCTGATGGCTGAATAGACATGCTGCTTGTACAACTACTGTGCTCAGAGGCAACAAGATGGAAATGCTCAAAACTCTACAAGATTTGAGATCTGAAAACATGTCCGAATTAAAGCAGCTCTGATTAATATTTTTATATTAACAGCTGAGCAAATGACAAAGAAGTCGCCCAAAGTGAGAAACTCTTCTCCAACTCTGCAGTATTCCTCAGAACTCACTGTTTTGATTTTATTGCCTGCAACTTTACTGTTGGTTGGTTCACTCTCACCACTCTCTTCAACCTCATTTCAGAAAAAAAAGCTCAGATAAGCCCACTGTACACTACCTGCCCGCCACCAAACAGGAAACAAACAAAGTTAGCGACTAGCTGGTGAACATAGTGGAGCATTTAGCAGCCTTGTATTTACCTCAGGAGTTGGTGGAGACCAAAACAGAGCTAAAATGAGACTGAATATTGGACTTAGATTGGGCAGGTAGCCAGGAAGACGACTCCAAGTGAATGCTAATGTGTGTGTTGTGTGTCTGGATGTGTAAAAATAAGCAGCTGTTTGCTAACATGTTCATCATTACAGCTTTTAAACGTGATATTACTTCATGTGTATGTATGTGTTGTGTTTACAGGTTGTTGCGTTGCCCTTGGGTGGCCAAAAAATCAATTAATGCAAGTATAAAAAAGAAATTTAATGAACAGAACACCTGCTGAAGGATAAACAAGAGGGTGGGTGTGTTAAGCCTAGCTTAGCATAAAGACTGGAAGCAGTGAGAAACAACGAGCTGGCATTAAAAAACACCTTCCAACATCTCTGAGGTCTCTCTAAAGTTGTGTTCAGACAGAACATGAAGAAACGCGACAGGCTAGGTTGTGCAAATTGAGGCAAACATGTCCCTGAATGAATTCAAAATGTTTTAACTTGAGCAAACATATTTCCTGGGACTTTATCTATTTGAAAAACGTACAAAAATGAACAGAACTAGCAGCAAGAACTGAGGAAAATAGAAAGAACTAGAGTTCCTGGTAAGCACCGAGATCAGTCAGAATCTCAGCTGTCACACAAACACACACAGGGTCGGTGTGTACGTTGTTAGCTTTGTGTTTTGTCTGAAAACACCTTTAGACTCACTAATTAACTTGGCACAGAGCCATGCTAGCGATTTTCCCCTGCTCTCAGTCTTCATGCTAAGGTAGGCTCACCGTGTCCTGACTCCAGCTCCACACTTAACACACAGACATGAGAGTGGTATGGATCATCTCATCTCAATCTCGGAAAGAAAGCCAATACGCATACTTCCCAAGTGTCGAACTTTTACATTTTATACTGCAATATGGTGTGTGTGGTGGTGTGTATTTATTCAGATTTCAACAATCATCTGAAAAAATAGCATATAAATGTAAATGTCTATGTGAATAATCAATATCAAACATCTAAAAGCTGTATTTGCAAACATTGTACAGTTCCTGAAAATCAATGTGGATCTTGGCTCTCTGTTGGATTATTTTTTGGAGTGCTGAAGGAAACACAAATATATTTGTCTTCCAGAGCTGCTCGGGACTGTTGCTCTGGCTCCACAGAACAATAATCTGTGTGGGAAGAGAGTTCATTTAGAGTTTTACAGTGCTTACACTACCCGATGAGAGTGTACTTGTTGTATTTTCCAAATTACAATATATCAACTTTCTTCTAGGAAACTGTTTGCTTGGAAAATGCTTTTCTTGGGCAACAAGTATTTCTTGTTGGGCAGCGTCTTGTGATTCCCAAATGCATAAACATTGGTTAAATGGCTTAAATTGGTTAAACTGGTGCTTTTAGGTACAAAATATTGACATTTGGATGTCAGCAGCTTTATAACTTCATGATTACCTTGTGAATGAAATTTGGTTTGACACCGTTCGGGTGGGGCTGCTAACAGCACTTTGTTTCCCTGAATTCCATCAGGATGGAGCCAAGACGACAAAGAACAGCTGAACAAACACTCTTTCAAGTTGTAACTGAAACCCCAAACTCATCATTCACAACCATGGATAAAAGACTCATGTGTGATTTCATGCAGGCTGGACTTCTGCCAGAGAGCAAACAGTGGAAAACTCATTAAAAAGCAACACAATATGACACTCAAATGGTGATTTGGCTCATTTGATCACTCGCTTTCGGTGGACTGAGCAGTGTGTACAGCCTCAGATTGTCTGTGTCCTAATCAATATGCAGGTCCGGCAGAGGGCTGGGTTGTGGACACAGTTGACCGCTCCCTGGCAGGAGGGGAGGGGTGAGTCGGGAGTAGATGGCCTGAAACGGCCAAATGGCCTGTCTGTGACCCACAGCACATTCCCTCCCATGGTCTGCTGGTCAGGGCATTGGTGTTTTACTGGGCAGGCACAGATACAGACTGACACGCCTGCACAATGCTACTCAGGCTCATTATTCTGAACAGCAAGGGACAGACTGACCAGGGCGACAAACTGCAGGCTGGAGCTGTGCAATAAATTCCTCCACAACGAGACAGGCCAAACACTTCTGCTACAGTTATCCACTTACTGACCATGATACCCAGTGAGGATAGATTCTGTAGGAAATCAATAGAAATGTTTCTATAGACACAATTTGAAGGATGGAAATTGTCCACATCTACAGTATAAATCAATAAACCACATAATAGACGTCCTCCATAAGAGTATTGCACGTCTGTGTTGCACGTTTTGGGTGACATCATCACTTGCAGGAACACGTCTGACTAACATTTAAAGTATATTTTCAGTCCAACGGCTGAACGGAACGGACTGCATTTCCATCCATCCTCCAGATGCCCTTGGACTTTCCCTCCTTTCTCCATCACCTGACTGCCCCACCCATCGTTACACCTGTTCCCACTTTCCTCATCTGCTCTGCAGTTGCCAGGCCCTCCCCGCCCACTTCCTACCCTGTATCGCATTCCCTCATCAGTCCACCACCATTGTTCCCTTGTCAGATCGTCATAGTTCTAATGATGCCTAGTCGCCTCACGCTAGTCTTTGATTTCAAGTCACCTGAACCAGTACCTCCCTGTCTGCCTGCCTACAGTACCTGTATCCATACCTGCCTGTCTGCCTACCTACCTGTACTCATACCTGCCTGCCTGAATGCCTTATTGTTTCAATAAACCACTGATATATGCTGCCTCGAATGTCTGCATTTGGGTCCTTCCCTTGTTGCCACTCTTCCTCACTGTTATGACATAGCTACCATCAGGAGCAATTTAAGGGTTCAATATTCTGCCATCAATGACATTTCAACAGGAGGACAGGAGTAGCTGGGGATCGAATCACCAACCTTGCTCTACCTCCTGAGCTACAGCTACTCTAGTTTACTTAGCTTGGTCATCTAACTGAATTGCTGTTTACTTCACTGAGTCAAGCTGTCATTGTATTCATGTTGGCTGATTTTTGTTTGGGGGCTTATCTTGTGTTGCTTTGCCCTAACCATTAATAGTGAGTAGTGTATCCATCCCACCAACATCACTTTCAGTAGACACAGAAGCTATAGTAGCAGTTGCCAGGAGCAGTTAATGTTTTATATGTTTGTTGTAGAAAAATGCCAATTTAAGAGTTGTAATTTCTGTAAGTGGACTATGTGGCTATGTCAATCTCATCCCACCCGTCAACATTTTGTAGTCATTTTTCTGTCGCTATTTTCCATGGATGTAGCTAGGTAGTTGATTGTTTTGCCAATAGAAATACTTGTCAAGGCTTCTACACCAACCTGTTTGAATTGCTGAACAAATTGGAAATCCAAATTTCTCTTAGAAAGCCTGCATTTCAAAGGGAAGGTGTGGAGTTTGAAAGACACAGGCATTTGTCAGGTCTAACAAAAGACGTTGCATTGTGGGATTTGTAGGATCCAGTGTTTTTGGGGCATGATCCATATGAGGAACTAAAAGTCAGGATATCTCAGCGTCTGCTTCTTCATTAATATCTCTCGTGAGTCTCACAACTTTATGGAAATGCAATATTAAATCACTTGACTGGCTCTTAAAGTCATTCTGTTTGATTCATTGTAACCACTATGTCGTCATTTTAACCTCATGTCCTGTTTTCTGTGGCGTAGTAACGGAGTGAACGAAGTCTGAGTATCACCAAATTGACTGAACAAATTCCAATTATCTCCAGATTAGTGAAATGTAATATCCACTTTACTTTGAGCAGTGTTTTCAACAACCCTGAACAACTAATCAATACTTGGATGAGGCTTTTGAATTGAACACAAGCTCTTAATAAGTTTAAGTACAACCTCCATAATTCTTGACCTAGAAGAGTAAGAAAAATTAAAAAGGAAGAAACTGCAGGAAAAACCTACCAGATCTCTCTCAAGTTCGATGCTGACTCACAAGGGACTAGTAGTATCAGATGACCTCCGTGCTTGGTGAAATATGGTGGGTAATTTTGCAAATTATGGATAGATGATGTCATCAAGGACAACATTTCCACCTCAAATCCTGATGAAATGCACGTGCATGAGCACAAAAACAACATTACAGTTTCTTTGATAGAACAGAGTTCGGCTGCAGCTCCATCAGACGAATAATCACCAGTATGCTATAAATTAAGTTTGTTTTTGATGAAAAAGGGGCACCAGGCTGTCTTCTGTACTGTAGCTCCAACCAGGGTTCATAGACAGGTGAGTCAAAATCCCTGCAGTAGCTGGATGATTTTATGGTGTGTTTAAGGCTATCCCAGGGTAATGCAACCCTGACACTGGGGCCTCAAGTAGGAATCTGGGGATCTGAACACAGCTGACATGAATCAACGACGCATCAGACAGGGCTACTGAGATCAGACCACACTTCTCAGAAACTGACCGAGAAATAATTCTGGGATCTGGGCATCAGCGACACGCTCTGTTTGTCTGCAGCTTACTCTGTCGTGCACGGCTGCATTCGGAATGTAGTATTTCCTCGTGCTGCTGGGTTAAAATAATAGTGATTTCAGCCTCAGAGTGATTATAGCTCTGGATCCACCACAAGCCTGCTGCATCTCTGGAAGATGGAGCATCTGTAAGGCACGACTGTAAGTGAGAGACTGTAGGACAGTGATGGGAGACAAAAGCAAAGCATCAACAGCACTGATGTTGCTCACTGACTGTTCCACCTCCAAACATGTGCCAAAGTTATGACGGTCCACAAAACTTCAGAAGAAAGCTAGCAATGAAAACAAAATCTTTTGGCATTGGAATTAAACAAAAGCATCACATTTACTATGAAATACAGGGGTTGCAAGTAAAGACTGCTTCTTTTTAAGGGGTCGTAAGGTAAAAAGGTTGGGAAGCACTGCTGGGAAAAAAGTGGCCAGGGCTTTTATATACTACAACTGCAGAGAGCTATATTTGAAACAGGCTATGACTAAAGACAGGCCTCTATTCATAATTTCTCCTGTTTTATAAGTATATTTGATCATATACATATATTTCCCTTTTTTAGCCATGTTAGCGGCTTGGCTCTAGATTGCAAGTCGGAGTTTGGTCTTTACTTAAATATCTCAACTATTGGATGCCATGGTTGCCATGAAATTTGGCACAGATGTCCATGGTCCCCAGAGGTGAATCCTAATGAGTCTGGTGGTCCTATGACTGTTTCTCTAGCGTCACCAGCAGGTCAAACGTTTCACTTGTTCCTTGAAATATCTCAACATCTACTCGTTGGATGGGCACAGTTGTATAGACAGTCATGCTTCACAGAGGATGAATCCAAATGGCTTTGATTTTAAGATTAGTTTATTTGTTTTTTAAGCACTGCATGGAGTGGTACCATCATGTAAGCCATGTAAGTATACAGTAGATGTTCTGAGCCGATATCGGGGCCAATCCTTTCCTTTCTTCAATGTACTCCACTGTGTTTTGTCCGCCTCAGTCTGCTAGTGTTGCAGTGTGGCTCTCCTTAAAAACATAATATTTATGTAAATAATAAGTAATAAGTATAATAAATATAAATAAGTATAAGTAGTCTGACTATACGTTATTATAATGAAAAAAAATTCCATACTTTTAAATAAACCAATATAAATGGCTCAAATTGATTAATTCTAAGCACCAGACTCAATAAAGGCCTGAGCATTGGCACCATACATAAACTGACTGAAGTAACCTGTCACCCAAACTGCAAAATGAACAGTATATTAACACACACACACAGATGCCAGCACAAATATATATGTACACTACACAGAATCACACGCTCACCTACACACACTTAAAAGCCCCCAAGGTGTATCATTATATCCTTCCGGTAGATTTTCTCTCGAACAGGTCAGCTGGCTGGTGCCTGCCTCCTCCCCCACTTCAAATAATGATCAACACATGTTTAGGATTTCTCCTTCAGATCTTACATCCCATGACCTTCAAAACTATGACCTCTATACAGAGGAGAGGAGAACATCCCTGGCCTAAACACATGCTCAATTTGCTGTCATAAGACTCCCAGGCCTCTTAATATGACTCAGTGACCTTCTGTTCTTTGCCTTTTGCTTCTATCTGTGAGGGTAAGACTGTTCTGCAGTAACGAGCTAATGAGTAAAGCTCATGAACCATTAAACTGAGCAGAAGGAGACAATTTATCATCTTGTTATCAATAGTGTGATTGGCCTTTTTTATAGACTAATCAAGAAA
This sequence comes from Oplegnathus fasciatus, assembly GCA_003416845.1. Lineage (NCBI taxonomy): Eukaryota > Metazoa > Chordata > Actinopteri > Centrarchiformes > Oplegnathidae > Oplegnathus > Oplegnathus fasciatus. Next base: position 867,327 of record NTHP01000093.1, on the reverse strand, counting down.
ATCAATGTCATTAAATGACCTGATGTCAACAGATGGAAGCTGAGTGCAACAATCCATTACAAATGTCTATAAAAAAGGCTTTTGTCTTTTGTCTTCCCAGCCATGGCTCATCAGTGACCATCATGTTTGTGAATGCCTTCGAATGTCAATCAATCAATCACGTTTATTTGTCACATGTAATCATATAAGGGACAATCACAGTGAAATGTAATCCCGCCAGTTCCTTCAATTTGTGCATTAAAAAGATCATGGGATCAGATGGGTCTATTCCTCACATCTTAGTCCCCCCTACACGATGAGATGCAAGGAAGAGATGTGAGGAAAGAGGGCTCAAAGTTATGTCCGTTAACCTGCCAACTGCACAGCTGGATCACCTGTCAGTATAGCTGCTCTGTAGTATCTGCTGTTGCCTCAGACAGATACTGTCCAAATAATAAGAGCAGCAAAGTGTCATGCAACTGTTTGGGTCTATGTTTACAGATTTGTTTCAAGTATTTCTAGTATGGGTGAAGCTCAAAAATCCTGGATCCTACATTTTCCATGATGCAACTTCATAGCCATCACCAGGGTTATTTAACTTTGAAAGGAGCTAAGTAGTACTCCTCCTCTTCCTCGCCAGCTATACGACAAGTCAACTGGAAAATTGGTGAGGTGTCCCTTTAAGTGTAGAGCTGGAACCAGGAGGCGATGAGCCTAGCTTAGCATAGAGACTGGAAGCAGGGGGAAAGGGATGGTCTGGCTCTATCTAAAGTTCAGAAACATTTATGAGGAAGGAACTGCATTCAACACATTAGGCTTCAAGGATGCACACAAGAAACAATGGATGTAAATGTAACTTTTCTTTGTATAAGAAAAAACTCCAAAGGCCTTCAACCTTTAACTGCTCCTAGCAACTACCACAACAGCTTGTGTTGACTGAAAATGATGTTGGTGGGACAGATACATCACTCGCTACTGAGATAATGCTTGGAGTGTGCTTCACCTTGTGTCGTTGCCATCCCAACCTGACCTCAGTGTCAAAAAAGAGACAACGCAGTGTATTTAGCTGAGCCAATCTTTTCCATCCAATATTAAGTGTCCTACTGGGTTTGCTCACGAGGTACTGAAGGTGCAATTCTGTGCTACTGTGTAATTTCACTGAGACTTGTGTGAGCTATGTGAAAGCTTGATGGGATGCGGTGGGAGGAGGCTATAGAGCAATGAATTAACTCCCAACCCCCAAGAGGGATCCTTTGTGCACTTTGTCTCCAAGGACACCTGACTTATATTTGGCGAACAAATAGCCATCTCACACAATAATGGGAAATAAATGAAGTTCCCGGGGATAAGAGAACAAGATTTCCCTTTTGGGGACACAGAAATACAAAGAGTTGGAAAATGAATGGCAGCTTTGTGTTCTGTTGAGGACATATTGAACCTCTCAGCTTCAAAGAGTAAGTCTCTGAAGTGACAGAAAATGCTAGAATGATTACCGTGCACGTTACATTTGTGCAAAGGGTTTTTCAACTGAATCACTTGTCACACTGCTGGGACCATCAAGTCACTTTCAATTTCAAGATTTAGTTTTCCAGATCTCTATGACAACAGAACACTAATCAATGTCCAAGTTTAACACATAAGCAATGAAAATGGTATAACAAATAATCAGGAAATACATGATCATATCTGGGTTTGAGCCAGGACTGTCTGGGAGGCAGTCAAATGAGCTACAAAATGATATAGAAGAATTTATATTAGACATATTATATTAGATATTTTCCTAATTTTGAATACACAATAGAAATTTGATTGTTTAAGAATTTGTCATATGGATGAAAAATAGGGTGAGGCAGTACTCCCCTTTCATCAGGACTTACTTGTGCCAGTCAGTTTATTAGTATTTTACTAGAAATCAACTTCAAATTGATGTGATAAGAATGAATGTGCTTCCTCGTTTCTTATTTCTCTTTCAGATGCTCCCCGTAATAAATGACAGTGAGACACTGAGATACAATGTTTACCAGATTCCTGTGGAATGGTAAAAAAATAAGGATCAAACTGCAAACATTGAAATTGTCCAAAGAAGAAGGCGGACACGTCTTACCCGATCTTAAAAACGACTTTCTGGCAGCACAAGTACAGACTATTAGAACTTGGATACAAGAAAACTCAAGTGTCAAATGGAGATCAATAGAAGCAAGTCCAATAGAAAATCAACCTACAGCTATAACTTTAGGAACAAGAAGAAATGTTACAAAAAGGACAGAGAATACCTGGGTTAATAGTTCTTTACAAATTTGGAGAAAAATATGTACAATATTAAAACTTGATGAGGACCTGTAAGCTCTCAGGGAGAGCCAGAATTTAAACCCAACAAAACAGACAAATCATTTGATCGCTGGAGGCAGAAAGGCCTGATTTTCTTTGGACAGTTTATCAATGACGACAGAGCTGCTTCTTTTGAAAATCTCTCCCAAAAATATGATTTGCCACATTCACATTTATTCCGCTAAATAATTAAATATCAGCTGTTTACAAAATTCTTACAAACACAAATAGACAAGATGAAACAAGGGCAAAAGAAAAATGGAGGAATTAGAAATTCATATATCAGAAGAAGAATGGAGGGAAATGAATATCAACACTCACAAAACAACAAATTCACTTTTTTGGCCGGATTCTTGGAAGATGCAACTCTGTTACTCTATAACACCAATTCAACAAGTAAAATACTTCAAAGTGCTGGAGGAATTGTGGGTACTACTACTACAATGACAACCTTTCTGATATATTATGGTTGTGCCCAGTATTAAAATCATTTTGGGAAGCAATACATAATGAAGCTCAGATGATACTGAAAGTAATTTTCCCACTGGACGTCGTGTACTATCTTCTTGGTATGAGCCCACTACATATAGTAGAAGAACAAGACAAATACTTGGCAAGAATCTTTGGAACTACTGCACTGAAAGCAATGACAGGCAATTAGTGTCAAACATATAAGCCACAAATACAGACATGGAGAGATCTGATGGAAGTATAGAAAGAATGACTCACATGATTAGAAACTACAGGCACATAGCCGATAATAGATGGAGAAAATGGACTGAACACTGCAACCATGTGAACTAAAATAAAATTATTGCACAAGTATTGACAATGTACTTGCAGTTGTTTTGCTGTTTTTTTTCTTTGGTCCTTAGGGAAGTATGTTTTATTATTAAGTGGAGTAAGGGGAACTATTATGATGACATACTGCATAGTCCCTTTTTTCTATTACTGTTTTGCAACCAGCATTCATCTACCTTGTAATATGGTAGTACTTTTTGATTTTTTTCTTATAATGTTATGTATTTTCCTTTATTATTATTAGTTTATTTATTGTTATTATTATTATAATTATGAATTTTTCTTTTTTTCTTTTTTATTCTTTTCTCACTTCAAATGATTGATATTGGATTTATATATGATGCTTATGTTACGGTATGTTCTTTGTCTTCTTTGTAGTTTGTATCATGGGGAACAAAGTACATGCATGGATGAAATAAGTTAACAAATAAAACGTTTTTTTTTAAAAAAGAAATCAACTTCAAAGAACTTGGAAATTCAGCCATAACTACACCAGACCACCAACACCTACTGGTGCTCACATTTAGTGATAACTACATTACTGGGATGCCTAAACTATGTTTTCATTATTTTAATCCTTACTATTAAAAGTTGCATATACTGTATATATAGTGGTGACTACTATGTAGTTTTCTTCTTTTCCACTTTTAGTAATACAAACTGTAATGACAAGCTGATGGTAAGTCACATCTGACCAAACATTATGTTAGCTAATGTTAGCTAAAGGACTGACAGATCTTCATGCCCTGAATGTCCAGCGATACCAATTAAGGTGATTAAAATGTTAATGTGATGTACTTAAAAGTAGTAGTAACTGTGAGGGGTTGCAACTATTGTTCACTACCAACAGTGGCTCGCTGTGCACATGAACCTGATAACAGCCGACAGTTTAACTAACAAAATAAATGTTGATACGGCTTATAAAACCTAATAATCTGTCCCTGATTTTATGGGGACAATTTGATGCAGGAGACTGTAGTGATGGGACATTTTATGTTTTAAAGGGTCATTGTCGCAAAGGCGTCCTCTGGCTCATGCGCTGGCCCTGGCTCATGGTAATGATTACACACTGGACCCATGTTGATCATGGGTGATCAATTTTAAGAACTACCAATAACAAGTATAAATCACCCTTTGATGCTGAAACTTCTTTAAACGCACCACCAAGGAGGAACTTTGACAAAAAGATAATGGCATCAGAATGTTCACTGTGATTAGTTACCTACAGTATCAAGTCTGTTAAAGTTCTGGACTGGCATGAACTGAAACCAGTGGCTGTCTAGAGGATGGGGAAAACCGATGGTTTGTTTAGGAAAATGGTCATCAGTAATGTAAAGTATACATGACTTCAAGTGAATTGGTTAAAACATGAAAAACCACAAACCACTTCCTCTTTTCTGTATCATTTTGTATGACATGACCAAAGACCACCCAGGCTGGTAAACACGCTGCTGCTGTGTGCAAATAAATAATAATGCTGTTAGACTAATGGTGTCAAAGAGGGGGTGTCAAAAAGGGGGGAGCTGAAGAGAAGGAGGGGGTAAAACTACACGTGCTGCATTGGAGGACATGCTGCAGTTCAGCTGTCCAACACGAAACAACAAAGACAATGTAAACATTTGGCAATAATGACATTAATTTAGGCTTTCTAAAGTTAGAGCCTGGCTTGGGAACAATGGCAACGGCTGTCTGTGTGCAAGCTCATTATCTGTATCCCCCCAAACCCCTGACACACACATATAAACACACACACACACACACACACACACACACACACACTGCTTCTGTTTGACCTATGCTAATGTGCTGCATGCCTGGCTGAGAGAGGGGGTTGAGGGGCGCTAGTAACCATTTAAAGGGTACATCCCAAGTCCTTTATTTGATGGTTCCTCGCTCCTCACTTGACGTGAAAATTGTTTTGGTCCGTCATCATGAATTACGTCCCAATTCCCTAATTTCTGCCCATTTCTGCTCTGGAGATGAGGGGCGAGGAGAGATTCTGGAGGAGACATGGGCCAGGATACACGAGGCCTTCTCGGATGTCCTTTACCAGACTGACGCACCATTTTTTT
>NTHP01000093.1:847650-862129 GCA_003416845.1 Oplegnathus fasciatus | reverse complement strand
TTTTACAAATTTGTGAATGATTGGATGCTGCAGCTGATTGGACTACCCTGCAACCACATCACAACATCACCACAGTTCTGTACCAGGACAAATAACAGATTCAACTCAAGAGTATTAGATTGATCATTGACAATTTAGATTTTATTTGTTTTCTGATTCACCATCAAAATTAACAACAAAAGCATAAAAAACTTTCTTTATTCATTAGAAAGATTTTTCTTTTTAATCTGTATCATGGATAATATTATAGTCAGGGAGAGGTTCTGTTGTCTTTCAGCAAGGCAGGTGTGTTGGAAGAAATTTTGGTCTGTTCAGCTTTCATCAGATATATGTATATCAGATAATTGAGGCAGTTCTGATTGGATACTTGAGACAGACTTGAGACTTCTATGTATATACACTCAGTGGCCGCTTTATTAGGTACTCCATATAAAAAAAGTCAAAAAAGTTATTAAATCAAGACATGTCTTAATAAAGGTCTGTGTGACCGAAACTCTTTTAATAAAACAATGCAGAGGTGAAAAATGTGTGCAGGAATTGACTTTTTTTCTATGGAGTTGGATTTTTGAAGATTTGATTCCCTGCACCACAAGAGAGATGAAGCAAACGGTGTGCACATTGCCTTCCATACACTTTATTAGGTACACCTGTACAAATCAAATGCAATCCAATCTAACTGTTACGCCATAACATCTCTCTTTTACAAAGTTTACAATGTTTAGTTTTTGTTGACATTGTTGGAAATGTGTAAATTCAGTCACATGTTTATCATAGAGGTCATAGTTAAAGGTGGTGTTGTACTGGACTACATTATGTTGAGGGGTATTTTTGTACTTCCTATTTACATACATGAGGGGGGCAGAATATAATGCAGTCCAGTACAACACCATCACTAACTAAGTGCTAAAACATTTAAATGAATGAACACATTTCCGGCAATGTCACCAAAAATGGAACATTATGAGCTTCATAACGATAGATATTATGGCAAGGCAGTTGTATTGGATTGCATTAGATTGTACAGATGTACCTAATAAAGTGTGCATGGAATTATTGTAATGCTTTCCCATATACCTGATGAAGGTCGAACAGACAGAAAGTAAATATATCCAAGCAGTAAGTGAGACAGTAAGCGGGAACTTTCTCATTTTTATTCAAGCAATAAACATATATCATATCAACTTTAACAGTGATGATACAGTATGTCAGTATATACGTTGTTTTCACAACTCGTCTCTCCAAGTGACCAAAAAAAAATCAGTTATTGCAGGTTTAAAACATTCAGGCTAATACATTGCAACAAATTCTAAATAATTCTAATTATAACCTGAATTAGAAAGAAAAACGTGTTAAGTATAAATGTGTCATATACAGTACACTCAGCACCTGAACAGTCCATTTACACACTGTGGTTCGACTGATCAGTACACAATATAAATACAGAATGGCGTTTTTTAATCAGTTCATTTTAAGGGGAAACATAGAGAGAGGGACTAAAAAGGTAGTGGCAGAGGGACTGTAACTGAGCACCCTCATTAGTTTTATGACATATATGGGCAAATACAAACTCCAAATCATCAAATGTTGCTACAGAGCTGTTAAAGCCAACACCTGATCCAGCTGTGCACTGCGACGATTCAGAGGAAATGACATTTAATTTCTCTAAAAATGTGTTTCCTTGATTCCTCTTTCCTCGCATCTTTTCTTTGCAGGGAAACGTGGATGCAATTAAGGGAATTGGGATGTACCCATAGTTTCACTGACATGATGACAATGCAACCCTTCCCACCACACACACATATGCATGTGGTGGGCCAGGTAACGCATTAGGCAGAGATGAGCTTCTGTATGGAAGGTTTGAGTTCAGTTTGGGAGTTAACACTTGAGAGAGAGAGACATAATGCTGATGAAGTATAGGCTTTAAAAAGAGCCAGAGGAGGATGCTGCTGGCTCTGATAGCTGTGGTTCACTGACAGCCGGGGCTTACGCTGCAAAACAGAGCTGCTGACTCTCTGCTCTGACACACCGTCTAAGAGACAGCAGGGGTCCTTTTAACATGTCACATATCTGTGCCATTAAGATCTGTCATTAAGGGTTGCCATGTTACACTCGGTCAGCATGTTTTTTGCAGGGTTCATACAGTTCAGCAGCTTGTTACAGACACTGAAAAGGTGTCGTGCAGAATAATCAATCATTTCAATCTGTAATTTTGCACATGAATAAAAGCTGAAATGCTGTTGGAGACATAGCAAGGACAGTGAAGTTATTGTGGACAGTTGTGTGGAAGGATGCCATGTATTTAAATCAACAAGTAAAAATTTGACAGATGCCTTCACTAGAAAATTGTGGCAGCTCTGGGCTTATGCTGCTGGTTTTATGCTGGTGTGAAAATACCAACATGGTGTGAAGCTCATCTCTGCCATTGCTCTGGCACTGTTTTCAGCAGACTTTCTTGGCACAGTCAAACACAAGAGGTGCGGTGAGATAAGCCAGTCAGCATTTCTCAATAGTGATGTATGGAGAGCAAGATGTATTTTACTCCAGCACACAGATGTGTTATTTATCAATTAAAAACAATACCAGTATTAACGGGCATGTTTTAGCTGGTACTATGACATTACACAGGAGAACCATATATAAGAACTTTACACCAGCCCTAACCCTAGCTCATGACCTAACAAGGCTTCTGTATTTTCATTACCAGTGGCTCACTGACTAGACTTCTCTTAAACACAGCTCTCAGATATATACAGTGCTGACAGTTCTGTCATCAATCTCCCTCAGGAGGGCTAAACATATCACATCAATACTTTATTACCTGTATGTCAGGGCCAACTGTTGCCTTGTTTCTGTCAAATAAAGACAAAACAGGGAAACTTATATAAAATAAAATGATCATTTCATAACAGAGTAAAAACTGGAGCATACAAATCTTATAGACAGCATATAGATTAAAATAAAGCATAACAATGCATTGGATATGGAGAGAAGCATTTCGAGCCAATTTGAGAAGATGAAGATAGAATATGCAATTAACAGTCCAGCCTTGTCTGGCGAGTGTCTGAGAAGAGTCAACAAGCTCTAAAGCAAATGAAATGACTTCTAACACACTCCTTTGAGGCTCAACTACAAGGGAGCTTTATTATGAATTGATTACCCCTCAGATAAGATGATAAGTCTAATATTTAATGCCAGCGCTGTTAAACCAACAATAGGATTCAAGAGGATGTGTTATAAAGTGTGGAATATTAGCTGAAAACATCTGGTGTAATTATAATGTCTGCCATATCCCATCTGTGGCCAGACTAAGGCAGCAGTGGTCCACTTAGCTGTCTGCATCAATGCATAGACAGCTGGACTCTATCTGACTGACATTCATGTAGGCATGTACGCATTTTGTTACTGACAGGACACCAGTAATACACCAGTGAAGGGCCCATTTGGGGTAATATGGGATGCATTTCATGGCATAGTCTTCCTTATGGAGACATTATTGTAATTGCTACATTTCTTTATAATTCTCTGGGTGTAATTCAATTTTTATGGGAGCTGCGTGATGACTGTTGTTGCTGTCCGTAAGACTCAAGCAGCATCTTAATGGTTTAAATAGCATGGAAATGTTCATTGTATGCCACAGATTTCTATGTATATAACATATCTGACAGATGCTTGTTCAGGTCCTGTCCAAAGCTATCTATAGTAACATGAGTCCATACATATGCAGCAACTCTAACTGCCACCGGTACAGTAGTTCCATGCAGACCTTAGCAAAACATTTAGGGCCCTATTTAAACGATCTATAGCGCATAGTGCATGGTGCAAGTGCATTTAGGGCATGTCCAACTCCACTTTTGCTGGTTAAACGGTGCATAATCTGGGCGCAAAGGGGTTGCATTTAGTCTCTTAATTAATCATAGGTGTGATCTGGGCGTAACATGAATTAAACCAATGTCATCTCCCATTCCCTTTAAAAGCCAGGTGCACCTTTAACTACTGTTATTTATTGTTTGCAAGCCTGGATTACATTGAAGTTTGTAGACTCAGCACCAGCGATGCTGAATGCCTTGATTATTTTCAATTAAATCAAAAGGAGGCTGGGCTATTTAATGTGAAGGAATAATGACACTGCATGAGGCACTCTGTGGAATGTTTGCTTTTCCACTATTTATTCTGAATAATTCAGCAGCGATTACAAATGGGTCATGTTTCTCGGTCACAGCAAGAGATTTGCCCTTAAAAGAGTCAGGACTTTATTGTGACAGTGCACAAAGGATCTCCTGCTGAGAGCAGCCATTAGATGAACCATACAAAATCATTATTCGAGGCCTAAAAATCATGTTCTTCGCTGGTGCATAACTTAAGGAATCTTAAGACCCCTATTAAACTGCTGAATCTTTCCCCAGTGAAGCACTCTCATTGTGGTGAGGAGGGTCCTAAGGATGTAGCCTACATTCCAAATCTTGAGCTGTCTGCGGGTGATGGGAGAAGCCCTGAGGGGCTGGCTGAAACAGAGGACAGTGCGTGAGATTTCACCCCATACCCCGCTCCCAAATCTTGCCCCTGGTACTGGGACAAAGAGCAGATCTGACATCAGACAAAGAGCAGATCTGATGTTAGACAGACACCCAGTGGACCAACGACAAGTACAAGTAGTTAGATTGAGCATAGTCATGTGGGGTGCAGGGACGTTAGGGATCAGGAGGGCAGGAAAAGTTGAATCACACTGTTTTTTCAGAGTTAAGTACTGTATAAGCACTTCTGGTCGATGATATAATTCTGATCTATACAGGGCCCTTATACTGTAGGACCATACCAGTGCTCATGTCTTACAGATTATGTATACTTTAAGTCACAACTTATCATTTTGCAAATCATGCTGCTGTGGTTTAGAATTCGGCCGTAGTAGTTTTCTACTGTTCCAGGCACCCGCTGAATTCCATTCATTCTCTATCATATGAAAATCAATTAGCAGGCTCTTGAAACTTGCTTGGGTTGCGTAATCAAGTCTAAATTTACTTTTGTCACAGCAGCATACACTCAGTAATCAGTTTATTAGGTAGACCTAGATAAAACTAATGTATTTTAATACAGAAGCTCCACCCTATTTATATCAATGAGGCTAGACTAAATATTAGTTTATATAAGAATCATAACCTCTCTAAAACCAATCATGAAGGTAGGATTTATTGTAGGGCTGTCATATCAGACTGCATTAGTTTTAGGCAGACAGTTCTCCTGCCTAACCCGAACCCAACGGGACCCATCAAACTATCAGGTTTTTGGTCAAGTTTGGGCCGTGTGAGGAAATTCCTGCGCAGTGCCCAGTGGGAAGAGCAAAAGAGACAGGGTGTAACCAATGTGTTGCATTAGCCTGGCAAGCTAACTGCCATAAATGGATGGAATAAAGCAAAAATATCCCCTCAGGTCTCGGGTTTTGTTCAGGTCTCAAATTCAGGGTCAGGGTCTCAGTTTCAGGCCTGCACAGTAGTCTAGCTACATGTACCAGATATACTGGCAACTGAGTGTAAATGCTAGGAGGTAATTCAGTTCAGACTTGTAAAATCTGATGTCCAATGCGGTGAGTTACATGACCTGCATGAATTGATATTTAGGCCACTTGAGGGCACTGCAAGAAGCTGTAAACACAACATTTACATATTCATTTATAAAGTTTACATGGCAAATGTAAAACAGTGGCTTATGTACATGTCTAGCAGACACAGAGCAATTCATTTAGAGTCATGTTTGTGTCCATCTGACAGGCTGGGCAGGCAGTGTACGGTGGGTTTATCAGAACTTTTTTTTTCTGAAAACAGCTGCCTGCTGTTTTATCAAGCTTGTTTCCAGGATGATGAGAACGGTGAGACTGAAAGAAAATAGTGAAGTCGTGGGGTGCAAAACCAAAATAAGATGCTAGACGAGTGTGAGGGAAACTGCTTTTCTGTGGGTTTGTCACTATGAACAAACCACTTTCAAATTACATACAGTCATTTGATCCGCTACTATAATAAAAACATTGATTAGAGCAGTTAAGTTAGCAGCAAGTTAGTTTCAACAGTTTGCTAATTGGTTTTCATACCATAAAGAAAGGAATGGAAACCAGCGGCTGCCTGGAATGGTAGCAAAATACATTCTAATACCTAAAACTGTATAGCATGCATTTAAAATGGTCATTAAACATGTAAAGTGCACATGATTTGCGGTCAAGTAGCTAAAACCTGCAAAACATACTGATATCCTCCTTTAACATGACATTTTTGTCTTGTCTTGAAATTATACAGTATATCTTATGTACAGCATATAATGAGCTTTAATATTTGTAGTTCAAAGTATTTGAGAAAAAAACTAAAGCTTACTGTTACAACATGTTTGCTGACATGCAAATAAAATAAATGATCTTATCACTATTTAAGATTCATTTTGAAACCATATTTTGCACAGTAATAGTGCTTTGGAAGATACTTTGTCTAAATACTGACCAGTAAAATTGACTGTAATAATACTTTCCTTAATACTTTTCCTTTGACTGAAGCCACTCAAATTTGATCCTGCTCTGATATTTTTGCTTCCTCACAAAGCAGGATGATTCATGTATCCAGTGACCGTGACCACTACAGGCATATTCAGTTTTATTTGTGGATTAGTTGTCATGGAGATAACACACTAGCTTCATGATACTGGATGAATAAAGAGTGGCAGGCATGTTTGGGTATTGGTAAAGAAGTGAATTAAAAATCCAAATAAACATCACTCACTTTCAGTCATTTACGGCCAGTTTTGCATCATGGCACCAGGGCTCAGTCCACTTCCGCTGCATATCTCAAAATTGCCCCGTGCAGTTTTTAATGTGGCCTTGTTGATCCCTTGAAGCTGAGTTATTAGTTGGTGGATATTGGTAGATTAACAGAGGGCAGAGCAGCTAAAGTATCAGCGGCGACAGGTTTGTTAATATCAGTCAAAGCCAGAAAAGCTGTCACCCGGATCTGCTCAAACCTTGTGAGCAGAAATTGATCCTGAGCAGCAGGGCTCAGCAGGACAGAGACACAGAAACAGCCCTTTACAGTCCACAGTTGTGGTGGCAGGTTGGCCTAGCAATGGGAGTGACTGTACCATCATGAAAAGGTCATTGGTTCACTCCAAGCTGCAACCAAATGCTCTGTGTCCTTGAGCAGGGCACTGATTCCCTGCCAGTTATCTCACTGTAAGGACTGTAAAACTAAAAAGGAAGAGACTGAATATGAAACATCTTTTGATGAATATAATCACATACATTGTAATATTTTAACAGTAGTGCTTCCTCTTGGTAACGCCAGATTACAATGAACAATGTTGGACACTGGCCTAAAACCAGACCATCTACACATGATCAATGGTATGAGTGAATGAGTGAGAGTGATATGTATTTAAATCTAGTACAACAAAAGACCCTGGCAAATCTCTTCCTTCTGACAAAAAGATGGGTAAAATCTCTATGATCAAAACAGGTTTGGGTGTATGAATCCTTTTTCGCCCTATTTGTCCATCATGGATCACTTTCAGGTCACGTTGTGGCCACCTCATGGGCTGCACATTGAAAGGTCACAGACAAACAAGGTCAGAGTTTAAACTGACTGAATTTCAAGCGCAGTGGCAAAAAAAAAAAAGAGTGGTGCAAAGCTTAAAGTTGTGCTGCCAAGCACGAACTCTTTGCTTCCTGCATGGTGCAAAGCAACTCTGCCACTAAACATGTGGACTACCAACCAGGCAAAATGTGCAACTGCAAATTTAACACAAACACAACTATATTTGTGCCCCCCACAATTGTGGGTTAATCTAGCCATGACCTTGAAGAGACTTTATTTATTTAATATTGTATATATTTTGTTATTTCATAACTGTATGAACTTTTTATTTTGATCTGCAGCAATATTTTTCATCCAAAGACTCCATGATGCTAACAAACACTTTTTCTGTTTGGAAGGTATAAAGTCCAGACATTTTAGCACCTGGTTTCTGCAGATTGCTGTACATAGTGGATAATTCAATAGGGAAGACTCAACAGGTCCAGTGGATTCAAGTTACTGAGTGTGAGTTTTGACTGGTCAGAGCAGAGCAGAGATCCAGGTTCTTTAATGTGCGTAAAGTAATGCATATGTTAATTGATACTTTACTTCAATGTTAAATGCATAGCTGATTGAAAAAATCTGTAGATGTGTTTTTGACAATATTTATAGCTACTGCATATGAATAGCTAATTAACTGCTTAGTAGACATTAAAGTATTACAGAATATATTTATATTTTTAATTAAAAGAAAAAAATTACTTAATCAAGTCACCCAATTTTGTGGTCTTAGAAATGAACTATGATGATCCATTTCTCATCAGTATTTGAACATGCGTCTGCATCAGTTTGCTAGTGATATGAAAAGGAAAGGCAGCAGTCAGTGCCATGACACACTGTTGGTTGGTTGTCAGGTCACATGGCGTCAGTGCAGACCAGCTGTGGGCTTGCAGCTGCATCTCAGCTATGAAGGCATTCATTTAGTCAGAAACTACAGTTAATTGATGTTAAATGGGCTGTGGGATCCAAGATAGATTCCACTGAGGGAAAAACAGAGCTCGGATTACAGTTGTAAACTTGTGAGTTGCTGCTTCAAAGTGGAAGAAAAAAACATTGCTTTGCGTTTTAAAAGGAAATTGCACTCAACTGGCCGAGGACAGGGTAACCAGTCACATGATAAACTCTGTCCCAAAGTGTGCCATCTGAGAGCCAAATACCCGTCATGTTGATGTACAGTCTGAATGCTCTATTGACAGGGAAGCATTTCACAATAAAATATGCACTTGAATGTGGCTTAAGTGTTTATTCTGTTTCATTTAGGCATCCATGCTGGGGATTGAGTTCTTCCCCAAGACAGCCAGCCATGCTGACACTGACTGAAGACCTTTATGTATATTTGTGCTGGAGTTCATTGTTGCCACAGAAATTCAGGTTCAGTTCCAGTAGATGTTGGATCTGTTCAAGCTGACATCTTTGTTTTTTAATGAATGTGTTCAGCTCAGGTTCTGGAAACATAGTCATGGATTCTTTTTGGGTCAGTTACAAAATTTTATACCTGCGCAGACCTCAGTTGGTGAGCTTTCAGATACAAACATGAGTATCTTGATATAATTGTTGTGACTAATGAAACTCTCTCTGGTGGTGTACTTGGTGTGTTAACTTAAAAGCATTCATCCTAAACCTGTTTGTTTGGACATTCAGATTGGCACACAGCTTTCTTTGGTTTGGTATGCCCTGTGAGTGTCGTTGGTATTATGAACTCAAATGAGAAATCAGAGCTGCAAAACATCATGATGCAGTTTAGATCTATTGTCTGGGGCCATTATGGTTTCCCAGTGAGTTAAAGCGACCGATCCACCACAGATCAGACAAGAACTCTGTGCTGACATTATTGAACCAAAGTTGGTTAACATATGTCTCAGGAAACACAACTGATCGAACATGCTAAACCATTTGAGACGTCATCAAACAATGTACATTAGACAGTCCATTGTCCATTGCCCTGTATAAATGATCAAAACCAGCAGCTAATCTCACCACTGATAGTTGAACTTCGGGAGCTACAGCAATGTACTTAATTGTGTAAAATTAGAAAATCTTTCCCAGCTGTACTGAAAACATAGTGTACCATGATTCAAAACCAAGGTACAGCCCAAACTGTGGATTACTATTACACCCTTATGGTGTACAGTACATTGGTGAGACCTTGTAAATGACGGTGCAGTGCCAAGTCTTCACGTGTCACTCTGGCTATGTGAGACAATACTAATGTTCAGTATGCTGAACAAGCCTCAAAGCTGCTTCATGCCTCCAAATGTTGCTAACAAAAGTATGAACTTACATTACTAAAAACATGGTCATGTAAGAATAACCTAAAACACATTAATGCATACTTACAGTCACGCTGTGACAGAATGCAGGGTTTTTTTAAAAAAGTGGTGAAAACAACAGTGAACCAAATGGGATTCATATGTGTCAGTCACATTACCACAAAGCCCAAAGAAACGTCATGAAAATGTGTCTTCAAAGCCTTCTGTGTGTAATGTAAAGTCATCAGATGGGAGTCCTGGAAGGGTTCTTGTGTCAAGAGTTTACAAATCTGCCTGTGTCATGGTTTTCAGCAGCCACGTCTACGAGTGACCTGCCAAACTGGAAAACCAGAGAACAGCAGATGCCAAGCAGAGCCTCTGAGAACAGCAGTTTTGAGACATTTTCGGAGAGGGAAATAGGAATAATGAACTCTCTTTTACCCTTTCTTTCATATGGTCATCTGAGGACACGGAGATTACGCTTGGCTGAACTGTATCGAAGACATTTTGAAAAAGGAAACTTCTACAAATGCTTCGCTTCATATAAAGCTGCACTTCATGGCCTGTGGGGATTGTCTCTAACTCATGGACTGACATTCTTGATTACAACGTGATTATTTTGGCATCCATTCATTATCATTACAGGGAAGGAGGTGGGGGTTTGTTTGAAGTAGCAGTCTGGCCAGCTACACTAGAGTATTGACAGACATATAGTCACTCTTAGCGTGCTACTTGTTAAAAACAGAACAGTAAAAGAACAAGAAACAAGAAAGCTATAGAAACACCAGTTCTTTCACAGTGAATCAGTGTGAAGTTTAGCTTCTGCTGTATGTAAATGATACTATACCTTTTGAGATAGAAACCACCAGAAGACACCAGAAATGGCAGTCATTGGTCAGTTTATATGAATATTGTTGATGACTGCATCCCCTACAATCCAGAACAGATTAGAGGTGAGAGGTAATAAGCTCAAACGGCTGCAAGCCCTGCTGGTAATTTTCTTTAGTTTTGTCTCCCTGAGTTCTGAAGCCACATTAGTCAGAGAATTGTATCAAAGTCAAGGAGAGTTTCCGTGCTTGTGGGTGCTGCAGAGCAATTTCCTTGACTCCAGATCTGCTTTTTCTCTTCAATATCTCAGAGGCTACACACATACCATTGACAGCACACACACACACACACACTTACTCCCGGCAGCAGCTGACCAAGTGGTTCTTCAGATTTGCTCTGAATTTTACTGCCGGCTAGTAACTGACTTCCACACTGCTGTTCTCAGTGAAAACAAGTCAACCTGTCAGTTGTACAGTATCTGCTCTCCAAAGATTTCACTTTAAAGCATCCTTAGCCTGTCCAAAATGACAGAATATATGCTGCCTGCGTGTGAAACTGTCATGATGCATTGCAATTGCATTTTACACTATTTATTCTTACAGAAACATTTTACACCCAGACATCCTGAAATACAGATGTTTTGATTGTCAGCTCTTTGTGTGGAGGTGCAGTAGTAGGCAGGGTTTGCACCTCTCTCTCAAGCTTTCTTTTGCCATTCTTTACACAATTACTTCTGTCACTTTTCGTGCGCACAGCCGAGTGAAACACCAAGACTGCTTTTGAGGAGAGACTGTCCAAAAGTGTGCGGCATCATCCCCATTTGTGCCATTTGTTGTGTCTCTCTATACTGTAAGTGCTGTAAGAAAGTAATTTCCATCCACCTGTTTTGCACATTTTCAATTAGCGCATTAAAAAGCTGTGTGGAAACACTGAAAATTCTAAAAAAAAATACATTTTTACAGTCGGCTGAGGTGGAAAAGTTGGTGTATCAATAATCAATCTGGAATACTTTTGCCTTTAGAAATGG
This sequence comes from Oplegnathus fasciatus, assembly GCA_003416845.1. Lineage (NCBI taxonomy): Eukaryota > Metazoa > Chordata > Actinopteri > Centrarchiformes > Oplegnathidae > Oplegnathus > Oplegnathus fasciatus. Next base: position 850,424 of record NTHP01000093.1, on the reverse strand, counting down.
TCAGACAACACTCCGTACGACCTAGTTCATTTTAAGCATACTGAGACCTTTTGAAGTTAAGGCTTTAGTCTGTGTGAGATGACCCATACTATGGACATACTACTCATCAATATACAATATTCATACAGTAATCATACCATATCGATAAAAAAGAAAGTCAGATAGTCTAACAGACTAACACATTAGTTTTGGTCTTTTCATAGGGTTCTTTTATAGAATTATAGAATAACCCCACCCAAATTCTAATGTTTAATCATAGGTTAATAGCCTAGCTTATCATAATAAATGCCCTACAATTATTTCTGAGTGTAACCCCTTGGCTTTTTTATTGATGTCTTTGATGAATCACCAAGTTAAATGTATCATGTGTATTGACACTTTCAAGCTTCTAATATTACAAATTTCTAATCTTTAAACTAGATATTTTGCTTTTGTATCTTCTAAAAGCTGTTTCGTAAAAAGCATCTCTGTAGAGTCAGTGATTGACGTGACAGGTTTATGACACGGCAACATGCCATCAAATCCTCCCTTCATTTGTTACCCTCATCTGCTGACGTTTAACGAGGCATGCAGTTCTACAAACGGACCATAATAGGTTGTGTTGCACAGTTAATTCATTGCCCCTCTCCCACTTCAGAAGATGTAATCTGCACACATCCTCAGTTTGAGTGTTGTTATTCTGCATGTCATTCATAAGCAGTGTTTGTTTGAGACAGACTACTGTAGCATGCTCTGGTACAGACTGATAACAATACGCAGCTTAAAGGGGAACTTTGCATATGGGTCAGTTACAAATTTTATACCTGCGCAGACCTCAAGTGGAGTGCTATCAGATACAAACATGAGTATCTTGATATAATAAATTGCCATAAGTGATGTCACTTGAGTCAGCATCATTTGAAAACGAAAAAGATCTGGGGGTGTGGAGTTAGAAAGAAGTGAGCTTGCCAGACCTCTGTAGCATTTAGCTAAAGAGGTACATAATTCCTTCGTAAGTTGGTGGAGACCAAACTAGAGCTAAAATGTGAGTGAATATAGGAATTAAATTCATCAGGTGGACAGGAACACGACTGCTAATGTTGCTATGTGTCGGCTGGATGTGCAATGGACAGCTATTAAAACCTGGCCAAAAAATTATCACAGTCAATTCTGCTTAAAGTACCTTAATCAAAAGCACCACATACTGTATGTCAAAGGAGGTAAGGGACGTTCTCATCAATATTTCTTGAATATTTCTTCTTGTCTGGGTCTCTCTGATTCCCAAGCTGGCTTACTGTACCTCTATGATACCTCCATTCCATATGAGAGCTAATACGGGAACCAATCATGATGAGGGAACAATGTTCTAACGCAAGTGTCCAGTCTACAACAGTCATATAAGTGATAAAATACATAATTTCCGGTAGAAACATTTTAAAGTGAATTCTAGGATACAGTACATTTTTGTTGCAGAGGCATTATACAAAGGGCAACTCAGACCATTTTACGACGGCTGAGGTAAAGAGGGATGGAAATCTTATGTCCTGAGCCACCTGCCAGTGGAATCTGGCTGAGGGAGATAAGAGCTGCTGGACTGTAATCTACCTCCCCAGCACTGACAGTCATACAAATCAATGCACTTTGGTCCTAACAAAGCTCTGATTGTCCAAGCATTTGTTCCCCCTTCAGCAATGGTGAAAACAACTCCAACCTGCGTGAACATGAATACATTGAAGTGATTTGTGTGGACTCAAAGTGTACAGATTATCTTTGGACAGCATACAGTATTCTGTATGTACAACAGGCCAACAACATATGGTACCTTTTTATAGGTCAATTACACCAATGGTGTGTTTTCTTGGGTCCAAACCATGGTGAAACATTTACTTGTACATTTGCTTACTGCACTTTTCCTTATATCTTTATGTTTGGTTCAGCCTATTTTGGCAGCTGCGAGAAGAGTCAAAACAAATTTGACATTTAACACTGGCAAACATGATGGATTTGTCTTCCCTCACACTGAGTTTGTTTTTAGTGTTCGTGCCAGGTAAGAATACAAACATTAATAAATGCTGAATATGAGCTTGCATATACCGAAGATTTCAATCTCGTCCTGACTCCAACTTTGCTCTCAGTTTATTTTGTTCCTCCAGTTTTTCTGATCTTGCTCTACTGGCTATCAAATGTCAACATCTATTTCCTTATGCCAATATAATTACATGTTATAGGATCAGTGCACATACTTGGTTTGGATTGCATTCTCACTAACTAAATCTACTGTGTTGCTGCTTGGGAGAAGGCAGAGGGCCAGATTTTCAGGGATCTTGGTGTTCTAATTGCATAGTACCCACCTGACCAAAGAAAACAAAATAAATAAGTAAATATTCCAGTTTATATTTCATTTAGACATGTAATTACGATTAGATGGTGGGCCCTGAGCCCTGGTTTAATGACAGGACTCGAGCAGTTAAGCAGGAGTGCCGCAGAGCTGAACGNCGAACCGTCCTTGACTCTGTGGCTCCATTAAAAACTGTGCAGCCTAAACCCAAACCTGAGCCCTGGTTTAATGACAGGACTCGAGCAGTTAAGCAGGAGTGCCGCAGAGCTGAACGCAGGTGGAAGAAAGATAAGCTGCAGGTGTCTTTCCAAATCTTAAAAGACTGTTGGCGGCGCTACCAGGACACTGTAACTAAGGCCAAAAGGGAACACCTGGCAAACCTCATCGAGTCTAATCGACACAACCCACGTGTGCTCTTTACAACCATTGACACTGTTCTTAATGCCCCACAGCCTGT
>NTHP01000093.1:836066-847605 GCA_003416845.1 Oplegnathus fasciatus | reverse complement strand
TTTTGTTGCTTTTATTGTTTTAATTGTTCGTTTTTTAATGTTTATTCTATTTTATAGTTTATGTCTTATGCTCTTGTTTTATACCTGTACAGCACTTTGTTCTTCGGCTGTGGCTGTTCTTTTAAAGTGCTATGTAAATAAAGTTGAGTTGAGTTGAGAGTTGAGGCTGTCACTCCTGCTAGTGCAGCCATTAGCTTTACTGACCAAAACTGAAGCAGGAAGTACAATTGGACACCTACAAAGACACCTGCCATAAAAAGCACAACCCAGTATCCAAGGAATTGTGTGTATATTGGACGATTCCACACCTCACAAATTAAGTCCAATGCCAACGTTCAGCGCCACTGAAAGGAGTAATGTGCCCTTTATGTAGCTAAGGTGGAAAGTAAGGATGTGGAGGTCGGGGTGGTGGAATGGGCATATAGTGCTTCCAACTTTCACAGACAGGTCACGGATCTGCAATCAAGGTTTGCCTTTTGATTAACCATGATCTTTCCCTAACCTTAACCATACGTCAACCATGGTTTATTTGCCATTGCCACAATATTCACCCAACCTTAACCATACCGTAGCTGTCATGTGCAGATATTCACGAATTCATGAAAGCACTAATTTTAGCAATGTTGGCAATTGACACAAAAATGTGGCAATGAGCGTAACCCAGGGATGTGCAGAATCCATCATCCAATATTGATGTTTTTGTCTGGTGGTAGGGTTGAAAAAGCTAATTGCCAAGCCGGCTCTGATGCATCAGAATACCCTTTCCTTATGTCTGCACTCTTATCATGTTGTCAGCTAAAGAGAGGGTGTTGTGAGAGTATTTTAGTATAGTAGAGATATTTTAGTATGAAATGAAAGTTTATTGTTGAACTGAAATAATTAGTTGTTTAATCAGTTACTCAATTAACAGAAAATTAACTCTGATTTTGATTCAATTTTGAATCAATTAGTTGTTTTTTCATTAATTCCAAACATTCTATTGTGACAGTTTGGGTTCGCTGCTTTTTCTGTTTTATATCATTGTGAATTGAATATCTTTGGGTTTAGACTGTTGGTTGAACAAAACAAGCAATGGTTGCTGGTTATTTTTCCCTATTTTCTGACATTTTCTAAGACAAAATAATGAAAAAATCCACAAATGAATTAATAATGAAAAGCTCATTAGTTGCAGCACTAGTGTCTTGTCATTATGGCAACTGACTGAAATAGCAAAAGACAAGCTCAGCCATGAGGGGAAAGCAACAGCTCTGGCAGAATTTAAAAGGCTCCAATCAGACGTATCCTCTCCACAATACTTTGGCCATCAGGGCTGGTCATCAGCCGTCCTGCCCAGGATGCAGAGTGCCAGCCAGAGAATGACTCACACTTTGGCACTGGTCATTAGCCTGTCACCAGGGTCTCAGAGTGTTGTTAGTAATGACAGGGCAGGGCAGAGCATGCACGATGACTGTCTCTCCACACACACAAGACCCTCTCAAGAGGACTGTAATTCACTCAACCTTTTATTTTGGTGGTATGTGATTTGCAGCTTAGAGTAGAGCTGGTACAAGTAGCACAAGGCCTGATCCCTGCAGACTTGACCACTGAACTAAACCACACATCATGGAAGTGCTGGTCAGTTCATTACCATATAAACATAAATAAGGCCAACGCTGGCATTTCCTTTGCTAAAGGTTCAGTTTACCCAGATCACAAGAAACATTTTCCCTGCTGCCATGCTGATACACTGGGGCTGAGTTCAATTCCATTTATGTTTCTCAAAGTATCTAAAAAAAACTCAACAGCAACATGTCTTTCCAAAACAATGTCCTTGTGACACCTTACTGTGGACAGCTGTTTTCACTGGAACCATTTTCTGTTGAAGACAATAGTCCCAAATTCCCCAAACTAAGGGCCTTTTCACACCTGAAAGTCCGAACCAAGGTCCAAACCAAGGTTTGCGTTTTTGTTACATTGTATACATTTGATCTGGTTAGTTTTGGTTTCACTTTGCAATTATGTGAGCGCACTAAAGAACTATACATGACATACCTACGTCCTGTCATCATCACCTATGTGAGCTGCATCTCCCTATACTTGCAAGTGATTGGTTTATTGACAGGCGTGGGTTTGACGTCGTCGTGTTGTCAATTCGGCGGGTAGCCTTGTATTTGTCATCTTCTCTGAAAATAATTGAAAAGGTTCTGAATTTTTTTCCCAACTGACTCGTTATAAAGTCGTCAGCCAAATGTGAATTAAACATTTGGTCTCATTCTCTCCCCATGTGTTACCGTGGCTCATTTTGTTTTATTTCATTGTTTTTCCTTTTTCCGGTTCAAATGATAGCCGGTCAGAACTTCCTGTAATTCGTCCAAAAGTCAGAACTGTCCAAAAAAATGTTTTCACACTAGAAACTAACCAACCTGTGGTGATGAGATGTCTGTGTTCTTTTGTTTCTGATGTGGTGCTGATATGCAATTACAACTGCACACCTGTTCCAGGTTGACTATATATGTAGTTTGCCTCATGTCTTTGTCCATTTTTTTAAGATTTTATCTTCACTTTCACAAAAACATTAATTCTGATATCCTTGTTTATTTGTATGCCCACTATTTACTGCAGAGATTACTGCTCCCTTTTAGATATCTTTTTCAATTTTGAGCATTCAGATAATACAAGGAGACTTATTCCATGGAGGAGAGTGCCAGATCTAAGAGCAGCTCCACATGTAGTTGTCATGGAGATGATGTGACTCAGAAACCCTTTGCCTTCATGAGCCCCAGCCTCAGGCTATTTGATGAGTTGCGGTGAGGCTGTCAGCCTTTCTTCCTGGGAGAGGTATCGCTACTCTGCACCACTGTCAACATTGACATAGTTTCGTATGCGATACAGAGATTCTTTGCAAGGAGAGATTAACTGTTGCTCGACCTTCTCAAGCCTCATTTGGAGCAAAATATAGGATAGGACCAAATTCCCTGCAAAGTTCTAGTCATATTTTCTTTTATGAAAAAATTAGTACAGCTAAAGAACTCCAAATTTTATGTTTCATGTTTACACTATACAAGGGCAGGATGACCTGTGAAAAAATCAAGTGGATAAAAGTTTTGAAAAGGTTCATTAAAGGACTTTTAAAGTCTTGAAATACAGAAAACTCCACATCAATTCCAGGCTTTTCTTGGCAGTTACAAAGATGAAATTCCTTCCAGTAGCTTTATGGCAAAAACAGCTTTTGCAAATGTTCTTTCAGCTCTCCATTACTTTGAATATCTCTAACAAGTGTTAAGGTCTGTTTTCCCCCACAGCATGGCCTGCCAAAGCCTACATCAGTTGTTCCTATACAGTCTTGGTGACAAGGACAGCCAGGTGAGACACTGTGGAGGAGTCCAAGCCGGTGGTGAGATGTTTCCACCACCTCATCTCTGCCAGAGAAAAGTAATCAACACATTCTCCAACTTTATGGAAAACATTAGAGCGCTGATGGTGGAATTTGACTTTCAGACACTGTGTGTAATTAATTAAAGATATATTCTTTTCTCTGGGATATGCTCTCAATTAGACATGCATTCCTGTGGGTTTGTGGCCGTGGCAAGAGTTGGTCTAATGCTCATATTCTGTTTCTCTGAAGTTCAAGCAAAGTTTACATTGAGTAACTCAATTCATGCACAATGTATTTCGAGGATCCCAGAGGCTGCTACTGTAACAACAAACTTTTCTTGTTTTGATATGAGGGGATAAAAATATTTTGAAGAAATATGGGAAAAACAAAGATGTAAAGTTGCGTAGATGTTTCTGTATACCACTGCTGTGAATCAGCATGGGAGGTAAACGGGAAACTATGAGTTTATCATAAAAGTAACTGCTGAGATCTCCAAATGCGTCAACATAGCTAAAAATAGGTCTGCTGGGGCAAAACATAAGCTGTCAGACAATCATACAGGTTGTAAACAAAATCAAATTAATTTGAAAGAGAAAACGAACGTCACTGATGATGTCATCTGGGTTATTTTCTTGGGCTTTGAGACAACAAACTTTTAACAGACAGCCTGCATTACAAACACGTGTGGTGTTTGAAATTGGAATGACATGGACATTTACCAGCAAGGGTCTGACAAAAAGATGCTGTCAAGTTGCATTATGGGAGGTGTAGGATCCAGCATTCCTGGAGCTTGACCCCATACTAGGGATTAAAGATCACGACTAGTGTCTGAAGATCTCGGCCTGTGCAATGTAATTTTTGACCACTCTGCTTTTAAACCAACCAGGCCAACGCTATACTGACAAATTATCACCTTATAAAGTTGTTAGGGCAAATGTTTGCAAACAGTTACCTATTTACAGATCTTGCAGACACAGAGCAACATTAGCATTCATTTGGAGTCGTGTTTCTGACCACCTGGCGAATGTAAGTCCAATATTTACTCTCCTTTTAATTCTGTTTCGGTCTGCACCAACTCCTGAGGAAAGCATCTGACTCTTCAGCTGCTAAATGCTCCATTGTGTTCACCAGCTAGTCACTAACTGTGTCTGTCTGCTGTTCAGTGCTGGACAGGTAGTGTACAATGGGGTTTATGAGAGCTTTTTCACTGAAAACAGCTGTCTGCTGCTGCTGGAAATGAGGTTAATGAGAGCAGTGAGACTGAACTAAAACAATACAGTTGCAGGCCGTCAAACCAAAACAATGAGCTAAAAGACGCTCCCTATAGCTCAGGGGAAGTGTAGAGTTGGGTGATAATTCTCTGTTGATACAGCACTATGAGTGACCCCTGTCATATTACACACCGACATTTAATCCACTCTTAATATGAAAATATTGATAAGTGCAGCTTTAATATGTCTCGAGTCCCCTCCTGTTATGGAAGCGCAAAGCAAAGCGGAGAACTAATGTAATGTTACTTAATGTTAATATTGTGCTTGTGTGTGCAAACATTTTTATTACGCAATGAGGGACAAAGTTTTGACTTTGCTCACTTTCATGTTCAACTGGGGTTTTATCTACAACATGTTTGATCTTTTGACCAGCTGTCTTCTTTGTCGCGTTGGATTCTGATCTACTCTAGCAGCGTCACTCTGTCTTCAGATCTTGGCAGTAGACTTAGTCGGTAAAATGTTACCATAATTAGTTGGAATAATGGCCAAAAAATGGCCAAAAAAAAACCTTTTCCTTTCACTAATGTACTGGATGACATCGCTGTTGTACTTTGGTCCTCTAACAGTTACTTTTGCATCATATACTGCTCCATTTTCTCTTATTAAAGTATGTGAGCGTGGCAGTGATGGGCAATAACAACTTAACTCAGATTTGTGTGGTGGCAGTCTGCTAAAAAAAACAAAAACAAGTCTGCATAGAGGAACTAACTAGAGAGCTGTCTTAGCACACACCAAGACCAAATGCCAACATCCCATTCCACATCACAAATGATTTAAGGCAAAGTAACACCTTGTTTTCCTCAAAAAATCTCTTTACGGAAGTTCTATACATTGACTTCAAAATAAAGCCTTTTTCTTTTAAAAGCATTTCTAACCTTCCCTGGACAGTGAAGAAAATCCCCAGCCCCAGGGGTTTTCTAAAGTAGCTCCTGACTTTCATTTCTCTTTTCCTGAGAGCTCCTGGGACTTTTTTTTAGTGGGTAGAAAGTTGAAAAGTGGGCAGAACCCTGGCAAACAGATCACTTTCGATTGAAGAGCAAAAACAGGAACCCAATTCAGTGCTGTCACACCATCCCCATTCAGTGGTGCATGAGAGAAAGCCCTGATCCACAGGAAGTGAGCTGGACTCAGCTGGGCCGGGGCATTGACATTCTGATGGGATGCAGTCATCGTGTCATCCTGAGCTCTGTCTCAGTCCTCGGTCCTAACAAGTCATGTCATCTGACTGGTTAACAAGTCTGGTATACATGTACAGGGAAAAAATAAGGCCTCTTGCTTATCTGAAGCCATGGGAACTCGCATGTAAAGAAGCACTCAGTATGACCTGTAGAGGATACTTCAGAGCTGATAAGTAGAGTAAAAATAATTCCTCTGAGACAGGATGATGATTTGTGCACAGGAAAATCCAGCAGATGAGTTTTGCACACTTCCTGCAGCAACCAAGATACAAGGCAGCAGAATGCTTCACCCTGACAGACCTCAGCTCAGACACCGTCTATCAACTCCAGACAGGTCATAAAATGGTATTTCCAGTCTGATAGTCACCTAAGCTTCTGAACTGAATAGAAATCCTTGTTGTGATCAGGTGGTGAAAACATACTCGTGTAAATGTACATCTGATCAGGTTATGACCAATGATTACAGCATTACAAGATGTTTACATGGGTTTCCTGGAGAACCATTCTATTAGTATTGCTGTTTCCATGCTACAGAGCAGACTCTGATTAAAGGTTGAAGATGCCATACACATTAGGTTAAAATGTCAAATTCCCAGCAATCTTAGGTGTTACCTGTATGGTTAGATACGTGTCAATAGTGCAATAAAACGGAGTTTTAAGCTGTTCTTTTTGCATTACTTTTTAGATGTTGGTAGAGATTGTTGAGATTGAATATAACAAGAACCGCATTGAAGAAAGACTCAGTTATCTTGTCTTTTTCAGTAACATCTAACAAAGCTATGTCCACTGCAAACTTTCTGCTCACTGCGACCCCCGCTCTCTATCACAGTGAAACATGAAACAAGTAAATACACAACCACATGGAATGCTCTTATATTCAATAATGAAACACGGTGGCAAGGTCCACCAACTGTATTATTATTGATTATTATTATTATTATTATTATTATTATTATGTACAGTGCTTGTTTCTAAGAGAAAGACAGATCACTCTGTAAACGGCCACTAGCTCTGCTGGAAGAACAGGAAAATTTCCAAAGCATTTGTAAAATGGGTGGAGGTCAACCCATCCACATCCAAATTTCATACCATAGACCAGAATTTGTGTCCTGTCACAGACTGAGAACAGATATTGTTTTTTCAAACTGTTACCACAATGTTGACCTTGAAAAAAGGGTTCTAGTTGCTTAAATATACCTTAACCATAATGTACAGAACTTGCCATGTGGAGATGTTGTAGAAATAAATAATTCAAAAATCACTGGCATTGAACGTACAAAAAAAATTTGTGCTTCGACCGAAGCTTTATGACTCCACTTCCTGGTGTTCCTGAGAGTTCAGAGATCACACACACTGTCAGTGCATACGTTGCTAGTGAGGGACGCATAAACAGGGACTAAAAAAACCCACCAGATCTAGTGGTCAAATTCACACAAATATCATAAGGCAAAGATTCTGAAGCAGTTAAGTCTATAGACACCTTAATACGGGCTCCACCTCACCCACTTTATGCTGCATTATGATTGGATTGCTGACGTGTATGTAAATGTAGCCATTTTGAAGTATGATGTGCAAGTGTAACCACCATGTTTCGTGGCTCCTTCCGGTGGCCAGTGAACCTTGCCGCGGTGCCTGGCCTCTGACAGAGCCTCTCAGGGGAAGTCAAAGCAGGACATCCTGCCATTCAGAGCGGCTGTCACAGTTGGGAAGGTGGTACAGCTGCAAACAGCTTCCTGAGCTGCGGGGTCACATCTGAGAACAGGAAGAAGAGCATTTCTGAACCAGACCAGAAATGCGCCAGCCAGAAATGTGACCCCAACCAACTTCGTCATTGTGTGACATGTGTCCGCGAGAAAGAAAAAGAGCAAAGATTAGTGGGGTGGTCCCATAAAAATCACAACAATGGAATGTGGACAGCACCAGATCATATTTTCCTCACTTGAAACACTGTCAGACTGAAAGCAGACTGATTATTTTGACATAAAATGATGTATAAGCATGTTTTCTAAAACCCTAATTCTAGTAGGCCTGAGGGTAGTGGCCTGCAGTAGTGCAGAAAAAAGCTAATAAAGAAGTCAATAATCAATTAATTTGGGGGCCTCCTGAGCCCAGAACATGTTTATTTACAGAAGTGGAGTTATTACTTTGGTTCCATTTTCTGAATTTATGTTTATGGCCAATATAAGTTCATGAGCAGTCCCACATTTATTAAAGATCTTCAACAAAATAATTAATTACTTGGATGTCTAAACTGTAAACTCGGTAGATCTTTCTTGGGAAAAATCCACGGGCAAACAGGAAGAGATGTGACATATATTTCCGGAAGCAGAGACAGAGGTTTGTTTGGTATGAAATAAGATCTGGGAATTACGCATGAGCAGCATTAACCACCATGGCTGAAACGGCTAAAAGTGTGCCATAACACAAATTCAAGACTTCATTAGCAGAAGAGTCACACCGTTAACATGGCAAAAAGGCATGAAGTCCAAAGCAGTTTTAATCTTTTGTTTTCTTACAGGAACATTACACAACGTCTTGAGTCTGTCAGTCAGTCTGTCCGAGTATCACTAAAAAAACAGTTACTGGTTATCCTATCTATTTTAGCAAAGTTTGAAAAGTTTGGCTAATTTTCAGTTTCACTGCAGTAATGTGAAGCCTGTTTATTATTTTGATTTGTGTTTCAGTTGGTATTATGAATAGTAAATCTGACCACATGGAACATCCATTCACACATCCATCTACTGTATACTGCAGAGCCCAAGTACTCCCCCGACAGTTCTGTGGGTTTGTGAGCATCTTCCCTCAGAGACTTTATTCATACTCTATAGAAATGGAAATCTTTTCAGGTTGGTAAATAATTGCTGTGAGCTTGCCTTGAGGATGAATGCCACAAAACTTGCGGAAAGAGTGAGCTTTTGCTACTTTACCTGTCAACTAAGTGCTCAAGTAACGACAGAAAGGTTGCTGCACCTCCAACATAAAAATTTAAATATAAAAGTACACAACAAAATGATACCAACAGTAAAAAACGACCACGAAAGCAGTCACAGAAATACAGTCATGGAGACAAAACTCTCTTATTAAATTACTATAAAAACACTTTCATGGAAGCTTCTGAACTTATAAATTGAAACATGATGTCTGGGAAGCACTACAGTCATGAATACTATACACCAAATCTGGACTCAAATAAAGTAAGGCCAAAGCAATGGCAGCTTGACATCAAATATGTTGCCAGATTCAAAATGAGAACCTTGTGGGTAGCCAGTGTCTACCATTAAAACAAAAATGAACGAAGATAAAGCATCAGCAGTTAGTGTAGCTCACTGCCACAGCTGCTGTATACTAACTACAGGTATTTCACTTCCTCTGTGAGTGATGGTTGCAGTTCCTTTCATAAAGTGGAGAAAGATACGTGAGATCATGAGAGCCTCCGATTATGGAGCTGCTCTCTGTCAGGTTGTCATGGCGATGACGAGGCCCTGAAGTGACTTGCCCTCATGAGTCCGGGCCTCACACTGTTTGATGAGATGAGCTACAGAGATGCTGTCCTCTACTTCTGAGAGAGAGACTAAGTGGGTTTAAAAGGACACACACACACACTTGTAAATGTGTACACACAGATAAACAGGACACTACGCTATACACACACACACACACACAAGCTCCACCAGTGCCACTGGTTTTGGCTTGTGAGCAAAATATAGAAAAAGATGGATCCACACGTGAAGTGTTTAGATGTAGGGCGGATTGTTTTAAAATGTGGGCAACTCTCAAACTTGTAATGTAAAGTAATGAAGATGAGAAACACCTCCTCCGTCATAAACCGGTGTTGTGGACATATAGAAGGCAGTGTTCCTGCAGCTGGGCCCTGATCACAGCTCAGTGCTCACAGAGGCTCAGTACTGTTTGTAACATATGTACAGTATCTGTTCAAATGTAGTGGAGCCATATGTTGGCTGTCACATGTATTAATTATCTAGTGCATATGCATTACCTGGGGCAGGTGTCTCAACCAGTATGTTAATAAAAGAATAAATAAATATTGTATTAAAGATAATATGGTAAATCGACAACTCATGTGTGATTAAGAAAGATATTTATCTGTAATTAATCTAAACATTGTATGATTTAATGAAAACAAGGTATGACAAATAAAAAATGTACTAGAAAATGTTAAAATGTCCTCGTTTGTCTGACAACTGTGACATTCTGAGATTTGCGCTCTCATCTGCAACAAATTAGCACACATCTCACAGGAGACACTTGCCTCCCCACTATCCAGTGCCAGAATCCTAAATGATTTGATCATGAGTTTCCTTCAACAATAACACACTTAACTGCCCTTCTAAGATTTATTTTTTTGGGATAAGGGGGGTAAACAACAAGTGAAGGGATACACCCAGTTTGATGATCTATCCCGTGGCAACAGTTTAACGCATAAAACTTCCCATTGCTGTGCTTTTGTTGGCCAGCTGGGCAGGGAAGACTGGAGCGGTGTGACGCACACGCAGACCTAGGGTGCGTTGGGCTGTACGGCGCTGGTTGAGTTTGATGTGTTGGGGCGGTGGTATATAGCTAAGGGGCTGTTATTATTCCAGCTTCCTGTTTGGCAATGCTCCGAGAGAGCTGTGAATACCTGCTGGCTGCGCTGTCACATCTGGGCCTGATAACAACCACAACAATACTGCAGCTCTACTGTACAGCCAAGTCTATTACAGCCTGATATCTTCCTGTCATTTCACTGTAGTGGAACGATACTCGCACATATCAGCTGTTGTCTGGGGTTGGAGGCACCGTGTTAATTTGCGCGTGCTCGTCTTGCATTGCAAACATTCCAGCTGTTTACTTTTAGCCTCCTGCAGCTCAGCTTCCTTTAAACTTCTCTCCTGCTTCACAGGGGAGTTCAAAGCTGACCTGATTTTATTTTGGCTTCACAATACAACACCTGCAGACTGAAAGAGACGATTCATCTCTATATCTGGCACTGCCTAGATATCTGTGTCTGTGTGTGCAGTCATTGTATTTTCATGTGTGCCACCATCCCCGATGGGTACGGACCACATAAATCTGGCCTCATCCTTAATGAAAGTCACAGAAAATCAAACAAAGCCCAGAGTCTCAGCTTCCAAACCATCTTTCTGTCACTTGCCAGGAATCCAGATGGCATAAGTCTATACATCACGGCATAATGCTCTTTCATTGTACACAGCCTTGTTTGACATGATGTGTGGCTCTTTTGTGAAGAGCCGTCACAAAAGTACATTCACTGAGCGCAAAACCTCTCCCGCAGACACCACTGCCTGTGTCCCATCTTAAAACCGGAGGACATAACAGTGTCATTGTTCTTTGGCTGTGGCTACAGAGGGACACTGGCTGTTAAAAAGGCATTTCATTAACTTTGCACCCTCCATTTTGCAATACAAATAGTTCTGTAATGACATGTCCAACCAAGGGCCGCGTATATGCACAAAGAACAAAAGGCTCATAACTGATAAGAAGGAAGGAACTGTGGAGAGGCCTCTTCTTAGAATTCCCATGCTGCAAATAACGACACGCACGGCTACTTCAGGCATTTCCTTTCATGTTTTTAAAAATGACAAGAATGCGATTGTTCATTCATTCCAAGAAAACGGAAACACAGATTATGAGAAGTCAAATCCAGCCATTTTCTGACAGTTATCAGGGTCCGGGTAGCAGTGGCAGCAGGCTGAGCAAGGTAGCCCAGACGCCCC
>NTHP01000093.1:813069-836027 GCA_003416845.1 Oplegnathus fasciatus | reverse complement strand
CCAGGCCAGATAGGATATGTATCTCTCGAGTGTCTTCTGGGTCCTCCCTGGGGTCTCCTCTCAGTTGGGACATGTCTTTGAGAACCTCTACAGGGAGGCGTCGAGGAGACGTCCTTAAAGGCGAGCTCCACTGATTTTACAAAGTGTGTTTACAGGTGTTCACCACTACTGCGTATGTGGAAGTTGTATAAAGCCTTTTGTAGCTCCAGAGGGAGCTGTGTGAACTCAAGTGATGTCACTTGAGTCAGTGTCGGTTGCGGCTGAAGACTACAAGTTTGAAAATGAAAAAAAATCTGGGGGTGTGGAGTTAGAAAGAGGTGAGCTTACCAGACCTCTGTAGCCTGCTCCTCATCTCTGCTTGAGGCTCGAAGCTACATTAGCTGCTGCTAGCATAACACACCTGAGTCACTGACTAAACTGTTCTGCGATCGAGTTGCGTTTAGGTAACGTAGGCGCCAGGTGTCTCTGGTTCTTGCGCACTGTCCATCGTTAACTAAATTAACTGTCCATCCTGAGTCTGAAGGTAAAAGCTGTTCCGAACAGCCACACTCGAAGGCGGGGTGAAAAGCCTGCTGTTATAGAGAGGGACGTAGAGAGAGGAGAGACACAATTATCATTAAAATGATGCACACTTTTAAATAATCTTCCCCCAGTGTCATTCAGTGTTGCACTCATTTGTACATAGAAAAAGTCACATAATTAATTGTGTGATGAATGAAAAAAGAGCTTGGAAGATAAGTTTAAACTTTAAACTGTTTCATAAATTTACAAAAATTGTAGGACACAGCCCCCACCAAGGGATGAAGCAACCTTCCACGGGGTCCAGTCAGGCTCAGCCCTAAGAGGTAACATGGAGCCTCCATTGTGTGTGCCCATTGCAAGGGCAGGAACGGAGGTCGGGTGCCCTGCCAATCAGGCAGCACTTAAAGGCGTGGGCTTTGTCATGCTGAACCCTGGCTGTGAACAAGTTCTAGGGACGTGTAGTCAAATTCTAGAAAATATTTTCAGGGTTACGGTTAGAAGAAGAAACATTCTCCTGAACACAAGTCCTTCAAAGCATTTGAGCACAACAAAATACTAGCTAGGAAGAAAAGAAAAGATAGAGAGTGGTGGTGGCTAGAAATCAACATGACTCACAGCTCTTCTCTTTTTCGTGGAGAGACTACATGACCTGTTTACTCCACCAGTAATGGAGTTTCCATTGCAAAGTTTGAAATGGCTCTGGAGATCTGTGTCAGCCTCAGGCCCCCAGCAAAGGGAGCTAATCTTCTTTGTGAACATTGCCAAGAATGTGATTTACTGTATAATTAAAGCGAGAATAAAGGAAATTCCAGTGTTCAAAGGAAAAACATGCAATAATGACAGAAGTATAGATAGGATAGTTTGCAGTTGTTTGAAAGTTTGATGGTGTTGACTTTAAAGTTGAACAGTTACTTCAAGTGAGCATCAATGTGTGGAAATCATGTGATGTGACATCAGACATTCATGCTTACCACTCATGTTGCCTCCTGGGCCAGGACTTTATCATGTGAACAGAGAGAGGAAACATATAAAACATAGCTATACATCACATTCAGAAAGCTAGTTGTCTCTTGATGGAATCCTTCCAAGCTGCCATTGAGAACACAGGCAGTATTTAGAGTTACAGTGCATTACGCAACTTTTTGCCTGAGGGCAGGAAGTGTTAGAAGGCTCTTCTCCCTCCCCTCACTTGGTCAGGTTTCCACCCCAACATGTGTCATTCATGTTGAGGAGCTGTCACCTTGGAGGTAACTAGCGTTCATAAGGTCTCCACAGGGTTTGACAAAGCAGACGGCA
Organism: Oplegnathus fasciatus; assembly: GCA_003416845.1. Classification (NCBI taxonomy): domain Eukaryota; kingdom Metazoa; phylum Chordata; class Actinopteri; order Centrarchiformes; family Oplegnathidae; genus Oplegnathus; species Oplegnathus fasciatus. The sequence continues at coordinate 834,209 of NTHP01000093.1, read as the reverse complement.
AATGCAACTGAACTGCAGTGTACGGAAACGGAAAAAAACTGACCACAACTACAGCAAATGTCAATGTCAATGTACCAGGTCAGACCGCAAAGTGGTTCAGCAAAATTCAGTCGTGTGTCCTCCTGAGGGTGGTGGTGGTGGTGAAAGCTTTGTGACATAATGACCACTTGTGCAGCCAACTGGAGAGCTATGTGGCTGGTGAGCTAGCTTGTAACATGTTGGCACTTGCCAGCCACAATAGCTCATTAAGCTAGTTGGCTTGCTAACCAGAAGATATAAAGCTGCAATCGGATATTTGGTGGCTGTTTGAAAGTTGGAGGGTGTTGTTGACTGTGACGGTAACTCAACGTAACAGTTCAACTTCTATGTGTGGAAATCATGCGATGTGACCCCATGGTTTCCCCTGGGCCAGAACTTTGTCATGTGAGCACAAAGGGGAGAATATAAAACACATATTTAGGGAGCAACCTAGTTAGCTCGATCTCTAACTAGACAATAAGTTAAGATGTATTCATGTTTTTTATTCTTTCATGCTGTTTAATTACATTATTAACATCTGGCTAGGGACAACCGATTGAAATTTGCCTTTGCTGCCAACTGGCTGGCTGATTTGCAGTACTTTTTTATGTTGATCAATCAGCATTTTCCTTGTCTAGAAAACTAAGAAAATACATTTAAAAAAAAAAAGTACTATCCACTCCTATCTGAAACCAGCAAACAAAGCCTTTATTACAGCAAACAAAGCCTTTATTGTGTTTACTCCACCAGTAACCAGGGAGTGTAATACAGCTAATATGATATATAATATGAGCTTGCTCCATTTTAGACTCTGGCACTCCGTTCCCTCAAAGGTCATCAATGGCAATTTGTAATTGATCAACTGTGAAAAATCTGTGTCATCGTTGACCAAAGTCGAGCTATCCAAAACAGATTTATGTTGCCTCTTCGAGCCAATTCACTGATCGTAGTGATTCCATTGAAATTAGATGATTTTGGTCCCAAATTTCACTGTAATAAATTCTAATTTCACAAGTTCACAAGTCTATAGTGTAATTCAAATGTTTACTTCTGTCAGAAAGAATGAGAGAGAGAACTATGGTTAATGTAGAGATAGAGGTGGATAGAGAGAGAGAGAGACATATTTTCACTCAGGGCTGAGTGAAAATATGCGGCCAGTGATGATTTATTCTCTGCTCTGTGGCTTTCTCATGTGGGTGTAACCACAAATGTTTATAGTGACCACATTTGAAACAATGTCAAAAGCCTGCGTTGCTTATGAATACAATTAAGTCAACTCCCCGGAGCACATTTCATCTCATAAAACTGTATCTGATGTGATTAAGAACTCAAGCATGTAAATATTGGTGAGATAACTCTAAGGCATTAAATACCGGATCATGTGTGTTTTTTTGGCATCTTAATGTGATCATAAAAAAGAAAACATTTTGACTCAATTACTGTTACAACAATGCAGAAAACATCCTTCTCTCATGATTTACGCAGATTACGAAAAACAATTTATATCCAATGATAAAAATGTTTTCCAGTTTGACAGAATGGTTGCAGGTAGCACCTCTTCTGCAACACCCAAGACCTGAATTTTTGTCAGTCTCCATCCTCCCGTTACTTGTGCAAACGGGTATATTGTGATCGAATTTGTAAATTATACATGTGCAGTGGTATTTAATGCCCATAAGTAGGAGGCTGAAAAACGATGCAGCACTATGCTGTTGTCAAACTAGTTTTTAGGATCAATATTTATTTCAAAGTCATAATATAAGACATTTTTATATTTGAGATATATTTTGTTTTTTTTACACTCTGACTGATGGATCAAACATGATATTGAAAAACACTGAAACATTGAAAAATTCATAAGCAATAAAGGTTAAAAAAAATGAAAACTGTCTGAGTTTAGTGGATTATTGTGTCAGCAGCTTATACCTCAAAACCTTGGAGGATAAATCTGATATGATCTGCATGGTTACTTCCTACCATGGTCAGGTAGGGAGTGTTTTTTTGTAAATCAGGTGGAGTGGCTCTTTAAACCCAAACTTTAAAAGAAAATTCAAGAAAAATATGTCACAAAAACACAGCAAAGGTTGGTTTGACAGCCAAGTGATCACTGGGAGGGGCAGTGGGAAAACACTAAACCGATGAACGGTTTATTCCAAATAAGATTCACAACGACAGCAAATTACAACTTCTCCAAATTAACAGAAAGCTAAAAGTACTGGAGTTTTTTTCTCCTTAAGTTTGGAGTCTCCTACAGGGGTTTCCCTAATAACTTCTGGGTATTTTTATATGTTTTCTTATACAAGAAATGCAAAAAAACTAAAGTGACTAAACTGCTCGACAAAATGTGCATCAATCACTGTAGCCCTGGTATCATATTTCATATCAGCAAATGAAAAATGTCAGGATAATCACCCTGCAAGTCTACTGTATATACTATGACATGCATGGCTACTGTATGTACAGTGGGAGGAAACACAGTAGCTGAGGATTTTTCTCCACATTCCACAGGAATAAATGAGCCCATACAGTAGCCTACAGTTGGCATCTTCGAGGAAACAACGTGAATTATACAGAAGTCACAGTGCAGCTCCTCATCCCGTAATGAAGGCCTTCTTTTTCCCGGGACAACATACAGTACCATGTACTGTACATGCAGTAGACAAAGCATGTCTCTGTATGACACCTGTCACTGCATTTGACTTGCATGTTCTTGTCTCCACTGACAGCAGCATCATGAACATGCTGACATGTTTTACTGTCAGCCTGGTGAAAGACAAGCATCCTGACTCCTTGCTACTAATTCAGCAAAACAAAGAGATGTTTCATGTCTCTACAGCTCATTCTGAGTTAAGGTTGGGAAATATAATGATGCATTTTTCTCTACCATTTTGTGTTTAAATGAGACAAAGCAGTCCTCGTGTACCTGCTCAGCAGGGAGGGGCCCTACAGCTGGGGGACTGGGTTTCTCCTGCCCTGTTTGCTGTGTGTTGCCTCTTATTTCCCCTTCGAGGCACAGAGAGAAAGTGAAAAAGGCACGCCCCTGTGTCCTGCTGAAAAATAATACCCAATGTGCCACACTGTAAATGAGTATATAAAGTGTCAGTCACTCACCCATCCTCTCCCTCCCATCCTGGGTGAGGGTATTTATCTTTTACAAACCAGTTCATGGCTCTGTCATTAATCACCCTGTCTGTATTTGACAGTGACTTTGAATTTCCACTTAGCTGGAAGTGATCTCAACAGTACCTCTCTTAACAACCTCCTTACAGAAGCTGTAGAAGCTGCAGCTCACCTACCTAAAGTACACAGTATTTGTCTTTAGCAAAAGATTATTTCGAACAGTAAGAATCACTTACGGCAGAAACAGTTTTGAGTGGCAGCCTAGTTAATGTTAATAACAATCTTAAATGAGATGAGGAGTATTAAAAAATTCCATTAAACATCTGACACATTGAAATAACACATGTAGCTTAATACTTAATTCCACACTTAGAGATCCTGATGCAAAACTATAAAGTTGATTAGCTTGAATTTATGGATATGAAAAGCATAAAGGTTTAACTGGGGGATTCTGACTACTGAAACCTAAGTAATGTGATCAGCTGATTGTTTCTCTCTTCGTCTTGTAGAACTACAAAAACACCGCCCACTCACTCACGCTCGTACAGTGGTGTTACAGATTAATGTTTCTATTTGCTCACAAATAGAGAACAACTTTACAAGACAACAATCAAAAGTTTAATTTCAGCTGCGATTAAATTAACATAATTAGTTGCATCTGATATAATGTGCCGGTTAAAAGCACTTTAATGAATTCATCTTATAATTTTCTTCCCAATCTAAAGCGCCATACATTTGCAATATTTGAGGATTATCCTCTGTAATCTCTTACACAGTCAAGACTTAAAATAATGTTCTATGTCACATCCTTTCTATGTTTAAAGGCTCATAATCTTACACAACTTATGTGGATACATGTACCCTGGCATGGATATTTAGATGATTAGAGGCAAAAAGTAGCCTTTAAACCCTTCCAAGTGTGGCTCATAGGGGATGATTAGTTTAAACACCCAATTACTGAGAGAATCTGTACTTGCAACACATAACTGCACCCACTAATAGCAGAAGCCACCCATATTAGAAGAACAACTTAACCACAGCAACACTGTAGCTTCAGCTGTCTGTCCTCGGCCTCAACTCCAATTCCTCCAGCTCCTCTGCATCTTTATCTCAATACAGCCACTCAAGGTTGGGCAGCTAACAGTAAAACAATATGTACTATATTCACTATAAGCTTTCATTTTTTTTTACAAGGAGAGGAGCATTAAATCTAATCTGAAATCTGGAAAGGACAATGCTCCAGACAGAGCAGCCAGATGTCTGGTTAAGCACACACTTCCCTAAATCTGTCCTGGATTAGTCTAGTGGAAACAAACCCTCGCCCTGCAGGGACTGAAGCCCCAGGTGCACACACACACACACACACACACACTTCCAGGCCAGCTTCCTATCCCTCCCACCCTCGCCTCAGGGCACACACAGCCCCGGCCACACAAGATTTAGGGAGTGAGTTGCACCGTGGATGGGAAAAACAGAGATTTGGAAAGTGGTGGCAGGCTCTGAGGTTAATGACAAAGGATTGTGAGTTATCAGTGTGTGTGTGTGTGAGTGTGAGTGTGAGTGTGTGAATGGTACAAAATTGAGAATTGAACAGTACATCCCTTTGTTTCACCAGGGCTTAAATGTACCAATCATCAGTCAACACTTTTTTTACTTGGACGGAAACTTAAAGAAGTTAATCTCTGTGTCTAGAAAATAAGCTGAGGTAATAGCTATATTACTGGGATACTTAAAGTTGCACTGATCAATATTTTTAATTAATAATAAATCAAATAACTATTTAAGAGTACTCCATCTTTTCATCATTGCATGGCTATAACACTGTCAGACTCATGATGTACAGCTTAAAAGGTGTATTACGCGAATAGCGGCTAATGTAGCATCAAGCTTCTCACCTCAAGCAGAGATGAGAGAGAGACGCTGACTCAAGTGACATCACTTGAGGACAATTATCAGGCTTCACACAACTCCATCTGGAGCCCCAAAAGGCTTTATACAACTTTTCCCGCATATACAGTAGTCCTCCCCAGCACCTGGAAACTCGCTTTGATGTGCAGAATCGTTGGAGTTCCCCTTTAATGTGAGAGGTATTGGGTGTAATGACGAACCCACAGAGAATCATCACCCAACTCTGCAGTTTCTCCCAACTCTACGGAGCATTTTAGCATCTTTCAGCTCTTTGTATCAGTTTTACGGCCCGCAAATTTATTGTGGTGTTTCACTTTCAGCGTTCTTTAGCAGCTACAGAGCCAAATATTTCCCCCAAGAGTTGGTGGAGAACAAAACAGAGCTAAAAGTGGGGTGAGTATACAGTATGAGTATAGTAGCCAACTGTTTGCTAACACATCAGGCTACAGCTACAATTACTTAATAGTTATTTTCACAAATAATCATCACATTCAAAAGCAACAATAGTAGCTAGCTAGTACCTGTTGTAAAATGCAACCATATTGCCAAAGAGAAAGTTAATATTTGATGAGCCACTCCCTGTAAACATAAGCATTTGACAAAAACGTGCTTTTTGAAAAGCAAAACAGATACAATCCACGGGCCAACTTCCTTTAAGTAACTGGACAACGGTCTACAGTGTCATTGTTGTAGACTGGCTAACGTACGTAATTAATGTTAATTGACTTCCGCTCATAAAATCTACAAATGAGAAGCTTGCTAACAGCTTTCATTCTGACCTTGATTTTATGAGGGGCAACTGAGAGCTGGGAGGTCACAGTGACATTTTATGTTTTTGCATTGGTGCACTCTACATCATACCCTGCATGCTGGATAATTAAAGTGGATCCAGAGTTTAGAGATTCATTTTGCCACATTTACAACAACGTGTGTAAATATATCAAGAAAGTGTCTCAAGTGTGTATGTCTGCTGACATACACATTAAAAGAAGACATAAACAATACCAGTGTGCCTTTTGGCAAGCGAATGACAAGTCATAAATCTACATGAGTACTAAGATGGAAATTAGAGACAAAAAAACACAATCTGCTCAGTTAGCATATGAGGCACACACTGTATTAATGCCAGGTGTAAAGGGCGCTTTTGTTTATTTCTAATTGCATTTCCACCGCTACAATAGTGTATAATGAAGGCTAGCCAGCAGCCTGTTTACTGCTGGTAATGGCTTCCTCACTTCCCACAAACCCCTGCTGGTCTCCCAGGGATACGCATGGCATATTAGGAATGATGAAGCCGTGGCAGATGGGCAAGCTCCCTCTCCATGCCCACTTGCCTTATTTGTGTCACAGGCCGGTGAGGCAAAGCGTCATTATCTGCTAAGTGGCTTCTTCTCCAAGGGTGTACAGCCAGGTCTCTGCTCTGAGAGGGAGATAAATAGAGAGTGAAGCAAAACACGAGTGAGCGGAGTGAGAGATGGAAAGAGAAGGAGCGAGGGAGCATGTTGTCTGCCTGTGGTTCAGGTAATCAGTTGGAGTACAGCCCGTGCCCTGCTGTCTCCACACTGCTGAGCCTCAGGAGGCTGTTGTCTTTAGCCTGTCATGCTTCACAAAGCTACCATCCATTCAAAGTGGCATTGAATTAAAGGCCTGTGATTTATTTGAAGGGGCCCATCTTACGGCTTCACACTGGGAAGCTAAAGGTAGTCATTCATTTCCAGGAATCAATTATCTGAAATGGATAATTAATAAATGTCTGAATTAATCAGAGGGAGAGTGCGTCATCAGAGTCTGCACAGAGTCACATATGACCGCCATAATGGGCTTGGTTCATCATCAACTCCAACTGTGAGAGTCTGAGGAAATGGCCACCGTTATCGCTGATGACAGCACAGCCCGCACTAATGTCCATGTCGCTTATCAGGACTGCAGGTGTGTAATTGTTCACGAGGGATTCCACTAACAAACAGTGATAGGCAAAACCCATTCTGGAACAAAAACCCTGCTGCAGGACAAATAAGATGAGACAATGTGCCGCTGTATTTGCCACATGCTGTCAAGGATTGGCTGGGCATCTTCCAGCAAATAATGTCCGAGCATAAAACCAACCAAGGAAAGGATGAAGAATACACAGCAACTGTGATAAAAATATGCCATATTCTGAGGAAGGCTGTAGCCAGGCAACAACACAGAGAAACACATGAAATGTTGTACGGCTCCTCAGCAGGGGACTGAAAAACAAGCCCAAATAAACCTTGTTATTTATCAATGTCCATTTCGACCATCTTACATCAACACCGGGACGGCTCCACCCTTCACTGGCCTCAAGACTCCATTTATTCTTATTAGATGAGTCATTTCACATTTTGCACCTGCGGTTGTTATCAGCAGGTGCCCTGGCTCAATCTTATTCTGCAGCACTAAAAGGGGACATAGTGAGCCCCTGATTGATGGAATACTGGCTGTTTGTAGACAGACTGGATCATATGGACCCATCAGACAACTGAATGGCAGAAGCTGTCACAGTTTAGACAGACCTATTCATCTAGGATCTGTTTTGAAATCGTGTGTGAACTACAGTATGTGTTTCTGCATAAAAATAATACAATTTGAATCTAAGGCCGAGCTTTTCTGTCTCATACAGCATTTGTTCTCTGTAGCCTAAAGGAAGCCATTTAAAAGCCAGTAACAGTGGAATGGGGCCAGAGTGGGAAGTCTCTCGCTGAGAAAAGCCTGACATACATAAACAACATAAGACTGCATGTGGCTTAGGTTAGATAGAGATATAGCATAAACACTATAGGAAAATGGTAATAAAATTCAGCGCACGCTATCCAGCTCTAACAAATCAACCCCATGAGAGTCTCTAAAGTCCGAGTCTGAATCACATTACCTTCAAAGTACGAGAGAAACGGGTCCTGTAGTTTGTCAAATTCAAATAATGGGTCCTTCAAAACGAAACTTAAAACACTAACTAAACTAAAAGCAATATATAAAAAAAGGAACATTTTGGGAAACATGTTCATTCACTTTCTTTACAAGAGTGAGATGAGGAGATCAATATCAATCTTGTGTGTGGAGCCAGGACATGGTTAGCCTGGCTTAGAATAAAGACTGGACGCAGGGGGGGACAGCTAGCCAAAGCTCAAAAATATACCTACCAAATCAAAGCTTAAATTAATATCAATTTGACGTCTCTGTGTTAAGTTGGTTGGTTAAGTCAGGACGTGGTTAGCCTAGCTTAGCATACAGGCTGGGCTAAAAGGGCAGGCTAGCTCTGGGTTAACCAAACTAGATATATTATGTTAATAAGTCAGCTTTAGAGGTGTTGAGTATTTTTTTCACTTTGGACCAGCTGTTTCCCCCTGCTTCTAGTCTTTCTGTTAAGCTAGTCTAAACACGTCCTAAGGCAACAAAGATAACAGCCTGAGAGTTATTGCATCAGAAATAGTACAGTCAGTACAAACCATAGACTGTATATAAATATGGACGACATGACAGCTCCCCAAAAGTGAAGCCAAAACATCTCAATCGCCCCCTGGTGGCTGGCTGCAGTATAGGTCATGAATCCCGCCCCCTCCATGTTTGCAGATGGGACATGGTCCAAACTAAAACATCAAAGTACATGTCAAATAAATTTCTCCCAAAGATGGTTTCTGTCATTTTAAGTAGTTCTTATCACGCTGATGTTTGTTCAAATGTTCATTTATCTGATAAGTTTGGTTTTAATTAGTTATTTGATGCTATAAAAAGTGGGTGTGACGCCATGATTGACAGCTGTCAATCACAGTGAAGTAGTCGCGGAAGCACCTGCAGACGTCTTTTCGGGAATTGTATGTCAGTAGGAACGTCGAGAGGAGATGTAACTTTAACTTTAGCAGGCGATCGTTAGTTAGCAGTTACAAATTATTGATTACCGATCGAGTCGGGCGGGTGTATGGGCGGGACTTCGATACCGTGGCTCCTTCCCCGATCACTACTGCGCAGACTCTGGCTCCAAATGACGTCACCAGCGCAAGATGGCAGCGCCCGTATCTGGGATATTTTGGCTTCACTTTTGGACGGTGGGAGGAAGCGGAGACGCATCGTCCATCTTTATATACAGTCTATGGTACAAACCTCTTGTACCAACTATAGCGACGTTAGGTGTATTTGTTCGATAGCTGGCAGCGTACGCACCGAACGTGTGTGTGTGGTGTTCCTGTGTTTTTGTCACACAATCAGTCCTATATTGTGAACAAGTTTGGCTTATGAGAAGCAAATACTGGTGTACACAAACACACAACCATCACATATTTCAAGATTAAAATTGGCAACAGATTGAGGGAGAGAAATTCAAAGACATGCTACATTTACTGTAACCACAGCAACAGTTGCCTGCTGTTGAAGCTTCATCTCTTTTTAGTCCAGTGGACCTTTGTTAGACGTGTGAGAACTGCTACATGCATAATAACAGCAAATAATGTTGAGCTTTCATTTGAATAAAAGCTTCTGTAATTTTTATTCACTGCTTCACTGGATCTCCTTTCACATCCCGTCACTGGCTTTTTTGGTTAAGTTAAGTTGTTGAATTCACTTAGAATAAAGAGAATGTATGCACTTCATTTGTCTGTAACTTATAACGTGATGAGTGATGTTCTTTCTAGCTGCCAAGCCAAAACCTTGCTTGTGAGTGGAGCCTACATGAAAATCTGGCCAAGAAGACAGTGAAATGGAGGAGTTTCACTGGACCAAAACCCCAAAAATGACCTGAGGGATGGAAGGAATTTTGGCATTTTCCTGACTTTCATACAGTGAACTTCAGCCCCTCTCTCTGCTCCTCTTGTATGCGATCTACAGTGTTTCTCTCCTTCCCCCTTTTCTGCTCGATGTGAACTGCTTGGCTGCCTGTGAAGATTTATTCTCACTGATGTATTTCTATCAGGCAAAAGTTCACTGAAGGCAGCAAAGATATCAGAGAGTTATTTCATCTGGAATTTAGTCTTGAAATCTTATTTTGCTGAGCACAAATTGCTGAAACGTACTTATTTTTTTCACCAGGGTGAAATAATTTACCTTGTTTCAAGTACACCTCAAAGGATTTAAATGATTTAGAAAACAAATAGTGCTCTACGTCTTTTGCTATGCCACTTGCACCTTCCTAAAACAGGTAAGTCATGGGAAACCACTGAAATATCGAATGTGACAGATGGGTTTTTTTTTTTTCCATTTCTGTTTAAGTGTATGTTGTATTTTTTTCATTATAGACAGAGCCACGCTAGCTGTTTCCCCTTGCTTTTAGTCTTTATGCTAAGCTAGGCTAACCACATCCAGACTGAAATAGTTCCAGCACATAACTCCTGCTAAAACAACAAATTGGAATTTTTAAGTTTCTGTTTGAGTACAGATTAAACAGGTGAGATACAATACCTTAACCAGTGAGCTTCGGAGGTGTTGGCAGGCGTTTGGACCGAAGCATGCTAGCTGTTTTCCCCCGCTTTCAGCCTTTATGCTACGCTAGGCTAAACACTTCCTGACTCTAGCTCTGTAGTTAACACACAAAAAAGGAAAATGGTATTGATCATTTCATCTCACTCTCACAAAGATAGTAATAAGCATATTTCCCAAATTTCCCAAACTTTCAAGGTGTGTTCAGATTGAATGTGCTTTGCTTTATTCACACAAATTTCTAGCCTATTTGACACAAACACCCATTATACTGGGTGTCCACACATTAGCTGTAGCCATTAATTAGCTCACCTATGTGCTAACCATTGTGCAAAGTGTGCCTGTTTGTGACAGTTTACTCTGACTGGTCCCAAAACCTACCAGAAAGTAAGGAAGTATTGTTATTTGTCTCCAAACCCCTTTCATTTGTCCTCAGGTCTCTGCACATTCATGAAGTCATAGAGCCCCTGGATTCGCATGAAATTCTCAACTGAACATGTCTTTGCCTCAATTTGTGCCATCAAGAGAGAATTTGTCAGTTCACGTCCACTTGCGTCCACTGACTTTTTATGCTACTGAGCAACCTCAAATTTGTCTTGCATTCATTCGGACCACACCATTAAGCTATTGAGAAAATAAATATGAGATGAATCAATTTATATATTTAGACAGAAACATTCATTAAGAATTAGTTTAGGGTTTAAAATGGAAAACATATTTAAGACTGTAGATATTCCTTTTCTTACAGCATTGTTATACTTCTGATGATAAGCCGGTAGTAAATGCTATTAACACATGCTGTTGTTACATAACAACACTGAAACAGAAAGTCTCTCAGCAGAGGAATAAGTGGTTTAACCTCAGACCAGGCCGAGTTTAATTTGAGTTGAGAGGTTAAGTGGCTGAAATTAGAGCTCAGCAGATAATCTGTTGAAAAGTTATTCCTGAGGAGGGAAATGTGAGGCAGTGTTCTCCTCACCCTGATCTGTGACCTTTAAAGATCTGAGGACCCTGCACTGTCTCTGCTGGAATGGAGGACTGAAAAAGCATGACTCGAAAGAAAAAAATATAAATCTAGATAATAGAATGTAGCTGGAGGCAGAGTCTGATTTAAGAATATTGTTGCCATTCCATCTTTTTAATGGTCTTCATGCCCTTGGAACTCAGACACAACTGACAGTGGAAACAAGACAAAGTAAACCACTTCAATTATGAGAAAATGAAAAAGATGGCGGATAATTTCACAAAGTGAGACTCTTCCACACAAGTGTCAGCGAACAATAACACCACGCTGTCACCAGGGAATTCCAACTCATCTCGAATTCCCCCTTAAATGCCTCCATTAGGCCTTGGGGTATCGGAGCTGTAATGTAGGCTTTATTGCGATTCCTTTATGATGAAAGGTCAACCAGCAGAGGTCAACAATCCCGCTACAATCTGGCTGCAAGTGTCACTTTCAAAGGCAGCAGCTGAGATGAGACGTGCACTTCAGGGTGACAGCAGTGGCACGCCCCGAGCTTTGCCCCGCCAAGTTCATTAGCTTAATCATATCTGTGGACATCTGTTTAATGGGCGGGCTGTTACTACATCTTACCTAATCAAAGTGTTCCTCTGGGAAATCATCCTGAGGAGTTAGAGACGCCATCAAACAGCAGCATCCCTGCCAACCACAGGGCCACTCTATCATCACTGTAATTAGGATCTCAGTGAAAAGGAGCCACGGCCTGACAGCTTTCTTATTATTTCATTTTATGAGTGGGAGGAAGATACACAGCTAATGTAATACCCCTATTCATTTGAGGCTTTTAGATGATGCTCTTAGCCACAAGGCCCTAAGACAAGTGAGCAGGCCATGTTTATAGTCAAACTGTTTGAGTCAAAAGTGTCAAAATAAAATGAAAGGGCAAATAAAGTGACACATTCAGAAACTCTTTTCCTCTAGTAGCACCATGAGGTTGACATTTATTGGTTTTGAGTCAAATGTCTCAATAATTATTGGATGGATTGCCATGAAATTTGGTGCGGATATCCATGTTCCCCTGATGTAGTGCCATCATCGGGTCAAAATTTCACTTTTTCAATTCTTTGGTTTGTGACCAAATACCTGCAAAACTAATGGTATTTCCATCAGCCTGAGCTGTGGTTTGTGTTTCGTGCTAATTAATATGTCAACATTAATAATAATAACCACTATAACAACTAAAATAGTGAACATGGTACACATTACCTTCTGCGCATCAGCATGTTAGCATTAGATTTGATCTGAAATCACCATTGTTATTGTTGGCCAAAAAAACTGAATTTGCAGCAGCTTTTCAAAAGAAAACAAAAAAGCAATATGCAATATGTACCGATGAGAGCACACTTTCGGATATCGGGAATGCTCTGTTCACAGGCATTTCAGTCGGCAGCTGCTGGCCTGTGCACTGAGCTTGCCAGGAAGATGAACTTGCTTCTTTAATTGCCCTGAATTCAGTCCGTAAGGTAACTGTGTCTTAACCAGTAGTGTCATTTCCAGTTGACAAGGGAATTGCTAGGAGCAGATAGTGTTTTTTACAACGATTGAAGAAATACGCCGAGTTACTATTTGTGTAAGTGAATTTCCAACTGCCTGTACAGCTGTGTCAATCTCACTGTCTAATTTCTAATTTTTTTTTTTTTTTTGGTTGCCAAGCTTTTCTCCTGTGTTGTGACATTATTCATTAATTTTTCTGTCGCTATTTTTAAAGGATATAGCTACACAGCTACCACGCCCGACATATTTCGATGAACAAATTGGAGATGTGGGCGGTGATTCGGAGGTCTACAACCAGGCTAAAGTACTTCCAGGCAAGCATACTTCCAACTTTTAACATTTTTTACAGAGATTTGAAAAAATAATTGCAATCTTTTGCAAAAGATTGTTAAAATTTGTGTTAAATCTTGCCATTGCAAGATTGTGAGTTCTTGGAGGGACAGACTAGTACTCACTACGTGACAACTCCAGTAGTCAGACCCTGTAGCTGATTCGAGTAATCACTAGTGATTGAATTGGACTAGCTTTCAAACACAAGCAATGTGTTTTGCTTGGTTTATTTTGCAAACTCAATTTTTATGTTTTGTTCAGAAGCTCTTCAAATGAAGAAAAATGATTTGTCTCTGCAACCTTGAGCATCAGGACAGCGACACAAAAGTGCAGATATGTACTGTTGCCTCCTGTGTGAACACCCTGCACTGGAGTGTGCTCGACTGATTGCGCCAGTTTACTGCCATCAAACTAGAGGCCAAAGAGTCGGATAAACTTCAGAGGAAGGAAAGAAGCCGAGACAGTCTGAGATTCTTTGGTGGACTGTAAAAAGAGGAATCATAATGAAAATCCACTTCATGACAATTCCAGGTGCCTTTCAAATCTCCATAGACAGACCGCAAGTGTTAAATCCATTAGCAGTCCATGTAGAGTTGGACAAAAAAACACAAAGATATGCAGCGTGGTGTTTGCATCCAGGACTCTCTTGGCTGTTGGCAGTGAGACAGTAACGTCCAATGAGTAAACCATGTCAATGTTTAAGCAATGAATTTGGAATGTGAAGCAAAGAGTGTCTCTGGTAAAACACATTTGGCACTGCACAAACTTGCTTGCTTTTCCCTCCTCATGTTCACTTTACTTCAACTCCTAATAAACAAAACTGCAATGCAAGTAACTATGTCAGATGTTTCATTCTCTCCTGAGGCTTTATAGGACACATACATATTTTTAAAACATAAGGAACCTGAAGATGATTGACTCAAACGTGAAGTAGCTCCCACCCTGTTCCAGACATGTGCTGGGATGGTTCCATTCGTGTTATCGCAGAATACTCCAGCTCTGGAGAGGCTTTAACAAGTCTCACAAAGATTATAAATTCTACAGAGCTCTTCAGGGCCGCCATCCAAGGAAAACTCTCCCAGCACACATGACGTGACAACTGATCTCCTCCAGTTCATGTGAACACATTGCACAGATCACACGGTGAGCTAGATGACGAACCACTGACTCCAAGACGCAACTGAATCCAAGAGACAAATCATAAAAACTACTGGCATGTTAAAGTAAATTATGGAAAATTACTCTTAAATAAAATTCACACTTCCTGTCACTCTGAGAACAAGTCTGAACTGCACCACCATGTCTCAGCACCAACACTGCACCAAAATAAGAATTGGTGGTACTTTGGTAAAATAGTGGGTGGGTGGCAGAGATGAGTTGGTGCTCTCCATGAAAAAGAACAATGGCATGGGCATGTACTACAATTGTACTCTGGATGCCTACAGAAAAATACCAGATATTTTAGGGGATGTGACAGTCTGGGAGATATTAGACTAGAGAATATTATAGCCTACATTACTGTAGGCGTTGTTACATTGAATGATACTGGATAGAGACCTACATAAAGACCCTGAGGCAGCTGTCTGACTGAGAGAATTTTCAAAATACTAAACTGTAGCAGCTGCTGTGCTGAAAAATGCCAATAAAATCAGTCTAAAATAACCTCTTAGTAAGCAGGCAAACCATGATGATGATATCAAGTCAAATTCAAGTCAAATTAGTGTTTGTTTGTTTTTTATCCCTGTGGGGAGTGGCAGACTATGTGCACATAAACGACATGTCTGGACCATGAATTCCATTTATATTGGACGGCAATACAGGATTTTTATACACTCAGCTGCCAGTTTATTGGGTACATCTCAAACTAATGCAGTCAGTCCTGCAAAAAAAATCTTCCCTTCATGAACGTTCTAATGTTCAGTTTTTGTTGAAACTGCTTTAGAGAGGTGTTGATTCAACAGTTTTGATCATCATTCTGGAGGCGGCAGTTTGTGGTGCTGTTGTTGATGATGTTGTTTCATACTGAGAGGTGTTCCTAATATTGTGCCCAACTCATTTATATCAATGAAGGTAGAGTAAATAATAGAATCACCTCTCTGTATAATACTACAGTTTGTAGCCTCCAAAATGATCAAAACAGTTGACAGACAGACTGAACTAATAACTATGTTACAACCAAAACCAAATGGCAAGCCATAACATGTAAATGTCCCACTGCTGAATGATAATCACATTCCATAATGATATCTGATTACCTTTGAGATCTCGCATATAAAAATGAGTCCAAGACCGCAAAAACACCAAACATACGATCTTTGTAAAATGAGCAGAATATACTCATCTTTTTTAAAATGATGCAGATGCAAAAGTTTAAAAGAAATTTAACGCTGCCAGCAACATCAGTCTCCTGACTCTGAATGTTTTAGCAGTTTGGAGGAGATCCAAAGCAATCCCCAGAGAAAATTAGTGTTTTTGCAGGCTTTTTATTAGAATTTCAAAAGTAAGTGGATGATGGGAGTGAAACTGGAAAGTGCTGCTGTCCAATTAAAGCTTGTTGAACCATTCATCACTCCTTATTTTCGCGAGTGCAATCTTCCACTGGTGCCAATGAGGAGGCAATAGGTTTCAGAGGTTTGTCTTGAGAGTCTGTTCGATTTGTTTTTTCTTGGGGCTCACCACAGTGACAGAGAAACCGTCCACCGCAATACAGGAAGTGTTTTCTGTGGGGATACATGGAATGCCAGAAGAAAACACAAACCCCAACTGAAAAAGCACTCACACCAAGACAACCAGCGGAAGAATTCAGAAAGCATCGGCGGAGCTATACTTTTCCAGGAGGAGGGTGAGAAGAGGGCTAATCTTTCGGGCAACACTACCCCCTGCTCAGCTGGAAAGGAATGCGCCCTTTCACAAGCTGAATTGAGGGCATGCCTGGCATGGAAATAATAGGGAAGAAGTCACAATTTCCCAGATTCTAGGGATGGGGGTTGGTGAGGGGGAGATTAAACTGGAGCAGCTCAAGTCTTTTTACCCCTTTCCACAGAGAGGAAAGACATCCCTGCTCTACATACACTTCCATGTCATGTTAGAAAGGTTGTTTTCTCCAACCTTTGATTCTTCAGAGATAAATAAATCAGGACTTTTGTGTTTTCTTAGCATCACCAAATTCTGGACATGTCACCAAACTCTGTGCTGCTTTGTACATATAATAAGGTCCATGTTCTTGTCAGGGCTGTACGCGTGCATTTTTTTGGTATATTTGCACCCATACATTTTAAAAATTAGGGACACAGACAAAAATCCAAAAATCCAATTTGAGTTTATTGTATTAAAATGAATAATATCAATCCACCTCTGTTTAAACATTAAACATACACAAGATGCAGACACAGGGCCATGGCCAGGGCAAATCTTTAACCAAGGTCCACCAGTGGCTGTGGGGGATTTTTGGGAGAAATTCTTTAATGTACATTTAATCCGTCTGATTCTCTGTTCTCTGTATCATCGTCCTCAGTTTCTGTATCTCCCCTTCCTTCTCTCAATCTCTACTTCGTTCAGTCGGAGATCAATTCTGTGACACTAAAGTCGGAGAAGGTGTTTTTTGTTTGGCTGTCGGACAATAGGGCTGATACAAGCATGAAATCTTGGGAATTTAAAAAAAAAAATCTTTTTGAGAAGTTTGATTGATGTCCATTGGTGGAGAAATTGTATCACTTCCTGTTAGTAAACAACAGAAAAAAAACAGGTAAATTTCTTTTTCTTCTTTTGTACACTAACTGCAAAAGCGGTATACTATGACAAATAGTATATAGTACATACTGTACAGTACTGTATATATTTACAATGTGGTGATGTTTCCTGTAGCACTTCCATCAAACCAGGATTTCAAAATATTATTCTGCAGGTTAGTGGTCATATTACTAAGAATACTCACGCCCATCAGAGGATGGTCTCTTTGTATTGTAGACACCCCACAAACTTTCCTTCAGCTCCATTCTCAGCACCAGTAAGAATAGCGAAATTTTGAAGCAAAACCATTTTCATATTGTGAGGTGTGCTGATCATGGTGGCCTCAACTGTTAGGAGATTCCACCGTCACTGTCAGTGGACACACAAAGAGGGAATTTTCACACTAAAAAGACCCCTTCAGACTGTTGAAGCTTCATATTAGCTTCTGCTGAATTTTAGAGTGCATTTTTGTCCCCCACTGGTATCACATTAGGAAGTGATCTCTTCAGGGCCAGTAGGGAGAGAAGGAAAAGTTACAGCAGCCAGTGACTCTGTCAGCGTACATAGGGGCATATGAGTATAGTTTTAAAAGAAACGTGAGGAAATATGACCCTATCCTTTAAACTTTTAGACTCGTCTTGCTAAGTTCTATGCATTCTGTCATTGCCAGAGTGCATGTGTAGCCTGGGAAAATGAAACCCATGTCTGCATATCTGTGGTTTTGTAAGGAGTCAGCTCTGCCAGTCTAACTGAGCCACACATGGCCCTGTATGTCCCCCTCTGGAAACACTGTAGGTGCTCAACATTCTTTGCGGCTGAATCCTGACTAAATTGGCTTGTTTTTCAACACAAAGAAACTGTCTACAGCACATACAGCGACAACAGGGCTAGATATTTTCTCTGTGTAAAAAAAACCCTGTATTCAGTGACATGGAGCTTCACCAATGAGGTCATGTTGACTATTCAAATTATGAGCTCATCCAGTTCTATTCTTGGGCTTTCTTCAAGGCAACACGTGGGAGGAAACTTGAATATTACCTCTGTAATTACCAAGGAAGCTTTCCTCTGCAAAAAAGTAGACCCAATCATAGCATTATATCCTCTTTTCCAACCACTGTGTTTGGCTAGTTTTTGTGCCACATACACAGTTAGTGCATATTTTCCATTTACAAGTTAGCAAACAATTGAATCTTAGTTGAAAAGCAATTTGAGATTTGAAAAGGAAGTGAAGTGAAGAATGTATGTATGTATGTATCAGAAAAACTGTGACATGCAAATTAAAAGCTGCATATTGGAGTTTAAAATTTGAAAAATAAAAGAAATATCAAGCAGAGTAGCCTGATTAACTTCACTCAAAAACTTTAGACTCTAAAGTGAAGGAAGTCCGGACAAAGTCCAAATATTTCCACTTGTTCAACTTGAGGAAACATTTTGTCTCTTCATTCTGGTAGCAGAGAAAGTGCACCATGGGAGAGGCATCTCCCTCCAAAAACTCACCCTACATGAGGGTAATGGCAGCATGAGGTGCACCAAGAGCTGCGGTGGACATTTCCTGCACACTCAGCATCTTGGATGAATGGCTGTTCCTCCTGCTCTTTGCACAGCCTATTAAAAGCTCTTGGTGCATATCTGCTTCACATCAGGATGTGGGGATGTAATTACAGTAAAGGATGGGGAACAGCAGAGGAGCGCAACAGCTTTTTTTTTCCATTGCCACCCCCTCTGTGCCAGCATGGAACTGCTGGGTTGCCAGGTTTTGCCATTGAAAGATTAGGCATTTTCCACACTGTGCTTACCTCAAAGAACTCCATCTCATTTCAGCTTTCAACAGTGTTCTTTAGGAAACACAGGGCTGAAATACGCCAGGAGCAAGAGGTCATTTATGTTTTAAATCCATTAATTTGCTTTGCCAAATGGCTTTGGAGGAAATGTAATTGCTGCCTGGAGTTTTTTCTAACACGTAATTACTTTGAACTAATTTGTTCAATTTAATCAATAAAACCCATACCCATGTATAGCGTAATGTGTGAGTCTGAGATACAGTGAGCTGCGTCACAGAAGTATGTAGAGCCAGTGATGTCCACTGGGCTGGTAATTTTTAGTTTCCCTAGCTCTTTCTGGAGCTGTCCATTTCCTTTGTGCACATGAAGAGCACGCTCATACCGACTTTCTGTGTGAACATGAATATCCACAGAAAATGAAAGTCAGACTGTTACTTTCTGAGAAATGTCATCTCTGTGCAAAGTCTTAGGAATCCTCCTGTGACTATAAATATCCATAAGAATGGCAATCTGGCTCTGTGTTAGACAGCCCAAGCCGACCAAACTGACCGATGTCACCATCCAGCCTTGTTCACTAGGAGGTCAAAAACCTTGACAGTGTCATGAACCAAAACACAGCAAGCCCACACTAGTGGACATGCATTCCTTTGTGCATATATGTCTATACATGCTTGTGGGCATATGCATACCCTTGCAAACAATACCTCTAGTGTAATGAGCTGTACCAGCTAAAGGGGGTGGTGGTCACAGATGCACAGTAGATGCTTATCTTACCCACGAGCTGAAGCTGTGACAGGAACATGACGCTTGGATAGCTGAATCCACCTAGAGTTCCATGGGTTCAAGGCTCTACTTTTCCCATTTTGTTTTACTGAATGATTCAAAAACATTTAAAGTGAGACTGTGTAACTTTTTAAATGAAAAATAACACATTTTCCCTTACAAATGGAAAGTTGAACTCATAAGCAATACAACTCTCCCTTGTTCATTTCAATAGATTCTGGATTTTGCTGCTACAGCCCACCACTGCATCACTTTTTCTTTGTCAGTCTTTTTTGCCAAATCACTACAGAACATCCACAGGAATTTTGCCTCCATTAAAGTTCACAATTTCAAACTTCATACCCATCCCTTTTTTGTGTAGCCTGACATCCCGCAATGTTTTGAGAGGTGGTTCACTTGCATCTCATAGAAAATGAATGGGAACTTTGCTTCACGTTGCACTGCGTTCAGTGGATCTTCACCTTTAGTCAGGGAATCTAATGATGATGTCTTTAAAGCAACAGAATCCCGAAATTAAGGAAAAATGAACATGCCATTATCCTGTTGGGCATTAAAGTTCTTCCATTAAGATGTTGCATTCTGTGCATTTTCCATCTATCTTTATGTCAGTTTACTATTTAGCAAATATTTAGTAATTGTGGATCAAAAAGAATCTCCTGTATTTTCCAGCTTTAGTCTTATTCTTTAAATTTATCTTGAACCACAGAGTTCAGATTCAAGTTCGGGCGAGTAACCTTTGTTATGTCTCTCGAAAAAAGGCAAAAATGCTTAAAGCTATTTGTTCAAGGCACTACAGTTCAGCTGTTGCACCGTTTACTGTTGGTATGGTGTAATACTGGTCATCAAGGAATTAAAGCTTATACTACTGTTGCACTGACTGTCATCAACTCTGGATGGTGGAGGTGTAAAAACAATGTAGAAGTATATAAAAAGCACGTTTAGACAATTTTGAACGTTACAGCGAGACTGTAACTGAAAGATGAAGTAAAATCCTGCCTTATTCTTTTTCTTACAAATGTAATATAAGTTGAATTCATATAAAACACAGACTTTCTCAGTTCAATTCACGCTGTGAAAG
This sequence comes from Oplegnathus fasciatus, assembly GCA_003416845.1. Taxonomy (NCBI): domain Eukaryota; kingdom Metazoa; phylum Chordata; class Actinopteri; order Centrarchiformes; family Oplegnathidae; genus Oplegnathus; species Oplegnathus fasciatus. Next base: position 813,523 of record NTHP01000093.1, on the reverse strand, counting down.
CCTTAATTGGTCTGATATGACCAGTAGCTTGCGGTGGTTAACATTAGCTGATGAAACTTAGGGCAGGCATTGCTGTGTGACTGACATTACCGAGTCACTTCACTGACTTCTTGACTCCTCTCTGCTTGTGCTTCTATACTCTTATTGTTACTACCGCCGTTACTACACCATTGTACAATTGTTGTTTAAAGCTCCCTATCCATTTGCCAAAGTTGGTATATGATATTATAATATAATATATTATATTAATAGAGCTCATTGGGAATTGGAGGAGTTTTATTTGCAAATGCAAATTTGGGCTTCTCCACACCTTACATTCACCACTGGGCCTCTAAGAGGGCAAATTAAGCAGAAAATCGAGAAAACGTTACATTTCACAATCACTATTCGGACCACATAAGGCTGAGTAGAAAAACAAAATGCCAACAGCTTCTTTATTTAAGCTACAAATAGA
>NTHP01000093.1:783730-813062 GCA_003416845.1 Oplegnathus fasciatus | reverse complement strand
TTCACATTGTTTTTCTAGCCAGTGTTTACAGATGCAATGAGTTCCATCAAAATCTAAGATCAAAGTCTAAGATTTAAATTTTCATTCTTTTCACCAAAAAGCAGTCAAAGCTTTTACTTTAGGCAAGGTACTCTGGACCCTCTCTCACACTTTGGAGGCAACACGTGCTGACCTGTGACATCATAGTGCAACTCTTCCCCTGACCTCCCAGGGGTCAACCTGCATTCACGACACAATGTGACTGTCAACACTCATTCCCCAGCCTGACGAGAGGAGCGCCACATAATCAGTGCCGTCGTCACTGAGCGATGTCATTAGGAACGGCTGGCTGAGCTTCTATGGCCAACCCAGCACTGAGCACATCAGCGCCTGGCTGCCGCTCCTGCACTGTGACCTCTGTGAACACTGGGCCCTGAGAGTACTAAATGTGTTAGCGCTCAGCTGCATGCTGCCCTGCTGACTGGACCCATTTGTTCTGCAGCAGTGATATTGTTACAAGCTATCTCGCTGCACCTTTACATCACACACTGAGACAGAAAAATGTCGTCAGACATATGTGAAGTGAAGAGACCACCATTAGGGATTTATGTTTTCATGCAGAGTCTTAGGAGAAATATGAGCATGGCATCTTATTCTGAGGTGCAGGCAGAAGTGCTTAAACTGCAGCCTTAAAATGAGCATTAAAATTTCAACAGTGCAACAAATGGCTCTCTTCTTGTGCAAGGAACTCATTTGCAGTCAGAATCTGGCCTCAGCAGACGCACATGTTAATGTTAATAATGGTGTCCGCTTGTATGGTTGAATTCCCTTTATAGGCTAAAGCTTTACATTACATTCAGGATTGTAATTTATCTCTCTGCTATAGTACACGCCTTAAGCAAAAGCCATCAGTTGAAGCCCAATTAATCAATGCGGTTGTAAATGTAGTAATCTGAAACACATTAGGATAAATGTGCAATCCCATTTGGTCTCCAGTGGGTATATATCAGTGTAAATGTGCTATGTTGCAGTGATTCCATTGTTTTTTATCATACAAAGGGCTGACAGATCACTGACATACACCACTATACTGTATCACTACAACTACTCAATGTCGTGTTAAGTTAAAACCATTTCACACAGAAACGGTGACAAAAAAGACACGATTAAGAGACTGCCAATTTGCTGACTTCCACACACAAACCACTGCTTCCTTTGTGTTTTGAATTTATTGAAAAAACAGAAGTCAGTGGAAGCTACACATAAAGGTCCTGGTAATGCAGACTAGGCATTCAAAAATGGAAACAGCATGGTTGAGCCAAAGGCACACGTATGCAATTACATCTGGAGGTTTCTGAGTGGTTCTGCAAGTTTCACATTGCAGCATGATACAAAAATACAAGTCTTGAGTCTTTAGAAATAAATCATACATCAAAATGTCATCTTTAACCAATTGTAACAATTAAAGCCACATGACGAACAGTTTTTCAATGATTCCCCTCAAAGTGTAGGGATACATTAAACTCCTTTTCATGTTTATCATTTATCTACCACTTTATCTCCTTTCAGTGCTTCAACTCTTTTTACTTCAACTCAGCTTCAGCTTTTAGTGCTTACACTCTGATGTTTCAAACTCATTCAGCACTTACACTTCATCCTCTTTCAGTTTTTACACTTGAACTGACCTTAACTTCTATAAGGCCTTCCACTTCAACTAACACATCCAGCTTCTTTTATCTCTTTCACACTGACATTTCAGCTCCTTTTAACCATTTAGAATCCCTTTTCCAGAATTTGAGATTATTCTCAAAACAGAAGCAAATTATTGTTAAGATATAACATTAGCTTGAGCGTCTTGTTAGAGAAAAGAAACCTTCAGCAACTCAGCACTTTCTGAACGGTATGAATTGTTCATGAAATGTACAATAAAAAGTACCTTTACAACTGTGACTGACTCTTAAGTTTCCTTTGTAGTTGAATTGATTCTGAAAGCACACAAAGGACCATTTAGAGGAAGTGCTTTCACTGCATTTAAGTTCCTTTTTTCTACAACATGATGAGTAGTCAGGACATTTAGAAACAACTCTCAACAACAGAACTACTCAGCTCTCAACTCTCCTTCCTTTTAAGCTTTATATCACCACAAAGACACATGAAAACAAATGTAAACAAAAGCGCTCATTTCTGCTTTCAGTATATGACTTAAATGTAGACTAAAGTTTCTTTAACATTAACAGCTGCTCACTGAGGTTAACTGCTGGAGAACTATTTCCCTGGTTTGTAGCTTAAAGAACAGCAGTTAGACTGCTGGGGCTGGCCGGGCTGGTCTCCAGCTGTGTGCGGTGTAATGAGCAGCAATTACTCTGTATGACAAGTTAACATCAAGTCCCCTGCCACCACTGCTGCATTGTAGGTTTACCCTGAGAAAACAGCACGTGAGTCAGGGCTCCCAACACACTGAGCCGAATACTTCTTATCAGAGCTCAGTTAATCAGTGAACCGATCCTGTATCAACAGCTGTGCTGCTCAACCTTTTTGGCTTCTGGCCTTAAAACACACAGTTTGGTTCAGGGATTTTATTTTACGCATTCAAGCTAGTTCACTTGGTTGTTTTCCTAGGAATCTTAAGAGACAACAAATATGTGTGATTCTAAAGTGGTAATGTGTAATTTAAACATTTTGGCTGTGCGGCCTCTGCACTGCATTCTCCAGAATTATCTGGCAATTAAACTACTAATGTTATTCTTAGAAACTGCAAAAACGTTCAGCTAAAAAGAATAATTTTTCCCAGAGAATAATTTTTTTTTGGGGGGGGGTCCACTATAAGCCTATGACCTCTTGACCTCTCCTGTCACATTTGTTTCACTTGTGTTAGAGGTTTTTATGCTGTCTGTGTAAGTCCAAGATCACAAAAACCAAAGACCTACCTGACACTGAATGAGCAAATTTGAAGGCTTTGACGAACTGACTAACAGCAACAAGGACCCACTGCAAATAAATAATAATTAATAATACATTTTATCAGGACCACATGTTAGGATGTCTACTTTTCTGCATTCCTTCAATAAATTTTGGTAGATGAAATACTGTAAATAAACATATAATCCTGGGTCTCGCCCCATGCTGGAATGAAGAAAAAATTATCTAATACATATCCACAGCAGGGAAGTAAGGTGCTCACAACGGCAAGGCAGATCAACCAATAACACGTCAAAAAGGGTCAGCAGTGTGTGCGGGATAAATTAACGAATTTCAGGTTCCATGACCTCAGTCTTCAATAGGGGACATCCATTCTTTAAAGCTGCAATAATCACATTTTTTGTATCAACAATTGATCAAGTAACTATGTGTAATGTCAATGGTGTGGCTCATGCTGAAGAATCCACTGAGAATTAATTACCTGACTCTTCAGTTCCCCTCTACTCTACCTGTGTGAGTGTTTTAGCATTTCTCGACTCGTTGTTTTGGTTTTACGGCCTGACACGCTCTCATCAACCTCTTTTCCAACAGTAGCGGGCAGTAAAACCTACTGTACACTACCTGCCCAATACCAAACAGCAGACAGACAAAGTTAGCAATTAGCTGGTGAACATAGTGGTAACAACTAAAGAGTCAGATATATTTCTCAGGGGTCGGTGGAGACTGAAACTGAAACTGAAAGGAGAGCAAATGTTGGACTTAAATTACCTTGAGGTTCTAATCCTTAAAATTTGAGTCCTGGTTGACTTTGGGACACCTGTGGTTTCTGGTGGTTGTAGCAGGTGTGTTTTATCTCACGATCTCACAATTGAATGTTGTCTTTTGCATTACATGAAATATGCATATGCACAGGCTTTTGTGTTTGGCATTTCGTGGAGTATGTGCATGCATCATTTTCTGTGTCCCTTACGAGTAGGTTTCAGTGTAAGCTTTATAGAAGGGTAGTTACAGAATGCAAATACATTGGCTATTCATAAAAAAAATGCCAGCCACAAACAGTATCAAAATAAGGTGATATGATGAAAATATTAATGAGTATAACTTTAAAAATCAAAAAATGAATAATCTTTTGAAAGACAATGTAACTTTTATTGAACTGTGGCCACAAGTGAAAACTACAGGATACTGGTTATGCCACAATATCTAATGTTTGCTAACATTAGCCAACATTAGCCACTACTGCTTTAATCTATGCACACACCCCTTAATATAAACTCGGGATCCCTTAATTTGCTTTTTAAATATGCTTTAAATTAAGTATTGAAGCCAATCAATAGAAAATCGAGGAACATACATTTTTGTTATTATATTCATCATTATAGTTTTGAAGCACAAATCATCAGATTTGATAGCTTTGGCCATTAAAGTTTCTTTCATACAAATTTTGCTTTAATCTAATCTTAATTAGGTTTCAGGCAGTTTTAAGATATATAATTAAGGTACTGTGTTCCCTTGTTATTCCTTCTTAATGGTAATTCTGCCACCATTCACAACACTGAACCTATACTTATATTACAGAGGTGTTAGGAGCCGAGGCACATTCCCTAAAGGAAAAACGCAGGAATTCCTCTGCTGTTCAGTCTCCTCCACACCCTATACTTTCTGTGGACAAACACTACAGGAGAATACGAGCGCTTTGTGCTGACATTTGCTGTTTTCTCAATCTCGAACAGCAGCCAGAGATGCCATAACTCAGTTTAACTACCATGTTGAGTTTAATGGAGTGGCTACACAGCAAACTGTTGTTGGCAGTATAAAAACATCCACTGCTATGGTTCAGTCAGCTGATTGCAACATCCCCGACTCAACACACAGCTGAGCTGCTGAGCTTTATGGGCTTCAGGGAGTCTTCATCTGTAGTAAAACATTTTTTGAAAAACATGATCAGCCTCATTTGCTGCAAGTCCTGCATGACCAAGGGTGTAAACGCTTTCATCTTCACTGTTAGGGCCGAGGGAGGAAAACATCTACGCCACAGAGCTCAAGAGAAATAAAACAGAGTGTATGCTGAGTGAAGCAATACTGGAACCAACAAGAAGTGAAAGTGATATGGTCAAAGTTTACGTGAAACTGGAGTCTGTTTCAGTCACCCACAACTTCTTCTGTGTTAATGACAGGCTGTTTAACCCAATACTGGCTGCCTGTTGGTTTTCAATCTTTCTATTATCATTTTTAATGCTTGACTAGGACCGATACCTACCTCCAACTCAGATATTTCACACTTTTATGTGGCACAACACCTCCTCAAACCATTTCTGGCAGTTCTGAAGGGGCTGATATCTGTAGCTGAGGTCATCCTACTTGCTAAAATGCTAAAAATTATTATTTTCTATAACTTAATTTAACATTTATACAATGTTTCTAGTACTCTGTTTTGCTACTTTTTCAAGACAAAGTACACAGAAGGTAAAAAGAAGAAGTGTAGAACAGTAAGGTGCACATGTACTGGATCTATTTATCACTGTTTATAGCTGTATAATTCCCGATATTACACCCCAGTTTAGTCACTGCCAAATTCCAGTGTACAACAATCCCCTCCTCTGCCAATTTCACTTTTATTGACCTGACAATGAGGAGTTTCACCGACAGAGTGCAACACTTCCAGCTTCGTTTTTCAGTTGCCTGTCTCACACAGCAGAAACAATTCAGCTTTAATCAGTACAGCCGTATTCATGACAACTGAAGCTGCTGCTGACTTGCTGCTGAATAGGGCCGAATAATGGAAATTGAGATCCCTATATTTCCCTGGAATTCTCGACAAAATCTGCTCGTTTCCTGGGAAAAATAGCTGTGGGAATTTTTTGCAAGTGCGTCTGCAGTCTATCATGTGTACTGAAACAAAGTCGCCATCTCCAAACCTAATTAACGCTTCCATGCCACTGTCTGTAGATATATTCTGACCTTAAATTGCCGTTATTACAATAACATAACTGGATCAACTTTTCCCCTCCAGCTGTTTGGTCCAAATACATTTCTTACTGAAGGGACAGCTTGCAGTTCAGCTGTGTGGGAAATATTTTTTTGGTTTAAATGGACAAAGCAGAGTTAAAAGTCAGTAAATGAAAACCATGCAAATGGTTCAAAAAGTGGCTTAATGAGACCTCCATCCTGAATCAGAGCAGTAGTGACGATTGCAGATCGACATTCAGCAGGTGCATCAAGTGCAAAACTTCACCCTAACGATAACACTAAATGGCCAAAAACAATGCTCCTATCTGTTAAACTACCAAAACAACACATTGAAGCGGCTGCATTCTCTGCAAATGCACGCAGTAATAACTTATAAAGATGGTCATATGCGCCCATATAACTAGTTGAACAAAAAGTGGAAGATCATTAAGTTCTGTTTTTTAAAATTAAACTTAATTTATGGTGAAAAATCACAGGAAAAGAGCGACATATTCCCAGGAAGTAATCATTTTGAAAATTACGTGAAAACGCTCAACTCTACTGCTGACCTGCTGCATTTGGTGTACAGGCGGTGTAGACAAGGTGTTAATGCATTAGGAGATTTGTGCTTTCTCGTCCCCTCCCCCTGCTGAACAAGTGATCCGACCAATAGCAGCACACACTTGACTAAAACACGTTCCACACAAGGGACATGTTGTAGCTGAATGTTTTATATTCTATGACATCCTACAAACCTGTCTTGACACAACACTTAAAAAATATTCCTTTAATTAACACTGGGGCATTTCAAACTAATTTAAGTTATTCTAATGTAATGAAATTACATATTTTGTCAGTATGTAATTGCAATATGTAATGACATGTGGAAACACTGACAAATGAATGTGTTCTTTTGTAACATCAGTCACTGTCAAGACTATTAAGGCTACAGGCTGAATATCATTTTAGTGACTGCATTAAAAAATTCAACAAATGATTATAAGTTTGTTAGAATATGCAACTCTTTTTGCATAATGAACCTTTGCTGACAATATTAATGGATGATCTGGCAAACTGCTACGAATGACAAAGTTAAGGATGGCTTTGTGCAGTACAGTGATGTGACAAAGCTGCTATTGTTCTTTGTTAACCCTTTGAAAAAGGTTTTGTCTGACAGTATTCGAAGTGAAACCCGGAGAGATTCCAGAAAACCCCCTTGTCGACATTTACACCTGTTGGGAGTCACGAGATTGGGCTTCTATGGTATGTTGCTGGGTCAGGCTGTTTTCACAAAGGGGCCCTCTGCTTGTCAGGTATAAAAAGGAAGGTTTCCAACAGGTAGACAAGCAGTTCAGCTCCAAGAGCAGCACCAGCACCAGCAGCACCGCCTCTACTGACAACACCTGGCAAAGATGACCTCCAGCGGCATGAACATGATGAGCAAGATCATCTTCTACGAGGACAGGAACTTCCAGGGCCGCTCCTATGAGTGCATGAGTGACTGCCCCGACATGTCCTCCTACATGAGCCGCTGCCACTCCTGCAGGGTGGAGAGGGGCTGCTTCATGGTCTACGACCGCACCAACTTCATGGGAAACCAGTACTTCATGAAGAGGGGCGAGTATGCTGACTACATGAGCATGATGGGCATGAGCGAGTGCATCAGGTCCTGCCGCATGATCCCCATGCACAGAGGGTCCTACAGGATGAGGATCTACGAGAGGGAGAACTTCCAGGGCCAGATGCACGAGATGATGGAGGACTGCGAGAACGTCATGGACCGCTACAGAATGTCCAACATCATGTCCTGCAATGTGATGGAGGGCCACTGGCTGATGTACGAGCAGCCCAACTTCAGAGGAAGGATGATGTACATGAGGCCCGGAGAGTACAGGAGCTTCGTGAGCATGGGCATGAGCGGCGTGAGATTCATGAGCATGAGGCGCATCACGGATTCCTGCTACTAGATGATGACTGATGATGATGCAGCAATTAGTTTCTAACAAATTCTGGAAAATTAGTGACTAAGCAACTTATCTGCAGTAATATACACTGGGTGTTGACTGCAGCAAATGGATGAAAAAGATTGACAACCACTGAACTGCACATAAAAAATGTCTTTGAGGGCTGGCTGAACAGCCAACATAACAAAACACCAATAAAGTCTACTTTGTTATAAAAATAATGCTGGAATTGATTCTTTTTGTGGTTCTACTTTTTCTTCTAATTATTTTCTTCCTACAATTTCTAAAAGGTACTTTGTCAACCTTCCTATGTACTTTCCACTACCCTAGACCCGCTGATGTACACAAATTAACATAAGTCAGTTATAAAAATTGTGTTAAATTTAGGGCTCGGTAACGTAATCCAACAACTTAATGGTACCAGCCAATATGCTTTAGATTGATGATTGATTGATCAATTGCTTTGTTTATACTGTACCATATGGTGACTCTAGACAGCAACAACAACCAAGGTAGCCACATGACAAATAATAATATACAGTTCCACAAATTCAAAAAGTTGAATTTGAGGTATTGAAAAATGGACTGCTATTTGGTATATCATGTATCGATACTTATGTAGGTATATGGATGCCCCCTGAAAAACCTGTATTTTAAGGTCAGTTTTGAGGACACCAGGGAGTGAGATTAGCTTAACAGGAAAACATGGTTTTGGTGTAAATTTAATGGTAAGTGAAGTCTTGTCTCTTTCTTTTTTCTTTTCTGTATTCCGCTCTCTGTCTGTGCATTAGGGCAGGGCTGGGATCTTCCACACCCCCCCTCCCACCATACACACTAGGGCTGTCAATTTTTATTCGAAATTCGAATGTATGTTCGAACGTGGGGGAAAAGTTCACATTCGAACTTTAATTCGAATTCAGAATTTACCGTCTATAAGCGCAACAGACCGTTTGAAATAGTTTGCCTTGTGTTCCAGCAGAGCGCGCTCTAAAAATTCACTATCATTTGAAATTCGTTCGAACTTGATTTTTGGAAAAACTGACAGCCCTAATACACACAGCGGGCAGCAGAGCAGAGGCCACAGCAGAAAAACAGAAGGGTCTAAAGTGTGGTTATGCTTTACTCGAGTCAAAGAGAATGCTTGTAGCCACAATGCAACAGAATCCGCTAATATGGGAAACATTACAAGCAATTTATTTCAAAACCTGTTGAATAAGCAGGACACACATTTTAAGAAATGTGACAACCTAGACTGCTCTTCCCCCTGTTAACTCCCAGTCCCATCTTAATCCAGAGCAGCAATGTTATACACAGCCATATGGAGCTTGTTAGGCTAATAGTAAAATTGTTATGAATAGGCTAAAAACATAAGCTAATTGTTTGAACTTGTTTAGCCTCGACCAGCTGTACCTGCTAAACAGTGAATCCCTTCATATTTATGTTAAATTTGTGCTTACTTTTTCTCGCACTGTAATCAGACGGAACCAATGAGCAGTATCAATAAATCATCAGACCAATAACAATTATTTATAAGAATAACTGTATGGATAAAATTACAATAATCATCCCTAAAAAGACTAAATGCCACTTGCCATTTTTATTTAGTATAGTGTTATGTAAATATTAGACTGGTTTTCTGTTAAAGCAGTATGAAAAAATGCAGTAATGCAGTAAAAAACATTTATCAAAAATAAGTATTTAGCGTCCCATGGGGTGGGTATGCAGGGACAGCCTCCTGGTTTACAGGGTGATGGACTCATGGATGTTAGACTCATGTTGATGCATGTTATTGCAAAGTTGAAGTCAGTGTGTTCTACAGTGAGTTATGCCATGTTCCCGTAGTTTTACATGCAATTATTACTAGCAGAGGTGTTAGACTGTAAGTGTGGTTAGGTGCGCTATCAGTGACATTGCTTCTTGTGTGAGTGTCTGGGTCTTCTACTATAAAGTGATACTCTGCTTGTTGTTGTCAGTAAAGCCTATTCAAAAGAAGAGAAAATTGCCTCAGGGTCATTCCATACCAACCTCCCAGTTCATGTCATGGATTTTCTTGAAAAAAATCATGTGAAAACGTCCATTAAATTCATGGGACCTTGCAAAATCCTACAGCTCTACTCCAAATACTTTTTTAGTTAAGAATTTTTGAAGTTGTATCATTTCATCATTTTTGCCATTCTTTGTATGTGTATTCAATTGCTTATTTTTCACTGGATTGGGTTGAAATTTGTACTGAACATCCAAGAAGCCCTAAGGATCATTTGTAGAGCAGTAACAGAGTTTTAACAGTTACAGAGCTGTAACATGCAAATTTCCTGAACCCAAAGAAAAACAGGCTCAATAGGTATCACACAGAGATAGAAAACCTTGAAGTTAACATAGTACAAATATCTACCTGTGAAATGAAACCACTGAATGTGATATTACAGCCTGTGGAAAGTACAAAAAATTAGCTATTTTCTGAAAATTATTAAATGATGAAGGAGTTACATTACATCATTATTTTTTTTTATATATCTGCAATGAATATTAACACTTTCCCATAAAAAAGTTTCAGTGAAATTAAAATAATACTTCTTGGGAACATATACAGTCAAAATGTCTTAAAAAGTGTGTTTTTCAGCTCTGAAGCTATATTTAGCAAGATCTGTGGCACTCCATTTTTTATGCAGGACCAAATAACTTCTAGATGTGATATAACTATATTAATACTACACAGAATCAAAATTTGGTGGCAAGAAAGTGAACACTAGTGGAGATATTAATTTTTGAAAATTAAAAATTCCTCGCTCTTGTAATATGTATTTATTTTTATTCATCAACAACTATTTACATAAATACATGCTGCAAATGATCCTTCGGGTTTCTTGGATGTTCAGTACAAATTTCAACCCAATCCAGTGAAAAAAAAGCAATTGAATATACATACAAAGAATGGCAAAAATTATGACATGATGAAACTTCAAAAATTCATAACTAAAAAAGTATTTGGAGTAGAGCTGTAGGATTTTGCAGGGTCCTATGAATTTAATGGACGTTTTCACATGAATTTTTTCAAGAAATCCATGACATGAACTGGGAAAAGTTCTGAATTCTGGGTGAGTTGGCATGGAATGAGTTTTACCATGAGTGAGTCACAGCTTGCCACATCAGTGTCAGAAGTTGGATCTAAGGCGACGATTTAGCTCAGAGAGATAGAAGACCTCATTGCCTGCCTCGAACCGACGAGCCAGAAGAGCAGCGTACAGTAACAGCACACACAAGGAAGAGCCACAGAGGAAAGGATACCACTGGTGAGAAAGACAGAGCGAGCATCCACCCATCCACCCCTCCCAAGCAGGTGATCGCCAGCCTGAGGAGCAGCCATCTCTCCCTCCCACCTGCCGGGTACCAACTCAGACCCTCCAGCAGTGATACCTCACACTACCGTCTCCTCCCCACCTTCGTTAGTGACTTGTGCACCTCCACGAACAGCAACAGTCAGAAGTGACGCAGCCCCCCTACCCCATACAGTGGTGACTGACTCGACTATACAACACCGATTAGGCCAACGAGTCTACGCTGAGCTTGGTGCCTCATCTGTACACAGTGTGCATACCCCACCTTTGACGCAGGGAGAGCGTGCACTCCAGGCCTTCATCTGGGGACACCAACCAGAATGTCTACGCATACACACTTCCATGCCCCCCAAACACTGCCAGCGGCTCTGAATGAAGCAGAATGTGTCGAACATGTGCTGGGCATGGCGGATCACCCATACAGTGATAGGCATTCGGTGAATCAGATGAACTGTGAGGGGAGTGACGATAAGGAAATGACCTCTTCATCTGCTCTGCGGCCACGGCAGCAGAACAGGAAGCCATCCTTGGAGGGCTGTTACAGGTGTGGTTGCCAAAAGACACATTGCCCGCTATTGCCCAGCCCCAACACCATGTTGCCAGACACCCCAGTTAGTTGAACTAGAGCAGGGTGGCAAAATGGAGGAACTACCCCCCACAAACACCTTGTCCTCATTCCCCATCCCAAGGCCACAGCTTGGCCGATTAAGTCGAGCACGTGGACTGTACCTGAACTGCACCCTTAACGGCACGATGTGCAGGGTGCTGGTGGACATGGGGTCCATCATTTCCCTGGGACCCTGCCTGGCACTGGGGGACCTATGCCCTGGGGCTGGGGCCCCATCAAGTGTTGCATAAGCACAGTGACCAGCAAACAAGCCAAGATGAGAGGGAAGAGGTTTCTTCGTGTCACGGTCTTCAGCCACACCGTCGATCACCAATTCTGGCTGTCCGACATACAAGACCCCTGCACTGTTGGACTGGACTTGCTGATCAAGTGGGGTGCGGTAGAGGACATGCCCAGGGCCACACTCTACACTGGCTCCAAAGCTGTAGCCCTCCACATATGTGGTTAAGCAGGGGTTCATCCTGGCTCCACAGTGCCGGCAGAGGTGTTAGACCATAATTGAGGTTAGGTGCACTATCAGTGACATTCATTCTCGTGTGAATGTCTGGGCATTCTACTAGAAAGTGATACTCTGCTTGTTGCTGTTCATAAAACGCCTGTTCAAAAGAAGAGAAAACTGCCTCACTGAATTTTACCAGGAGTGAACCAAAGCTTGCCACAGTATCCAAAGTTACAAAGGTGCTATTGTTCTTTGTTAACCCTTTGAAAAAGGTTTTGTCTGACGGTATTCGAAGTGAAACTGCCTCTCTAAGGTCTTTTGGGGGAACAGCTGTAAATGTGGACAACCCTCAGTGCTCTATGGGCTTCTATGGTATGTTGCTGGGTCAGGCTGTTTTCACAAAGGGGCCCTCTGCTTGTCAGGTATAAAAAGGAAGGTTTCCAACAGGTAGACAAGCAGTTCAGCTCCAAGAGCAGCACCAGCACCAGCAGCACCGCCTCTACTGACAACACCTGGCAAAGATGACCTCCAGCGGCATGAACATGATGAGCAAGATCATCTTCTACGAGGACAGGAACTTCCAGGGCCGCTCCTATGAGTGCATGAGCGACTGCACTGACATGTCCTCCTACATGAGCCGCTGCCACTCCTGCAGGGTGGAGAGGGGCTGCTTCATGGTCTACGACCGCACCAACTTCATGGGAAACCAGTACTTCATGAAGAGGGGCGAGTATGCTGACTACATGAGCATGATGGGCATGAGCGAGTGCATCAGGTCCTGCCGCATGATCCCCATGCACAGAGGGTCCTACAGGATGAGGATCTACGAGAGGGAGAACTTCCAGGGCCAGATGCACGAGATGATGGAGGACTGCGAGAACGTCATGGACCGCTACAGAATGTCCAACATCATGTCCTGCAATGTGATGGAGGGCCACTGGCTGATGTACGAGCAGCCCAACTTCAGAGGAAGGATGATGTACATGAGGCCCGGAGAGTACAGGAGCTTCATGAGCATGGGCATGAGCGGCATGAGGTTCATGAGCATGAGGCGCATCACGGATTCCTGCTACTAGATGATGACTGATGATGATGCAGCAATTAGTTTCTAACAAATTCTAGAAAATTAGTGACTAAGCAATTTATCTGCAGTAATATACACTGGGTGTTGACTGCAGCAAATGGATGAAAAAGATTGACAACCACTGAACTGCACATAAAAAATGTCTTTGAGGGCTGGCTGAACAGCCAACATAACAAAACACCAATAAAGTCTACTTTGTTATAAAAAATAATGCTGGAGTTGATTCTTTCATTCTTTTTTTCTAATTATTTTCTTTCCTCTTCCTACAATTTCTAAAAGGTATCTCGTCAACCTTCTTACTTATTTTCTAATACCCGTGACCCACTGATGTAGGCAAAATTAAAATAAGTTTGTCATTAAGATTGTTTATCTAGGGCTGGGAAATGAAATCCAACACCTTAATGGGACCAACCATATGCTTTGCTTTGATGAATTATTGAAAAATTGTCATTTGATATCCCATCTATCAATAATTGTGTAATTAGAGCAATAGTTAGCCGTACCCTACTTTTTACGTCCATAACATGTCAAACATATATGATGTTTGACTTGTTGTGGTTTTCTGCCTCAAAGCAGCAAAAAAAAAATGTATTAAAAAAAAACATTAACAGTGTCAGTTGCAACCTTTTATTACACTCATAATTTGTATTCTAAGCATGTGATGAGACACTGAAGTGCGATCCACAGTGGAAAGAAAATCATTGGCTAGTTTCTTCTGTTTGTCCTTTTTTTAAGATTAGCAATACAGACTACAAGTCATTTCCTCACTGATCAGATGGCTTTGGTCTCTGTGGTGCACAGAAGGCAGTGCAAACTTTGAAACTTTTAACAGTAATAATGAAGCAATGTATAGCAGTGCATCAGTGTTTATTGGCTTTAGTTCTTTGAAGCTTGATTGGTGTGCGTCAGGACCAGGGTTGGAAATTAACTTTTTTTCCCCATCTGCCACTGTGGCTGGTGAATTCCAAAATCTACCGGCCACACAATTTTTTTACCACCCACTTTCTTATTTTAACCAGCAGTGTGTAACTGCATGTGAAAAATAATAAAACAAGATCTTCAACATTCAAGCATGATTATTTAGGAAAATAGGCTATTTCATTTCCTAAGGTAAATATCTAAACTCTTAAGGAAAATACTGACATACTGACATCTCTCTCTCATACACACACACAGTACACACACACACACACTGGGATGTCTTCAGGCTGGTTAGTGCCTTCATGGCAGCTGTATCTTCCAGGGCTGATTTTCCCTGTACTCAGAGGTGTAGTGCTATTTGTTTAAATACCGGAGCGCACCTATGATGCGCGCGTATGCATGCACCGTGTCCTCACAGCAAGCGACGCTCTCTGTCCACACTGAATCCGTTAAATATGCACTTCTGTTACGTCAAGTAAACAAACCACGTACCTATCAGCTTAAACAGAAAACACACCTTTTATATTGTGATATTTATATGTTTCTTTATTGGAAATTATATACAATATACTGTAGGCCTACCAGAAACTTCCAGCTCCCTGGTGATCTCCCTCCAGCCAGCTGCCACCTTATTTAGGTTTTTGTAGTTAAATGAGGATGTGTCATATAGATAACTCCTCATTTCAACTTCATGAATTAATAATTTCTCGTCCATACCGCGCTTTTAACGCGAGCGACAGGAATAAATAGAAACAGGACATGCAACAAAAGTTCAGCTCAAAATGGCGCGCCGAGTTTACGTACATTATTTAACTACAACATCATCAACTTTTACCTTTTTAGCTCTTCCAAAAAATGAAAGGATGTTTTGCTGCCATTTCATCTTTACTAGTTAACGTTAGCTCACTGTAGACTGGAGAAAAATTTATTCAATTCACTGTGCTGCTGAAAGGCTACCGACAGCTACCGGCAAATTTTAAGGTGGAATGTTTTCTTGCATGTTATTCAATGCACAAACTTTGTCTCCACGATAAAGTGTCCGAGTGAAACAAGCAGACTCGCGATTCAATCTGCTTTGTGGAACGTGACAAATTGCAATTACACAATTGTATTATTTGTTTGTAGGCTCTATGCTACTTTTATTTACCCACTACCATGGCTGGTAGGTTGAGCAAATTCAACCGCCACTGCACAAAATCACCTGCATTTGGCGGGTGCTAATTTCCAACCCTGGTCAGGGCCCTTAGATCCCATGGCTAGTGGTTCTAAAAGATGGAAAAGAAGAAGGAAAGTCTTGAGCTTCCCTGAAAATATTGAGCAAAAATGTTTTTTATAGCTGAGATGTCTTCAGTAGCTACTCCAAAACAGAGAGGACCAAAGACAACATAGTCCTGTTGACGGCCCACAGCAAGGGCGAAGGGACAAATAGGTGTTCACCCACAAAAATACAAGTTTAGAGGACTTCCTAATGCAGAATGTTTCTGTCTCTTGTGTGTCCCTTACCTCCTCCTGTGCCTCTGTTGCCTGGTGGAGAGATCACAAGAAGAGAAAGGAAAGGGGCAAAATATCCCTATTCACACCCTTTCATGAAGGGAAGGCAGCCATCTGCCAAATGCCTCTTCACATTAACTTTGCACCATTGAAGGCAGTGATGGTGCAGGACAAAACTATACAACACTGGAGCCATTACGGCAGGCACATTGAATGTTCTTCAATTGATCTATTTCCCCCTCTTACTTTTCAAATCTCTCAACAGAAGCTGAGACTCAGTCTGACGCGTCTGCCTGGTAGGAAAAGATTGTGTTTAGTGATTAGCTACAAGAAGACAACAGCAAATGTTTTGTCTGAGATGAAAAAAGGAAGAAGTCGGACAGCTGCAGAAATAATTCATGGATCGTGCTGAAAATAACTCTGTTCAATGTTTTAATACTGCCTTCTGTGATCTTGGGCACTGATCCAATGTGACAAGCTCCTGTTTTGTCAAAATCATCCATTTGGAAAAGACGTGAGCAGGCTAATCCCAAACCAAACAATGAGCTCATCTATATGAATGCTAAAGTCTATAAGCCTGTTAATTTGAACAGTGACACAGGTTGAAAAATACACGAGACTTCCTCTAAAAGAGTACAACTTGGCAAAACAAAGATAGCTGAGAGTTACTGAGTAGGTTTAACAAGTCTGCAGGCCAAATTGTAAATTGTTTGGACGTCTGGGCACTAGCAACAGTGGCACTAATGTTGGTCAAAAACCTGTTAAAAAGAGAACAGAGTCTGGCAGGAGAGGGCCGCTTTTCAAGCTGCTTTTGTAAGTCACATCAAGACAAGGCTCTAATCGTTTGAAAAACAGCACGGGGTGAAGGAGGCCAGCATTTTCTTATGCACACACAGCACTACTAAGGAAACCAAACCAGAGTGGTCAACACAACTCTCGACTACAGCACTAGCAACGAAAATTGGAATTATATGAATGATGGTTGTCATTCGTAGTCATAGGAATATGTGGACAATGGTGGGAAAGGATTAGACACTTTAGGGGCTTTTGGGTGGTTCATTGTGTGTGGAAGTGGTGTGTTCGGCCCCCAGCCTGTGCTCACATCAACTCACACATCAGTCTGTGATCATGGCAAAACTCGTACCCAACAGCTGGACCACAATTGGTGAGTCTGGATTTATTATAAGGCTTAGAGGTGCTGGGAACTGGGGGCTGGGGGGATTGGGGGATCAGTCTAATGCAGAAAGTCCTCCCAGATATGCAAGGGAGAGCAGTAGAAGAGAAAAGAGGCGGGGCTGCTTCAAAGTAAGAGCTTGTCGGACCATCGAAAAACATTTGAAACCCCTATCCCCAACATTCAGGGTTGGGGGGGTTTCACAGTTTCTATAAGTTTCCAAAATCAACTACCCGACAAGCTAACCCACTTTACCCAGCGCCTGGGCAGGTGTGAGGAGGTAAGAAAGTCAGCAGGGTTGGGCTTCTTTTTCACCAACATCCATCTTTTTTTGTACGTACGACACCACGTGCAACACCACAAATGCTTTTGAAAAGAGATTGACCAAAAGTGTGTATCACCATCCCAATCGGAACCATTCATCACATAACCCCTGCATATAAAGCAGGATTTTAGGCCCAGCTAGTATGGATTCCACTTGGAACAGCCATATACTTTTGCCTTTAGATGTGTTTGGATGACAGTAGTTTGTTTTTTGTGTTAATTCTCACCTATTTATGAGCTTATATGAACACAGAAGGTAAAGTATTTGTTCAAAATGGTAATACTGGGTAGAAGCTAAAACTCTGTTGACACAGCGTGGGTAGAAAGGCTCACAAAGAACAGTGAGTAAATATCCTAGAGAACACACTTGTGCATCTGGTCGAAGTTGTTCACTCTCAAGTAATCAGTTATCTGGCTTTACTGTGGATCAACATTTAGTCTGAGAGAAGACTTCTTGGCCTGTCTTTCAGAGTCAGTTTGCACTAAAGTCTACAGAGGACAAAACTGCACAAAAATGTGACTCCTCCATATAATCCAAAAAATTATGACTTGACTGTAGGACAAGAAACCAGAAAGATTTCCTATAATCAGGGCCGAGTTGTCCTGCTCATTGGCCCCAAGGCAAAAGAATTGAACTATGGGTCCCACTACTCGATTGGAAAGTTACCTGTACTGCCACCCTGTAAGTCATGGCACTAGGGATAAAAATCAAAAAAACATTTGCTGCTGATCTCAAAGATTGATTTCAGTGCTTCAAGGATAACTTATTACAACTTTGGTATTATTTTCATAGTTTTGGCAATCATGCCTATTGGTAATAATATCATGGTACTCACCAGGTTATTTGCTGTGACGACGTGGGTCAGAAAAATGAGCAGTCATATGATCTGACAGAAACAAACCCCCAGGTTAGTTCAACTTGTGGGGAAAAGAAAATTATATTCCCAGATTTCTGAAAATACATTAATGAGTACATTTTTATCACAACCAATAGCAATGTTGGCTAAAAACTACAAAAACAGGGCCTAAGTTTTAATACACTGGAATAATTGCTTAACTAGTGAAAGCTTGTGTGGCAGATGACAATAAGTTGTCAACAAAAATCTTACAAGACCTTGTTTAGGACCTTGGGCTGAAAGTTAGTCTAAGGATCGGTTTCGGAGGTTTTACTGAAAATGGAGTAGGTACCACCTATAGGGTTTCTGACACAACTAAAGGCATTTAGTTGCATTCACTGGGGGGAGATTTGTACTCAACACATTATGCTTTCTGGAGCCTTTGTTTTGTGGACCTTTTAATTCTCTGGTTGCCATGGAATAAGGCTGACAGACTGGAAAAGCTTGTTTAGGGCAGAGAGAGAAGGCTGAGATAGAATATCAGACCAATGACCCTAAGGCCAATGATAGGGTATGTGTGTGAGAGTGTGTGTGGTGGTGGTGGGGGTCTTTCATATTGATTCATTGTGATTTCCCTAGTAAATGTGCATGGAAAAAACAGGTGTGAACTGGTATAGGGCTGATAGAATTCAGTTTTACAAGAGTGAGAAGAATCTCACATTAACTGTAGCAAACAGCTGCACTTGTGTTGTCAGGTGGTACAGACAGAGTGCATCACATTATCCATTTAGCTCTTTATTGCTGCAATTTGTGGGTAAATATTTTGACCATTCGGCCTACGGCCACTTCATTTCTTTTAAGGATACAATCTAGAACTCATTTGACCATAAGATTAGGATTATCTGTCATTAAGTTAT
Source organism: Oplegnathus fasciatus (assembly GCA_003416845.1). Lineage (NCBI taxonomy): Eukaryota > Metazoa > Chordata > Actinopteri > Centrarchiformes > Oplegnathidae > Oplegnathus > Oplegnathus fasciatus. Next base: position 794,102 of record NTHP01000093.1, on the reverse strand, counting down.
GGATTGTATTTCATGTCTCACCTGTACCTTAAACAACATGCCTCCACTAACGTAACACCCTGCCCTGTTTTAACGCGGGGCTGTTTTCGTTCTGAATGCCCACTAAGTGTAAACAAAAGCGTACTAAATCACATCTGGACTTTATCTGGATGTCAGACACTTTATATTAAGTGTAAATGGGGAGGTTGGGAAGCGTGGACTTTATCATCCAGAGGGTTGCAAATCCCATATAAGTAATGCTATAATAATCCTACTATTATTATTTGAACCTCTGTTCATGCATATTAAACCCACATTGGAAGCATGGGCAACCAGTTTGGATGGAAGAGGATTACACTAATAGGAAACATGGGTTCGTCTGTGATCCTGCTTCAGTTTGCACAACAGTTTTGATGGTTTCCAGAATATTAGGGTGAACATCTAGAAGGGGTGGGAACTGCCTGTCCTAGGAGTCTGCCTGGCAGCCACCGTGTGGCTATTAGCCATGTTACAAACTGCCCCAGCAGGTATCCAGAAGACAGGCAGACAGAGTGCTGATTGTCACCGGTGTTATCTGAGCCAGGTGGTGGCAGTTGGCAGGGTAGGTTTCACCCAGTGTAAATGTGAAGTGACAGTGCGTTATTGTGATAAAATCAAGCAGGGCTAGTCTTATTCCAGGGGGTTCTGTTGGCAAGAGACAGGGACACTGATATGGGCCAACTTTGTAATGCGAGCTGAACCCAAACTGCCTGCTTCCCTTTGTGTGAGCAGTGAAAAACTGCTGTAGCTAGCAGCAAAACTTGTTACGGTCGCTGTTCATTTCCAATTCTTACCTCTGAATAAATATCTGAATCAATTCCAGTGAAATATCAAACAAAACACTTTGACCCGTTTTAAAATGTAATATTCCTGAGAGTGGCTTGCTTTGAACATGAATAATATAACAATAGAATAATCAAAATGGAGAAAAGGAGCAGACCACTGATAGAGCAACTCAACACGTGGGGTGAAAAAACCCCAACTGGCAGTGAATTATGGGAGCATATGGCACAGGATGGGAGGAGTAACAGGAGTCACCAGTGTGGCTTAAAGGAGACACAGACAAGAAAAATATATCACTCCTATCAATGATAAGATAAAAAGTCTACCTCAAAACTGGGGAAAACCAACACCATGCAGATATTACATCTTCATATGTGCGTTTGGTAATCCCCTCATCAACATTCAGGGCAGTGAATGGAGAGTGAGAGTGAAGGGGGTGTGGGCGGGGTGTGAGGGGAGGTAAAATCAATATGAGAGGGGGTATAGCCCCACCATTCCTACTCTGCAGGTCAGGGAGCCCTACACTTTTCTCCTCTTCTCCAGCCGCCGCTGCATCGTCAGGGCATTGTGGAGCTGTTGCCATGGAGATGTGGGTCAGAGCGCTGATGTGCGAGCGCAGTGTGGATTTGGCGCTGGCAGAGGAGTACAAACAGCCCGGACTGGAGCCGGCAGTAAACTCTGGCTGAATCTAGGTCACCAGGATTCTCCACAGCAGAGGCAGGCTGAGGCACAAGTTACTGCAGAGGGGGTACAGGGTGGTGGGAGGGGTGGGGGTGACGGCCAGGGCTGGGGAATACCAGCTCACACATAAATGGCTTAATGTTGCGTGAATTTGACCGCGACATGCTTTTGCAGTCTGTTTTTTTCTAACCCACAAACAGCCAATGGACATTTTGGGATATTTGCTGTAACAACACGCACTGACCCCACTGTGTGGATTCTGTGGATGTCTGTGAGACAGCTCATACTGGTTATTGTTTAACTTCTCAGGAACTCATGTTGTTTCTTTTATTTGCTTCCTGGTCCTCTCCTTTTTCCTCTGCCTTTGTACTAGTGTCAGAGTGTAGAGTCACTCCAGATACAACCACTTGACTAACATTGGGCTTCTCTTGGGAATCACAGTCAACTTACAGTATAGTGTGCAGATTTTGCATGCAAGTTGAAATAGTTTACAACCTGAGTGTCTTCACTTCAAAACTATGGAAGTTAAAAATGTCCAGTATTAACTAAACACATAAGATGCTTTGAAATACATAATTGTATGAATACAGAAAAATATGTATATAAAATATGTATACTAATCAATAAAAAAATTAAACAAATATAATTAAATTTTATTTCATGACTTACTTCATTTTTTATAAAACACAATTTTTATCCATGCCAGCAGATGGCAATGTCAGTCGGCCCACACTGAAATGTCTCAACAAATGTTTTATGGATTGCCATGAAATATTGTATAAACATTTGTGGTGCCCAGAGGATGAACCCTCATGATTTTTGTGATGCCCTGACTTTTTCTCTAGCGCCACCATGTGGTTGATATTTTTTTGTTTTAGTTCGTAGAGAAATGTCCCAACATGTTATGGGATGGATCAGCACACAATTTTGGACAGACGTTCATGTTCCCTTCTGAATGAATTGTACCAACTTTTATGACCCCCTGACTTTTCATCTAGCACAATCATCAGGTCAAAATTTCAGTTTCTCCAATACTTTGGTTTATGACAAATACTTGCAAAACCAATGACATTCCCATCAGTCTCAGCTGTGATTAGTGTTAATTTGCAAATGTTAGCAAGCTAACATGTTAAACCAAGGTAAACATTATGCATGGTATTGTTATTGTGAGCATGTTAGCATGCTGTTGTTAGCATTTGGCTCAAAGCACCACTGTGTCTAAGTATAGCAGACTCTTCGTCTTCTCACAGTTATTTGTATACAATTTACCAAAACTGGTGGTGGAACTGGTAATACAAGTTTTAGACTGACAACAAGACATCTGAAAGGTTTATTTCATTTTATTGTAACTTCTCAATTGTGTACCAGCCAGCCTCATCAAAGCTTAGAAGTGCTCCTAAAAGCAGTGTATTTCGTCATATTTTAGCAAAACTGAGTGTTTAGAACTATGGTGTATATTGCTACAGGACTGTTTGAGAAGTTTCTATGGATGATTTTCTATGTAACTTGTCTATTTGAATTCATGGTGACCAATCACCATGAATTCAAGTTCTGTTTATTAGTATTTTGCTCCAAAATGAATTTACAAAAGTAAATACTGTAACTGGAGTTAATGATCGGCTTATGAAGAGGGAAAAAAAAGGTAATGCAATTGAAGGTGCTACGATAAAGCTGTTTCCCCTGTTTCAGCTACAATTGATCCATGTTGTGTGATATGTTTGATATGTTGTTATTTTCACAAGTGTGTAACTTAAGTATTATGTGTATTTAAGGGATTCTATGACTAGTCAAGGGATTGGAAAGATAGACTGAAATACAGAACACAGAGAAACTTCAGCCATATAGTGTCATAATGAGATTCATGCCACAACTGGGTGGTAAAATCACGGGTCTAGGTGGCTTTTGAAAACTATGTAAAATGTGTAAAATATAACTTCATTATGAATTGACTGCTATGAGATAGACTGAGAAATGTGGTATTGACAAATTTTACCCAAGAAGTTGTAATGAAACAGCAGGTCAATGTGAATTCTCAGATATGAAGTCATTACAACCTTGACGGGTTGTGCAACGAGTTGGCCAACGACTTGAAATATACCTAAACAGCATCTTGGGTTTTTGGCTATAAATATTTGAGCAATGCCAGGGAGTCGAATTGCTCTGTGTTCAAATGTTTTACTATAAATGCAAGGAATCTCCAGGCCGGAAAAAGTTACTTTTTCGGATTTTTAATATTCCATACAGTATTGCTATAGCTGGCCCTCAAAGTTTGCTCAAATGCTGAGGGCAGGGCTTATATTACAAAAAATGTCATATCTCCTGAACGCTTTGTGCTATTGCAACCACATTTCGTTGTTATGTGTAGATATGATGTCTGAGTGACCACCACCAATAGGTGACGCTGTAGCAGCATCATCTAACTATAAAGGAATCTCTGTCTGTCTATATGTATGTACAATATGTGTGTATAACTGTCCTTCTCAAATCTTAAGAACTGTTCATCCGATTGACTTCACACTTGGCGAGTGTATTGCTGAGGACCCAAGGGAGTGCAGTGTCGAGTGTAAAGTCGTTCGGATGGGTGGTTCTCGAGAACGCTGCAAGCAGCCACAGTGCGGTTCTTGGCAACGCAGCAAGCAGCAATACTGGGAGCCAAGTAATCGGCCTATTCCAAACGACATGCATTCCGAACATCCACGCCCCGAATGGGCACTAAACTAGTATTTATGGAAATGAAGAGGAGTTAACTTAAGTTAGTTTGTTCCCATGAAAATTTGCTTGAGGTAGTGCCAAATAATGAGGCAAACAACTTGTGTTTGCGCTAAACTGTTGGTAACAGGTATTTAAATGTTAATAGGCATTACCACTAAATTGTTACCGAAATATAAATGGAAGGAATCTGTCGGTCTTCTTGTGAACCATTTGCACATCATCTCCATTGGAAATGATTGTCTCTAGCTCATTCCACCTCACAGCAAATTGAGCGATGGCATAAGACAACAAATAAACCTAAATATATATAAATCATATCCTGTATACATCAAAAGACTGAGAAATCAGTCTCGTCTCTGGCAGTACAATGAAAGTGGACATTGTTTTCAATGACTGAAGCCCCAGTACAGACTTTACCGGACTGAAGTCCAGTAGAGACTGTAGTCTTAATACTGCTATGTGTCTGAAGATACAGACACTGAAGTCTTCCCAATCACTGACACAACACAGATCTTCATCTCCTGCTTCAGCAAAACCTAATTCAAACTCTTGGTGAATCTTTGACAGTGTAGGAAACAATTCCTCCCATTCTTTCTCCAGCACCACAGACAGACAAAAGCCCCTGAGGAGAGATGGATTGCTATCCTTTCCCTTTTGAGTATCATCCGTTCAAAGGAAAATGCTAATGAGGTGCTGGAAAGCAAATGGGGAGGCAGTAGAGCTTGCATGGTGTCGCTGTCATTGTCATTCTGATTCACAACCTTGACAGGAGAAATAATTGACTAACTTCTTTACTGGTAAGCAGGAGTAAAACTGAGTCACAGAGTAGAAAATGCTGCCACTCTCTACTTCAAAAGCCTTAATATCTTTGTCTTCCTTAAACACAAGGAAAAGATACCACTGGAGTTCAACTTCCTTTTCTGTTGAATTAGCTTGTGTTAAGAACTTCTCCAAATTAAAGCAGCATTAATTGATTTTTTGGTCACTCATGGGCATCAATAAAATTCCAATATACACTCTCCTTTTTGGACACCTGAGAAAAATACCTCCCTCTTTAGCTGCTAAATGCTCCACTATGTCAACCAGCTAGTTGCTAACTTTGTCTGTCTGCTGTGTTGTGCTGAGTAGGTGGTGTGCAGTGGATTTATCAGAGCTTTTCCACTGAAAACATCTGCATGCTGTTGCTGGAAAATAGGCTGAGTGACAGTAAATCAAAACAGTAAAGTTGCACACCGTAAAGCCAAAACAATGAGCTGATGATGCTAAATGCTCATGGAGCTGAAGGGAACTGCAGCGTTGGATAATAATTCTGTGCGAGTTTATCCCTAAGAGCGACTCCGTTTACATTAGACGTATTGATTTGATCCACTGTTAACATAAAAATCTTGATTAGTGCAGCTTTAAGACCTCCAATACTTTCCAAGTACCTGTTAAGCTGTTTTCACTTTCACATTTTAAAAAGGTCACTCCTATATCAGTTTTGTCAGATTGTGAAAACAGCTGAATGAGATCTTCTGTGGCTCTGGAGGAGCTTTGTCAAGACTGAAAAATAAAACCCTGATGATATCATCGGGGTTATCTCAGCTTGGGCTTGGACAGATTTTGAATTTTGAACAGAAAGACCCAGGCAGGTAGAGACTGAAAGGCATTTCCCATAATCGTATGGATTATGGGAAATGTAGGATCCAGTGTTGTTGAAGCTTGGCCCACACTATTGACTAAAAGTCCAGATATTTTGGCTGCTGCCTGAATTTTTGTTTTTAGCCCCCATGAAATTCCTGTGCAAGGTAACACCTCTCTGCCAAAAGGAAGTGACAAATCGAAACTGACCACCAAACAGCAAAGAGCACACAAAAAAGTCTGATAATATTTCACCAGGTAATAAAGCAAAGGTCCAGCCACAAAAAGATGGTCTCATCAGTGTATTAAGTTGTATGATTGACCCACTTTCTCAAGAAGTCTTCTCACATAGAGAATAATTGGACCAACACTATTTGTCAGGCTCAACTAATTCTAGCTTAATGCTTTCCAGGTGGTGAAAACTGAATTTGCAAGATGCAGTCTGTGACTCAAACTTAAGATTCAAACATGAACAATCACACTGTACTGCACTGCATTATTGGCTGTACAGTTGATATGTTCTAGCAAGGCCTGTCAATCAGTGTTCAACAGTCTGACATAGCATCTTAATTTGGGGGCTTTCGTACATTCAGGAAAATCCAGGACAACTACAAAAATGACAACAGAGCAGTGAGTTCATTGACCTTAAAAAGGGGAGAGTCAAATGGGTGTTTACAATCACTTGTCCACTGCACACAACTGTATACCTGAGTAAACAGTTTAATTAAGATGCTCTTAGAATCAATGGAACAATGGAAAATTAGAAAGTGGATTTTTGTGTCTTGCTTTATGTATATATTTAAAGATTAGAGCCTTGCTTTAGCAGACAGTTCATAAGATCATACCTGTATTTTTGCATGTTATTTCCCATTTACAACTAATTATTTAAACTTAATATTTTTGGAAAGCATGGTGTTGTAGATTTTTGAATGTGCTTTTATCATCACAAAGTTACCAGTCCCCATTATCTTGAGACTTGCCTGAGTTTGGTAATCCATCAGAGTGAACGTTGTGTCAACACTGAAAGCAGACACGAAGGATTGTGTGTGTCAAACAAGTTTAAATTCTCTACATATTGATTTTCATAAAAGTAAAAAAAGAATAAGAAATTGTAAACCAAAAGCAAACTATGGCAAAGCCAAAGTTTACACACTACGTGTACGCTGAAAAATGGTCATCATGACGTAAAGTGCATGTGATTTGCAATAAATAGACTAAACATGCAAAACCACTGATATGTCATCACTCACTACAGCTGTGTGATTTGCATAACAGGTGATGAAGTTCAATATTTGAATATGTCAAGCCCATGTTAAAAGGCTGACTACTGTTGCTATGGTTACAACAAACACACACTAGTAAACCAAACAGCATTCAAGAATAATGGCTACATAACAGCATCTCATGCTATAGATTTGATGGGTGCTGTAAAATACATCAAGACCAAAATGAAAAAAGATAGATTTTCTGGTTAATGGGTGAGCAGCTGTGACAGCCTCAGGCAGTTTCTACTGTCTTAAATTGCCTTTTCTCTTTGAAAGACGCTGCTGACGCACAAGCCAGAGACTCTCAGCCAACACTGTTGTCACTTGTAACTGAATTCCCCATTTACACAAGATGACTGTGAAGGCCATATCACTAGGGAAACCTGGAGACCTTTTATTCTCAACAAGAAAAGAGCAGCAAAACAAGATTCGTTTAGATGAAGCATTTATCCTCCTCACACACAGCCTGATTAGCTCACTGCCTGTCATCAAAATGTCCTCAATCATTTCTTCAGATACGCTGGATATGATGTAACTACTCATTTTGCTATTCAAAACGAGAGTCTGTGAGAGCTTGCATAATAGAAAGATGAGAGATGTGTGAGTATAGGTAGAAAGCCATCGTGTTTTTTTTTAAAAGGCATCGCCGATTATGGTTCTCTTTTTGAAACCAGCTTACAGAAGCTCTAAATAACTCAAAAAAGCTGCATCATAGATTTCAGAAAATGATTTAAAATGCCTTTTATTAAAGTATGTTTTATAAAGTAGGAAAAGGTTGAAACATCAAGAAATTACTGCTAACCTCCATCATAAGGTAGCATCAAGTTTCAGCACTGCTGTGATACTGCTGAACCAACCCCCTGATGGTCCTGGGTATGTGGGATGCCCAGCTTGCTTTGTCGCAACTGCAAATGCTCCACACTCACACATCACATATTCTCTGTTTAATACAAAAAAAAACAAAAAAAAAACGTTTTGGTTGAAGCAGCCAGTCTACAGTTTTGAGGAATTTACTGATCATCTACAAAAAGGTATTTTGTGAAGAAGCGGATAACACAACTGTCCAAAAAGTGTTTACTACCTCTTACGGCAAATGAACAACTAGGGTAAAGTTTGTTAGATAACCTGCTGCTTTTCTCTCTTGTTGCACCTTTTTTTCAGGACCATGACAATGGCCACAAACAGAAACACACAAAAAAGTTGTTGTTTATATTACAAGTGTTGCTGCGGTTTTGACCTTTTAGACTATTTCCTTTCTCTGTGCACCTTGGCAGTAGGTGAGTTTGTGCCAGAAATCCCTACTCTACTTTTATTTCAGTCAGGACTGCCAGAATGAATGAGCACTGACCACATTATATGGATTGCCTAAAAGAAAGGGACAGATTGGACATGAATGACTGGACAGTAAAGAGAATAAATATAAAATGACTTCCATCCCTAACACATACTGTATATAATCTAATTAATTCAAACACAACCCACAAAGCCTAAACTGCAAATACACTGTAGAATTGTTGTTCAGTTTAGCTGCAGTGCCTCTGCTGCGTCACTTGAGTAACAAGCCAACAGGTGACTTCAGATTTGGTGTTGTGGCAATGTTGCATTTTTATAAGGCTGCAAATAGGCTTTTCCACCCATGGTGTCTAATCCAAAATACTTCTCAGATGGTTTCGTGACATGATTATTATAAATATGACCACACTGTTTGCTGACTGATGCCATCGCACATGATTTTTGGGTACTAAAATAAAAATGTAAACACAGTTGCATCTTATTGCCAGTTGCAGACACTAAAATGTTCTGTTGCATTGCTCAGCTTTAATCAACAAGTTACTGTCAGTATTCCCTTCTCAAATATTAGAAGACGGTTTGGTTTTGTGATATTTCGTCTTTTGTTTTGCCCACTAAGGATAACAAACAATACAATCAGGTCAAGAACTTTTACAACTCTATCTGTGTGAGTGACTGTGAGGACTTTCCTGAACAAACTGAATGACTCTCAGCTCAGCAGCCATGGTATTTAGTAATGGTTCCTAATTCATAGCTACTCCTTTTGTATCCCTCTTCAACATTATTCACGTGCCCACTGATGCCTTTATCCCTCCAGACAAATCCCAAGCAACTGTGACCACATCCTTGCCATTCTTTCCCTGAAAACTCCAACTACAGCAATTAGTGGACTGTGAACTACACTACGTAGAGGGCTTGGGAACATAACATTCATAGACCTCAGAAGACCTTTCAAAAGAAGACAACAATGCCTTTCCGGCATTCCACAGAGAATATGTACATATGCCCTGGAGCAAGAAGGGGGAAAGCTCACATTCCTAGTCGTACAGGGCTCACAATTAGCCCCTGATGGAGTACAACAGAAAGAGGTCATAAAGGTCTTGTCAAGGATGAAAAAGCCCAATTGAGATTAACTGTTTAATTCCAGTCAATTCACCAAGGTTCTGATGATCTGTAGTGCACGGGGCACATGTTCAACCTGTTTCCCATAAACCCGACACAGAAAAAGCAGCTCCAGACGTGGGATTAAATCCAGGCATGGGTAGCAGTGCATGTGTGTCACATAACGAGGAATTTCCTTCCATCCGTCAAAGGAAATTACAAGCGTGACGGGACATAATGTGCTCACTGTGCTCTACAGCATCACCTCTTATCTTCAGCGAGAGGAATGCCATAGAGGAGGTTTACGGAGCTACCACAGATTTGCAAAAATTGGTACAGTGCCTTGATGCAGCTTATTAGCATTCTCAGTCAACACAAGGGAAGTGTTTGTCCCCAGTGTGAGGAAATCTGGGGAGAATATGGATTGGGGTGTCACTACAAATCAAACATGATGCCTCAGGTGATAAAGCAAACGATCTGGAGATTTGGAGAAAACACTTTTTTACACCGTGTTCAGGTGAACTGACACTGATCTTGTCAATCCAGATATCCATAAAAATACACTGACTGATCTAAAAGAGGATCCATAATTAAAACTGATGTATCATTTTAGAGCTGAAACGATAACTCCATTAGTTGATGGACAGAAAATGAATCAATAACAATTCTGATAATTGATTAATTGTGAACAAGTCATTTATCAAGCAAAAATGCCAAACATTTACTGGTTCTGCAGTTTCTTACATATGAAGATTTACCGCTTATCCATGTTTTACATCATTGTAAATTACTGCGAATATCTTTGGGTTTTAGACTTTTGGTCAAAAATAAAATAAGCCAGGACTCATGGCTATTTTTCACTACTTTCTGCCCCTCTACAACTTGGAAGTTTAACCAAAAAA
>NTHP01000093.1:685163-782121 GCA_003416845.1 Oplegnathus fasciatus | reverse complement strand
GTTTTATGGGTATTTTAATGGCCAATCCAACAAAAACAACTGAAACCTCTTAAATATGTCAAGTGTTCTAATAATTTTGGCCACCACTGTAGGTGTTACGAACTAATTAAGGAAGTATATGCTTTTAGCCCGAGATTTAGCCCCAGCCCCAGATTTCCATTTCCCCCCCTAAGATCAGGAATGGTTAACAAATGGTCTGAGATGCACATGACAGACTATATAAGCACAGACCTGCACTGTGGTCAACTGGCATCTTCTTACCACAAGAGGAACTCGGAAAAAAGCTGTCTCTGAAACCCATACAGGAAAGACTTATCAAATAAGGGATCTATGAATAAAATTACAGATGACACCTTTCTTGTTGTTTCCCAGTCTCAGTGTAAAAATATGAGGAATTATTGCAGCCAGGTGACAGGGCGATTCCAATCTGTGAGCACCATCCAAATTGTAATCTTACACTCCATGCTTCCCCGAAATCTATATTCAAATGAGTCTACCCTCATACTCTACATTCATTATTTCCAAATCAGACTCCAGGCCAATACTACATTTGGCTTTTCAGTGGGGGCTTGGAAGGATTATAAAATGTCCAAACAAAGACACACAAAAACTGTATGATTGCTGCAGTAAACATCATGCCAATTACACACTGTGTGAGTCACTGCAACCAGTTGTCGTGAATATAATGAAAGGCTGAAGGGCAGCAAATATTTGAAGACTGTTTGGTATGCAGTGAAGACTGATTGTGTCTCAGTGTGATAACACTGGCTTGTTAAAGCAGACACATTACACATTTTATTGAATAAATGAGCCTATATCCTGTGGATAGAGAAGAAGCCAACTACACCCCGACAGACAGGAGAACAAAAGGGCTCATTAAAAGCCGATTCATTTTTCCTGAGAACTCGGTCAGTACCACCGCTAGTCTGACTGATTAAACATGGGAAACTCATCTGGCCTTAAAAGTCATTCTCACACATTTGTTGCACTAGTGGAGGGACCTTAAGATGGTGATGTCTGTTGGTCAGTCAACGCTTTGGTCCAGAGCAAGATATTACCACAACTACAGGCCAAATTGCCATGATATTCATGGTGCCCAAAGGGTGATACCTAATATTTTTGGTGACCCCCTCACCTTTGTTCTTGCGTAAACGTCAGGCCAACATTTTTTCTACATACATAAGAAGTCTTTTTATCAAGCTATTAACATTCAGTAACTTCCTCAGCATCTAAAAACAGGAGGTATATCAAAACCACTTCTGAGTAAACTAAAGGCGTGGTCACACCACAAAATGATACAGCGCAGTTCATCGGTGCGTTCTCGCAAACCATAGCTGCCAAGCCAACCTTATGTCCACTTTTCAGAAACATGCTAATGCTAGTCAGTCACCATAGCTCTCCAGGTCAGCTGGCTTGCTAACTCTCAGTTAAAAGACAGTGTAAAGATTCACCAAAGTTGAACTCGATGCAAAAGATTCATTAGGGTTTTTATTTCCCTCCCCACAAGCTGCTCTGCTGACTGCAGCAGTTCCACTGAAATTAGTTGATTTTGCTCCAAAAGGCTGCTGTTTTAAATGCTGTTAAGTGTACCATAGGGCACATTTTCATACACTGCAAGTCCATATTTACACTCTTACACATTTGATCAAATCTGAATCAAGTATGGAAATTATTACCAAACCTAAATCCTATCAAATCCCTTTATTGAATCCATTTACGTTTATGTTTCAACGGTTTTAAGTAACAAAACGTTATAAATAACTAATTATCAGTAGTAGAATGTTTTTTTACATGTGCTAATGGAAGAAAAGAAAGAAAAAATTCATTACACAGCTTAACGAAACCAGATATGTCACCATAGTTGAATCACATCCAAGGCGGAACCGGCTACTGGAAACCATCCTTAACCCACCCACATTACCCTGATTATAAGGTCATTTTCAATAGTCTTTTATTGTTCATAAACCTGCAAGCCTTTTCTTTAGCTCTTTCCTTACTGAAAACTTTATTTCACTGACTGTGGGAGTGCTTAAACACAAAGGTCTTGTGCAGTATTCATCAGCTGTGTCTTTAATCTTCACCTCTTAACGAAACCTCTGAACAGGACCTAATGCAGACGAGCACATTGATTTCTGTCTGTGGAAGAAAATTATTTCCTCCAATGCATGGCGTTATCTACAATTCCACTTAATCTTGGTTTTACATTCATTATTTATGTTATCGACAGGCGCTCCGCTGGTGAGCCCTGTACATCCCTACACTTGTTAAAATGCGTTGAACAGAGCATAAATATAGACTGTACTGTTAGTTCTTCTTTGATCACTCTGTATTTCTACATAGAATTAAAATCAGGAAACACACTGTGGATCACTAATCAGGCGTTCAGGATGTTTTCACACTGGTGTTTTTGTTTTGTTGGCATTTGCCTATCCATGTGTTAGCACTGGCATCAACGCAAGTACAAGTCAATGGAGAATAAAACCATTTGTCTCAAAACAATATACACATCCTTCCAAACATTTTTTAACCAAAATAACGTGAAGATAAATGAAACAGCTAGCATGTGATGTTGAAAGAAATTGTTTCCATTCCCACTTGTATCAGAATTGCTAACAGGAAGCCTCTGCCAATTTAAACCATTCTTTGATCTCGGTGTGCATGTGTGAGGGACAGGAGCAGCGCGGTCCTGTAGTCCACCAGTAGTTCATGGTGAGAATATTGTCAGGGTTGGGGTTCAGCTCTACATGTTGAAAATATGCACTTATGGTGCTTGATTTAATTGACAGTTCACCATTACAATTTCCCAATTTTTCAATTTAAAGGAAGAGAGAAAGTGTCACTGCATGTAGGCATGTAAGTATGATGCAATTAATTGTCCATCGGTATGACGCACTGCCTGATCTGCGTCCCATGCCTTGTGTCTTCTGCATCTTATGTCTTGTGTTAGGGTTTGATGTGGTTCTTCAGGGTCATAGGAAAGTGTCTCTTGGGAAACACGGAATTATCACAGGTTCTTCAGGGCTATCATTGTAATTGTTAGAATGCCCAAACACAGCAGCAGCATGCATGACTACATTAAAAGTAGCTACAAAATAGTAATCCCCACCAGGACCACATCTGATGGATTTGGGAACCACGGCGATAGGCACTCTTAACACCTGGAATAAACATGTGTCCCATTCTTCCAGTCTGTCTGGATATGATTTAGCTAGAAGACGTGCATCTGGAATCACTGTGTGTCTCACTTCTGGTATACACACTTAAATTAGATATGTCTCACCCTTAAAAAATGTATATGGCCACATTTCATCTTAGTGGCCTTCCTTTGAAACTGGCAATCAATACCTCATCTCACTTGTTGTCTGCACACATGTACAGTGATAATCCATTTTGGGCTGGCATGTGGGTTAGGTGACTGAATGTTCATTGCATCTTTGGTGTCTTCTGCACTACGCCTGCCCTACGATCTTTCAGCCTTTCTGGCAGCTCTGAGGGGCAACCATGGAGATTCATCTTAGTCCTTTTTGTTCTGTGTCCATTCCTGAAAACTAGACTTGTATTACATACAAAAAGATGTCTCTTTGTACACTGTACCAGACCATTTGGACTGGTTGGCTTCAACCAATTTGACTTCTGCCTCATCACTTAGTTTCTATGGTGACACAATGGATGAAAAGGTCAGCTGCACTGATTCTCTCCCTTCCCATGAACTATAGCTGAGATGATGTCCACTTTTCTTTGTAACCTGCTTCATCCAACTCAGTCCATTAGCATGGAACAATTTTCTCTTTAGATCTGCTTTCTTTATGATGAGCAACATGGGAAGATTTGTGTAGGATCTCCTTGAAAATCTCTGAAAAGTAGTGGTGTCAATATTACTGAAAAAGCCCTGACCCTAACCTTAACAATCAACAAACAAACAGATAGCAGTTGAGAAGGTCTATGATATCCTTGTTATTACATCATTTTACTTTTAACATTCAGTTAAAAGAAGAGGACTAACAACACCATGTGCTGTGAATGTGGTGTGGGCTGAGCTGAATTACTGCCACAATCACTGTTGGTGTAAAAATACCAGGTGCAGCAGGGCAGTGCTGTGGCCTGCAGCAGATATCCAGGAACTGCTTCCTCCAACACCCAAAACAACCCCTTCAAGGTTAGCACACTGCCAGCTGGCCAGCAGCCACAGAGCCTTTCCTTCCCTCTCAGATCCCCCCCAGCTGGCCTCTCTGTGATTATCAGTAACCGATGAGAAAACACTGAGTACACAGACCAGCTTGGGAGCTCTGACACCCACCGCTCTGACCTACCTGGATCAGATCAACCCACTCAGCTGTCCCCAGTCCATGTCACTGTATGTACCCCAAAAGCCACAGACAGCCTGGCCTAACTGAGGGAAAAGACAAAGGATATACACATAACTTTATTGGAATTATTGGCTGTGAGTGTACAATATCAAAATAATATGACTGAAAAATATCCTTTGCAAAGACCCTAAACTGTGGGTGAGGGGGTAGGGTCGATTCACATATAAAAAAAATTGCTATAAATTGCAATTAGGGATGGGTACGGATAGCTGGGTCCATTTTGGATCCAGCTACAAGTTGGTAAAATATCCGGATTCTTAAGCTCTGCCACCTAAAATCCCTTATTGAATCTTTCATTCCTGATTTCTCTTAGTCTTCTTTTCCTCTTTCTGACAATACAGGCATCTGCAAAGAAAAAAAAACATGCAAACTCACAGACACAGTTATTAACAAGACACTCCAAAGTGTGGACACACTTCACCAAAGTCAAAGAAACAAGTGCCAAATGCAATATTTACGCAAGGGTACTTATGACAAAGAGGGCGAACAACAAGTCCCCTTGCTTGATGAAAAGGACGAATACTCCTCCTCAGCCTGTAGCTGCGCAACAACAATTTTGCCCTCAGGTAACATTGAGTGCATCATGCAGGAAGAAAAATCTGTGATCTCTCTAGCTGATATTTGCTGAATGACAAATGAGAATTATCATTATTTCCACTCTGTTGTTTTTACTTTAGCTTCTATGGCTCAGACTGATGTGGCTACAAGATGGAACAGTGCCTTCAAATTTCTTTTAACAACAACCTGCCATTGTCACCTCTCTCCTCTCTCTCCAGGTGAGAAAAACTGCAAACAACAATTGCATCCGAACCAAAATGATCTCCAGTGGAGAAGATGTGAAGAAGGTTCTGAAGCCAATGAAAGCAGCAACCAACGTCAAGGCAAAACTATAAATACCCCTTAAGATGGATTATTTTTCAAATACTGAGCTGTACAAGGCAAAAAACAAGGTTGCCAACTCGGCAGTGTTTTACAGCAGAGGCGGTCCCCATAGCCTGGAATAAAGATTGCTAACGTCAGATGATATTAATACTTATGAAATTAAATTAACCTTCAGATTTCTTGGGAGAAACCCTGAAAACCATGTCCTTTTTTCTGGCATGCTTGTCACTTCCTCATCTGCATCTATATTCAGAGCTGCAAATGGAAAGGTCAGATGGCCTCAATATTTTTTATACTTAGTGTACTTGTCCATGTGGAAGGATATGAAACACAAAACTATCGGAGTGAACATTTTCATGTTGGTGTTGAAATAAAAACCTCACTTCCGTCACTTCCTTCTACATGATAAAAGATGATCTGCTTTCTGTTCTTGTTATTGCCGTGTCCACACAAAGACAGCAATACAATGACATTGACAGAGCCGCTGGTTCCCTCTCCCCTCATCATGATGAAGACATCCATCTGATATCATCATCATTAGAGCATTTACTGTTCTCTGCCATGAGGGAAAAATTGGATTCACTTTTCAGCTCCAATTATGTATCTATGCACCATTGCTTCAAATGATTTTTAACAAGAAAAAGACTCTTTCCAAGGACAATTTAGGCACCATCTTGCCATCTTGTAGCTTAGAAGCAGACTACTCCAGCTGCAGCTGCAGGCATGGGTAATCTAACAACAGCATGCATAAGGCTTTAATGGTAGGGAATGGCAGGGAAATGTTCTGCTTGTTCTCAATTTCACGTTAAGTGCTGGGATGACTAAAAACCAATGTAAGAATTTATTCACTCTTCAAATTTAAGCCAATTATGGACCACACAGTGAGGGCCAGGGGTGAAAATCAAGGTGCTAATCAGCACAGTGACAGATAGTTTGATACTCATGTAGCATCAATACCAATTTAGAAGTATCTTAGAAGTATATTACTGATGCGTCCTGGTTGGGAAGTAAATCATATAACGTCCCTGCAGCATCTCTAGTTAGATTCTACCTGGGGATCTTTGTTGCTTGTCATAGCCCTCTTTCTTTTGCGATGTCCCTGTCAGTATCTTTACGGTCTATCCAATAATAATAATTAAAAAAAAAAGATATCTAATTTAATGGAATATCAGTTACAAAGTTTTGTTAAACCTGCAGTGCAGAACTTTTGTCTCCCCCCTCCTGGCAGTGAGAGTAATTACACAAACACTGTTGATGCATGCTTATGACATATGGATGCTTCTTAGGTTTTTCCGCCACAGTCTCCGCCATACTCCTACTTGCTGTAGCCTACTCCGTTGCTATGGTTGCTCCCCCCTTCAGCTCTAGCAAACCAATCACTGCTGGTTGATGTAAAACACATCACCACCAGTGTGCCAGTGCGGGAATGTCGCCACAGACACCAGATTTAAAAACTCCGGTATACTGCGAAATACAGAGAGATTTACCTGGCGGTGATAGGCTTAATCAGTGTTGTGTGAACTCAAGGGCTTGAATGTGGCGTGACATTCATTTATATGTAAAAGTCCTGTCCTCCAGCTTTAATGTAATTCCAGTTCACGCCACAAGGCACAGAATGCATTTTGGTGCTTGCTGCAATTAAACAGTAAGTATTTGACAATGACCAGACTTGGATTCTTGGATTCCAGAATACCTAAAACTCATTCTACCACCTTCCTCTCTTCCAGTACTTTCCAGAGGAAATTGGTTAGCAGAAGTTATAAGCGCGATATTATTCGTTCTATTTCTTTTGGTGATAGTGGAGGCACCCTTTCTTTCAGGAGGCATTTTATAGCCTCCACTATAAAATGCTGCCCTTAGTCACTTCTATGTAAATATGGCAGTCTGGAGGGGATCGACTTAGTAATTCTGTAAAAACCTAATGTTGGCCAATTGTTTAATATCGATCGAGTTAGTTAATAAATCTTTACAAAAGGGTAAAAGTTCACATTATTTTCATTTCGCTGCTACTTTGTGTCTGTGTGTGCTATTATATACTAACTCTGCCAATCAATGACCTAATATACCAGGTAACCATTTCTATCATTATCATTAAAAGTTAATGTTCTCACAACCAGTACTCAACATTGGTGCTGAATGAGAAAATGTGACCTTGCCAATTACAAAGCACAGAGATAATCTCTGATCCAGTCATGCATCAGACAGTTAAACTACACACAACATAAGATGTTCATACACATGTGGCTGTTCCACAGTGAAATCAGGCTTGTAGTAAAACACAGGTCAGTTTTGAGAGTTAGTTCAAATACCTTATAAAAATTTTTCATTGCCCGTGTCAATAGGCAAATATTTTAACTTTCTAAAATATTCAAGACAAATATTCTAGATTTGAGCCATAAAAGCACAGATTGTGTCACTGTAGTTTCACCTGCTGCATATTTACTCTGACATTCAAGTCTTACATTGCTAAATCTCACCAGTGATAGAGGTTGGTGACCACAGGCACCAAAACACAACACAGCTAAGTAAAGAGCACATTTTGATATCTGACTTGGAGCACATTCACGCTGCAAATCAGAGTGTCCCTATCAAGATCTTTCCACCATCTGACACGTATGTGATGTACAACCAATTCATGTGAACCATCAAAAGCTGCTTGACGCCACAATTTTTAACTAATAAAACAAATGAACATGCGGGGAGCTGAGGCTGTCAGTCAAATAACCTTCCAGCCCTCATGTATGTTCATAAACCACGGGGAGTGACCAAAAGAATGAAATAGCAGATACAAGCAACTGTAATGAGTTTCCTTCGCAGGGTGTCTGGGCTTTGGGACAGGGTGTGGAGCATGGACATCTGAAAGAAGCTTGGAGTAGAGGTCTTTATGGGTCCAAAATGTTCAACTCGATCTGAAGTGGACTTGTGGAAAATCCATTTGGGTATTGGACGTATTGACAGATAGACCAGAGACCCTCAGCCATTACAAGGGGACCCTGCCTGACCTGATTCGACTAAATATAATTTGGATCTGACTCTGGTCCTGGGTGGAGTCTCGGACACTCGGAATTGCACGGACTTGGTAAAGACCTCTTTCCCGGAGTAAAACAACTGCTTCTTCACACTGAAAGTAGCCAGCTGAGGTAGTATGGGCATCTAATTAGGATGCCTTCTGGCAGGCACGCCCAATTGAGAAGAGAGCCTGGGGTAGACCCAGAACGCACTGGAGGGATTATATAACCCATCTGGCCTGGGGACAGCTTAGGATACCCCAGAAGGAGCTGAAGGATGTAGCTATGGAGAAAGGCGTCGGGGCTGGTTTGATACTTTGCTACCACCTGGGTGAGCAGCAGAAAATGAATAGATGGATGTTGGTTCAAACTGGAAACAAGTACAGGTGACACCCCAAAACACACGTGAATGATCCTCCAGAGAAATTACATAACAGCAGCCATTCGGAATAAACTGTATGTTGCATTATTATTATTGATACCCCTAGGGGCCGATGTGGTCCAAATTACCCCAAGACAAATGTAATACATCAGTAAAAATAGTGTGGTCATTAACAGTGATGGATGAGGCATGTTTAGATAACAAGCAAATGAGCCATTAAAGGGGAGCAGGCCCTTAAAGCATCTAACAACTTTAACTGATGGTCTGACTGTAGAAATGCCTTGTAGTTGAAATGACCGAGGCTTAGGGGGCTTCACGGTTGTGATTTTGGTCCAGTTCCTGTTGCCCCTTAAATTCCTGCTTTAAATGCTGCTGATCTGACGCCGCACACACAGCGGCAGTCCTGTTTACACAAGCCAGGGGTCAGAGATTCTCGCCACGCGTTTGTCATTAATTGGGAGCAACTGGCCAAAAGGACCATCAAAGGAGCTGCTGTAGACATGTAAACACTGTCCAGGCCTTCGAGGAGAGACGCTGTGTGAGGCTGGATCAGTAAGCTGAGAACTCAAGGACCTCTTATCAAATGAAGGATTTTATATCAGGATTTCAGTTTACAGTTGATGCTTCGTTTTACGGTTTGTTCTTCCATAATCCATCTTTGACATATCTTACCATCACTAGAAGTTACTACTGTACGTGAACTGACATCCACTTGCTTCTTTTGCGTATCTGATGTTTAAAGCTGAA
The DNA here is from genome assembly GCA_003416845.1 of Oplegnathus fasciatus. Lineage (NCBI taxonomy): Eukaryota > Metazoa > Chordata > Actinopteri > Centrarchiformes > Oplegnathidae > Oplegnathus > Oplegnathus fasciatus. The sequence goes on along the minus strand of NTHP01000093.1, from coordinate 772,735 downwards.
TTAATTACCTTTCTGGCCACATGGGGGCAGTGTAACAAGCTGTGACATATTATAACCTTATAAAGTTATTATGGTGAACATGATACATGATAGAACATGATAGTGAACAGTTGCCCATTTAAACATCTAGCAGACACAGAGTAACATTAGCATTCTTTTGGAGTCATAATTATGACCTGTTGAATGTAAGTCCAACATTCACTCTCTTTTTAGCTCTGTTTTGGTCTCCATTAACTCCTAAGGTAAATATCTGGCTCTTTAGCAGCTGTCTCAGGTCCTAACACTAAGCTAGGCTAACAACATCCTGACTCCAGCTCCGTACCTAACACACAAACATGAGACTGTTCATTTTCCCATTACATTTCTTTTGTTCTAGAGATGGGAAAAAAACAGTCTACTAGAGTGTCACGTAGATGTTCGACACAGTACTTAATTCTTCCAACTGTGGATTATTTTATTACAGATTGATCTTTACATTATTTTATTTCATCTATTGTTGGGTTTATAGAAACAACAGAAAATACTAAAAGAAATGCCCATCACAATTTCCTCAGGTCACATATTCAAATTGTATCTGACCAACATTCTAAAACCTAAAGATAGTCAGTATTACATAAGACAAAGAAAAACAGCAAATCGTCACCTATGAGAGGCAGGAATCTGCAAACATATAGTTGCTGATTAATTTTCTGCTGATTGACTAACTAATAAATGCACTAATTGTTTCACCTCTAGTTCTTACATTTCATTGAAGCTATATGATAATTACACTGAACGATTTTGAAACCCAAAATAACATGGGTGTGTATCCCTCACCTTGGAAACGGTAGTTGGACAAAAAAACTTTAACTTAAGATCCACATACTAGTTTTTCCAGAGCTTTCAACTGCATCACATAGTCTTCCTCAACAAATGGAGCTCGCTCAGTTGTTCAGAAGTTTCATACTTGGGTGTTGTGATGACAACTGAGCTATCCCCATGACAACTGAGCTATCTCCATCCTCTGAAGAAGACCATAAGAGGCAGCTGAAAGTTGAAAAATACTGTTGGATGAACAGGACACATTCACAGAAAAAAAGTCGTAAACAGGGCTGATTCCACAAACTGTTAACCAAATATTAAAACTACAAGTCATATCACACAAATGCTAATGTTCCCTTATAACACTGATTAGCTCATACTGACAACATGAGGGTTGCAATCGTCAACACCCCATCTAATGATTCAACAAAAAAAATGCAGTTTGCAACTGTCACACTGAAGCCAGTATTAAAGAGGATCAATCTGTGAAGAGATTCCCCACATAAAGATCAACATGAGAATTGAAATGATAGAATAAGCAGTTTGTTCCAACAAACTGAGAAGAACTGACAAATTTTCACTTGCTTTAAAAAAAACCCAAAACAAGATTCTGACAAAATACATGACTGACAGACTTGTTGTGGATTTATTTTTGCAGCGTACGAGCTCAGCATGCGGTGCACAGGCAGACTAAACATCCACTCTGCCAGACACATGCTGCTTCTGCTGCATCTGTCAGCCAGTGGCATCCCCATGGCTGCAGCCTGTGCTGAGGCAGCAATCTGCACAGACAAAAGTCTTATCAACACGCACAAACAACTGTCTGACCCGCTCGCAACCTAACAGAACAGACACACACACACACTGCCGTTCACTGTCTGTCCCTGCCTGTAGGCCTGCTTTAAATCAAATCCTTAAAAGGGGAACAATGAATCATCGTACAGACTTATCAAAACACGTGATGAATTCTGCATCTTTCAGATCATCATCGGGTTCACTCTCTCTAACTGTAGGCCTGCTTTTAATTAGGTCTTCAGATCCAAAACGCCCTCAACAAGAAAACCCACAGATTTTCACAGATCACATTCACACACTCTGTGACCTGCTGTTCGGATGATAACACTGTTAGACAAAGGTTGAGGAGGCTGAGTACTGTAGATGAAAATGGAGTAGGTGTTTAGCCTGAGGATGGGCTGAAGGACTGCAGCCGTGCCCACTCTGTGAACGTGAGGGACTTTCCCTTCACTAATGAAAAACACTTAACATCAGTGTCGGTATGCGGGGCTTCTATTACTTCCAGGTGACAGTCGCTGATATACAAGCTCACACACGCGCATTCACAGAGCAGATTTAAGAGGTATATCTGTGGTAAATGGATGTAGTGTCTCCTCCGGATGTGGTTGCTCCCACTCACACATGTAGGGAACGTGGGCTTGGTCTGATATATGCCTTTGTATGATGAGACGAGACCGCTTGTTAAAGGAAAATTGCAGTGTACTACAAGTACTTTTTAGAATTTTTCAGCTTTGTTTTCTCTTCCAAATAAGCTTCACTAACCTAGGGAGGTTTTAAGGAAAATTCTGGTTTATCACAACTTAGTTCTGTAGTTTGAGCCATAATTTCCAGGAATGTGTAAAGTTAATTGCTGAGATCTTGTTTAACAGAAGATCAAATAGTTACTTATTTGGTAGAGAAAAATCATTGCCCAAACTGTCCATTGTAACCATCCTTCATCCATCCAAGTGTCTTTTTGTTTTTTTTTACAATCTGATGGTCTGAATGCTCATGTTTCTTGCCCCGCCAGACCTCGCTGTAGCAATGTCACCATGTTCTCAGATCTCAGCAATTAACTTGGTAAGTCAAGTGTTATTATAACTGGCAGAAACAATGGCTAAAACTTCGAAAATAAGACCCAAGTTATAACTCACTGGAATTATCCTTGAAAAGTATTCTATGGAGTTTTTAACTGGTTCTGAAACAGTCTCAATTTAATACCGATGCCTCTACATGACCTACACAAGCAAATGAGACCAACAGTGAGAAGATTGGCTATTATTCTTATTCTTAATGTTATTCTTAATGCCTGCCACTGGCCAAAATCAACACAAAATGAAAAGTTCCATTGAGTTGCTTTAAAGAAATTGTTCGACATTTTAGGGAATACGCTTATTCATGTTCTGGTGGAGAGTTAGATGAGAAGATTGATACCATTCTTATGTAAAATAAGGCTAGTGCAAACAGTCGATTAGCTTAGCTTAGCATAAAGACTGGAAACAGGGACAAACTGCTAGCCTGGCTCTATCCAAAGGTAAAAAAATCCACCTACCAGCTCCCTCAAAGCTCACCAACTAACATGTTATATCTCATGAGTTTAATCCATAGAAAAATTTAAGTGTAAAATTTACCCTGAAAATTGACTGTTTTAAGGGGGGTTCTGTGCTGAACTATTTCATGGCTCTGAACTGTAGCAAGGCAACCAGTGGAGACTACAGGAAGTTAGTGGTCCCAGCCAAGAAATAACCCCACACAAAACAGTATATTTTCATTTCTGCACTTCAGCTTTTGTACAGATTAAACAAATGTGATATAACGTGTTAATTAGTGACCTGTAGAGCTGGTGTGGGCAGAATTTGTTATTGTTTAGGCAGAGCCAGGCTAGCTGTTTCCCCCGTTTCCAGTCTTTGTGCTAAGCTAAGCTAAGCTTGTTTCCATCAACTTGCACAGATTTTTTTAGTCTTTAACAGTCAGGAAGGAGCATGAATACATTAAAAAAGGGTGAATACACGAGACAACACACTGAACCACTGGTCAGTAACAACTGGAGTTCTAACAGCAGACGACCCCGCAAATTTCCGCAGTTTTTTTATCAAACAACCAGCAGCTCGCACTGTTTATATGAATGCAATTTGCACTGAAAAGGCTAAAAGCTGAAGAAAAAAGCTCAGAGTTTGGCAGAGATCCTGGATGGAGAGGTGTGTAGGACTGTACAGCCTACAGAGGGAATTGGAGGGGAGTGAACTTTGTAAAACAAAGCCAACGTCAAGTAAAGCTGTTTATTTACCGGTACATCTCCCTCGGTCAACAAGCAACATCATCGGTTGCCAATGTCAGTTGCAAATATAAAAAAAAAATCAATTTTTTCTAATTAGTGAACAATAAAAGATGAGTTGATTGAATTAAATTAAATAAAAATTGTGGGTTTTTACAGTGTACAGATGTGGTTGATTGCACTGACAGATGTGGGGAGCTGGCTCGGTTTGACAATGCTCAGACGCTGCTTGTTAACTGGTTAATCATGAGTGAACGGCCACAGCAGAGAGGTAGAGTGGGAAGACAAACCCTCCTGTTTCTTATCAGATCCCCCCCCTTTTGCAAAACAGCCCCTGTGTTTTTTTTCAAACACGTGGTATATGCAAATAAAAGGCTGCGGTGTGGAGCATGAAGTCACTGCCAGTGAAGTCACCGCTAGCGATAAGCTCAGCGTGGTGTTTGACCTGCGGGGTGCCTGAACCGCCATCTGTGTGGGTACACAGGCACACCCAAAACAGAAGGAGATATTCCCTTAACGCTCCCAGCCAGGGCGGGGGACCTGAGCCGAGGAAGAAACAAAGCGACGGGAGAAGGAACCGGGGCCAGATCCACAGTGGGGAGTGGAGACCTGCAATTATACAAGCCAGCGGAAGCAGCTACCTCTCCCTCTCACACAAAACTCAGCCTTATGAAAAAGAAGATCACGTTTCTGCAGCTTTTGTGCGGGCCTGAGTGTTCGGTTCCTATACCTTTTGTATAGGAAGCACGTAGACAAATCTCCAGTCTTAGCAGCCAGGTTGAGTCAAACTATTCCCACAAGGCACAATAGGCCCAGCTAATAGCATTCCTGTAATGGCAGCAGAAAAGCTGTGGACAAACATTTACGGTTGGCCAGATTGAGTTTTAAAGAGCCTCTTTTCTCCTTCTGTCCTTGTCCTATTCAGGCAGGTCAGTGGGCTCCTCCCTGTTTTTTTGTCCAATGCCATTCACAGTGCTCCATCACTCAGTGCCTCCAACTCTCTCCACTGTCCTCTGCTCACTCAGTTGGACAGCACTGACCCTGGGCACATGAACTCTGGCGTTCCTCAGCAAGGAAAAGTGTGAAAAGCAAGGCTTTGGTGCTGTACAAGGAGACAGAAATCGAAATAACAGCAGCAAGCAAAGTAAAAAGGAGTAACCACTCCGAGGTAGAAAGGGAATATTAAACTTCACCTATGTCAACATTGTTAAGGAAAACAACAAAATCTTACCACCTTGTTATCTAAAAATTATGTTCACGTGTACATCACCCAGATTATGTCAATATAATAATGAGGGACCATCGATATCTATCTGCAATGCTAAATGTTTATAAAGAATATATTTGCAACATGTTCACTGTCGACATATTTAATTTGATTTCCTACAATATCTGTTCATGGTAACTACAGCATGGTTGTTTTTTTTGTTGTTTTGTACTTTTGTGGGTGTAGCATGAAGGGAGTACAGCTTGCATTTGGTTATACAACCCTGTGTATAATGATAAATAAATGAACCTTGAAACCCTTGTTTTTATGGTTATGTTTAGACAACCTAAATCACCTGGTTAAAGGATGGTTGAAAGATGCTGGTCTTGACTGAATATTAGAAAAGCCAATGCTAACACAAAAGCTAACTGACGGGATGCATCAATTTGGTTGACAAAGTGTTAAGATTAAGGAAGGTGCTAATATCATGCTGATGTCGCTAATTTCATTTTCTCTTCCAGAGGAGTTTGGCTAACTTGGGGTCTGATTTTCCGACTGCTCCGGTTTCTCTCCCTATTACTTCGTTTTAGTGATGTCACTGTGTTCTCAAATCACAGTAATTACTTTAGGATGGGAGCCGTCCTGTGCTTTGAATGCCCAACCAACCTCTCTGACCTACTCATTGTGACTTCAGTGCAGTATAAGGATGTCACATTTCCTGGATTTGAAAAAAAAATTGTTGCCAGTGAAGATTCAGGCAGAAAATATGTTTCCTCCTAAATATACTTGGAAAGACAAATTAGTAGTACCTAAACGTATGCTGTAGTAGAAAAGGTTGCCTGTTCAGATTCTGTTCTCTTATCAGGTTAAAAGTAATTTTTTACTCTAGGTGGGACTGATACGCCAGGTGTAACAGATGAGCCACATGAAGCTACAAGGCAACAAACGTAGACAAGCACCAGGGAGGTTTTGCCCGGGGAAACAAATCCTGAGAGAAAGGGGTTGGGATTGGCTGCTTGGCAAAAAAGAAGACTGCACAATGATCACAACCTGAAGTTTCTCATTCACTCTCTTTAGTGAATAGTGGGAGGTGGCCCATGTCCTGCCTCATTTAAGGACACAGGACATGGGTCCTATTTGCTTCAATTTGATGATATCAGTTACATCAGATTTCACAAGAGAACACACCCTGAGGCATGTGTCTGTCATCAACAAGCTGAGTTTTGTCAACATATCGTGTGTCGGTTGAGTTTGGTCAATATATCATTTTGCATGGCACAGGTACAGTGGTGTTTATGGTCAGAGACGTGACCTTCTTTTTTGTTTATCCTTTAGTTACCGAATTTCCCAGCTGGGGATCAATAAAGCTTTATCTTATCTTGTTACTTAGTATTTACTCAGTGCTCTGAACACCCAGGACCTCTTTTAAAAGAGAGTTGTGTCAACTCCTTCTGTATCTCCTAGCTAGATTTCCTTGAGAGACTTTTCTTAGCGAGACAACAACTCCCACAGCAGGCACGTTCACCTAATTGCTTTCAATAAAGACTGGGCATAAAACTTTAACATCCTGTAAATGCTGCTAGTCAGCCAACTTCTTGTGAATGTTAAGTGTTTGATCACAGCCGGGCAGCTTGCTAAGAACACAACCTGACATATTGCTCTGCATTGTGCTGTATTGAGGTAACTGCTCATTGAGAAACGCATCCCTCTTCTACAGTGCATTACAGCCTTTTCGACTGCTGAATTCAGATGTAAAACGGCAACTTTTTTCTGCCTTTACTGACATGACTACATGGTTAAAAACAAGACCAAAGCGCACTGACTGCACAGCGGACTTCCTCAAGTTAAATGATATTAGGTCTTCTTTATGCCACAGTCATTTCTGATCTTGCATTGTGACTGGCTGACAGTTATTCACCCAGGTGACAACATCTCACAATCATCACCACAGGTATCACTTCACCTTATTGTAGCTTAACAGAATCTAAATGACCTTTCTCGTGCATGTTTTTGTGTTGTCTCAATACTGAATCATATACAGCATGTCATACATGTCTATAATGCCCTTCATACATTTCTATAATGCCAAAACTATAGGTTGCACCTAAGGCTGGTTATTGAATCTCACTTTTTTGGTACCAACCAAAACTGCCAGGTACCAAAAGCTGGCATCAAATGCTTGGTCAGATTCGTCATCTTGTTCGCTTATTCTTTGATCGGATGGTTCCTGATTTGAATGTACAACTGCTTGTGTATAGACAACACTTAATGTGATAAGTTTGGCTGCTCTTGTGAAATGCATACGAAGGTTCTGAAAAACATGTTTAGCCTGTATCTCTCAAAGTAGGGAATAAAAATCAGTATTGGTTCAGAAACTCAGGTACCATATGGGCACTAGTATTAGATGATACGCAGCCCTAGTTGTAGTACTACCAGTATAATGCCCTCTTTTTGTGTAGTTTTGCTTCAGCATCAGATGACCCTGCCTTGTATGTCCTTCTTCTCACTAAAACTCAGATTGTATGTCAACACTCTCAGCAGTTTAGTGGTGAGTTCTGGTTCGAGGCTGGTTCCTCCTCCTGGGAGTCATGTGACAGTCACATGCAGCCCTCCACCTTCAGTGACTCCAAGGTGTGTTTACTAACAACTTATGTCAGTTGGTTAACTGAAAAAGTGCGTTTTGTCAACACGTCATTGGTATTATGTCACTTTAACTGCTCCAAACAGGAGGCAAGTGTTATTAGCAAAACTTACTTTAAATATCAAAAGTACTTGTTATCCAGCAGAATGGCGCCTGTTTTTATTGGTCATAAAATAAATGTGGTGGAGTAAAAGTGACAATAATTGTTATCACAATATCCACTTTTTCCGAAGCTTTATGCCACAGCGCTTATAATATTTGCCTCTAGAGGTAGATGTTATGCAATAGTCTTTTCTTTTCCTTTGTTTTTTTGTTTTTTTAATCAATTGAGAAACAGTTCATGGATAAAATAACCACATGGCCTTTCTTTGGCTGATCAAGTGAATGAAATACCAGACAAATCAAGGTACTTCATCACATTGATACACAAATCCTGTACATCCCCATTAGAAATGGCACGGCAAATGGTGGCAATGGTGGACACTTTTATCGTCTCACAGTATACGTCGTCACACTGCACAACCCGTCTTGCCTCTGAAATGTAGTGAAGCAGTGTAGTGAAATGTAGAAATTAGCATAAAATGAAAATAGTCATGTAAAGCACATGTAACCCATCATATCAGTTTGTAAGAGAGTCTCAGTGAAATGTCTGTAGTGGAAATATGTGTCTTCATCTCAGTAATTAGTGCTTGGCATGTCACCGTCATCACTGTACAATGACAGCCAGGTGTCTCAGCGTCACAGAGCTTGTGAAGCAGCTCAATGGCAGAAAAGCTCCTCTCCATCTGAAAGTGAATATCCTGTAATTAGCACAACAATAAATCATTATGCATGTGTTCTCTTTGAAAACTGCACCGCCTCGCTTGTGTAGCAAGTTCAGCTTGTAAGAAAATTCAAACTGCACCGAAACTCAGAATCACAACAGTCCCGTGTGAACTCACGAAGATCAATGAGAGCAAAACTGCCCCGGTGAAAGTCGGCAAACGTAGTCTGTGGGAGAAAAATAAATGTACAAGAAGAAACTTCACTAAAAAACAGATATTTTACAAACCAAACAACTAAGTGATTAATCAAGAAGATAAACAGCAGATTGATCGACAATGAAAATAATCATTAGTTGCATCCTCATGAGGCAACTAGGCCCAAAGTCACTTGAGCAAAACTCCTTCTACTGATGAAGACTGACAGAGGGCTGAAAGCTCCAGAAAAAGCTACTACGTGGACACTGAGATAAGATTATTTTGTTTTTATACAGTTCTTGTTTAAGGGAATCCTCCATGAGGTTATTTTTCAGGAAGCCCGTAAATTAACACTGCATCTATTCAAAGTCTTCGGGGTTCCCCTTCATTGCAAATGTTCTCTTTTCCACAGAGAGACAGCTTGATAGTCTTTTTAACCACTGGTTTGAAAGGTGGTTTTTCGGCGCTGGGAGGGAGGGGGAGTTCCCAGAACAAATATTTGTCACACTTGATTGTCTATAAAATGTCAGAAAATAGTGAAAAATGCCCGTCACAATTCCCAAAAGCCCCAGGTGATGTAATGAAAAGACCCAAACATAACCAGTTTACTAGGATAAAAGACTGAGACATCCAGCAAATATTCACACTTTAATTGAAAAATTACTGAAATGATTATTGATGATTCATCAAAATGTTTTATCCCATCAATGACAGGTGTTGAGTCGTATCTATGCTGTGACGCACGATCATTCATTCTTGAACAGTAGCTTGACCAAAAAAAACACACAATAAAAATCTAACTTAAGGTCCACTTACTAGCTTTTTTCAGAGCTTTCAACCACATCTTCATTTTCTTCCTCAGCAAATGGAGTTTGCTGAGTCTGAATATGAGCAAACTTCGAGAGAGCAAATCAGTAGATAGTAGTTCATTAAGTCTGGTTGAAGGCACCAAAAAAAGCAAGTAAATTGATCTTGAGTCACGTTTTTTTTATTTTGTCGAACTTTATGCTAACTTTCGACGCCTTAGTTTGTGGTGTTGTATTGGATATGATTATATTATCAGGAATTAGAGCTGTTTTTTCTACCACATGTAAAACAAGGCAAGTTTGCAAGCATTTTGGTGGACCCTCTGGTAGGACACATGATTGTAGACGGACACATATACAGGTTGTTAACAGAAAGTGAATCAAGTATTGTAGTTTGCATCCCGGGCGAGAGTGGCCCTGCAGTGCTGCTTTGCATTGGACTTGATAACATTTCAAAGCAACAGAGTGAAACTGCTCCAGGAAGCCCACCTCAGTGTGTGCTGGACTGGGTGTGTGAGCTCTGTTTCTCTCAGTGCTGCAGAGGACAGTTGACTCTGGCTGTTTGACAGATTTGCATTGCAAATGTGGGCTGAGGGACCTGTTTGAACAATCACTCACAAGGTTGTCAACAAGACTGCACTGGGTACGCTCCCACCCCCAAAAACCTCTACTACCTCTACACACACACACACACACACACACACTTGTTGGCTGTTTAGTTGAGAAAGTTCCTGAAATCAGACAAAACTTGATCACCATTTTTTAACAGAAACTGTAACTGTTCCCAATGTTTTCTCCTTACTCACTCATTCTTTCTAGTTTTCACATCTTAATTCAAGTGATACTTGAAAAAGTAGAGGCAGATGGTAGCTTACACTGAGGCTAGGGGAAACATGCCCAGGTGAATAGTTAGAAGAGCATTTTTACAAGTGACTATGTCATCATCATTCAGGTAATCCTAAAAATGGGTAAAAGTAAAGTTTATTCTATCCAACCTCAAGAAAGCATTCATATATTTTAAAAATCCTGAGAAGTACAGCAATTTAATGTAAATATATGGTTTATAAAGCAGAAAATGTGGGGCCACAACAAGTTGATGCTTCAAATATCAGTGCTGCCTTCAAGGCACACTAAAACATTTGTAGATACAAGTATCCAATTGGAAATAAGGATCATGGCGACTTTCAGATGCCGACCGAATAAAATAACACTCAAAATAATTCAATGTCACGCTGATTTGTGGTGTCAAACCACAAAGTCTAATTAATTTCATGACGCAGACCATTTGTGATCCCTCGCCTTGGGAAAATGTGGTGTGAAACATTTATTTGCCATATCAACACTGCATGGGTTGATTGGCTGTAAAATATAAACTATTATGTAGTCTAGATAGTAGTCTAGTCTTCATAGGATTGCACCTCTAATTACCATCTCCTGACCCAAGACTCAAGTCAGGCCGAGTCCAAATTATTGTATATTCAGTCTAATCTGGATCAGATAGGGTCCCCCATCTATCACCGCGGGTCTAAGCTTGCTATCAGCTCTGATCATTTGATGCGCCATGGGTCTGATTGGGTCCACTGCATTTTGGATCTGATACTTCTCCTCAAGTCTAATCTATTTCAGTCTAGCTGTCCTCGGGATCCCTTTTGGATCAGGTCTCGCTTTTCATTGGAAAATTAATTTATGCATGTTCGGCTTCGGGTGGGATTTCCAGAGGTCAGTTTGGAAATTGGGTCCAAACTGTCGGACTTTTGACTTGACTATGACAAACTATGTATCAAATATAAACAAAAAATAATATTCATTTAAATTGATGTATCTGAATTTCAGAGCCCCCGAAGTCCTGAAAAATATTTTTTTGAAATATTGATTATTAGCTTGTAGCCCACAAGATCCATATCTAATGTGTGAAAGTTATCATCTTTGATATATATTCTCCAGAAAACTAGTAAGTGAATTAACTATGACAGCATGAGTTAACAGGGCAAAAAGGAGGAATAAAAACACATATTTATGTTTTTAAAACTTTAATTTCGGTGAGTAATAATATTTTCCATTTATATGCAAAACAAATTATCACTTGGTTTGGTAAAATGTTACTCCAGTGATTTAGTTAAATGATACCCATTTTTTCAAAATCATTATTCCTACGTACCTTGAACGCAGCGCTACAATCTATTGTTCACTCCCTTTCCCCAAACCCCGCCCACGCTCCGAGCGGAGGCTGTGATTGGCTGAATCTAAGTGCGGTGCCGTCATCGCTCGGAGCGCCCATTCATCTCTCCACTTGGGCGTTGGACTCCGCATCTTATTAGCAACAAGGGAAATTTCTCCATTTTGCAGCCTGTCTACAGCGACACGGCCACCAATCTGGGATTTTATTACTTCTACTTACCTGCCAGCTTTTTCCTGCTATTTTGAAAAATCCTCCTCACTCTAACTGGACTTTGCTTTCCATTTTCCCTGTGAACTTTTTCTTTGTGCAGAGAGAGGGAGACACCAGCGAAGAGCTTTGCGTTTCAACAAAGAGGCTTGTGGGTCTTTGTTCGTTTTTTGGATCGGTTGAGTTTCTTTGTTGGAGCGAAAAGCATGGGAGCGCAATTGTCCAAGACAGCTGGAAAGGCTGAAACCGCGGCTGAAAAGCCCGGAGAGGCTGCAGCTTCACCCACCAAGACCAATGGACAGGTAAATGATATTTTAACACCCAGCTCTGCACATCCATCAGGGGAGAATCTGCTCGTTCTGGAGGGGGCTGCGCTCTGAGGGCGCAATCTGTGCGTAATTGTGGATAGATTGAATGGAGATCCGCGGTGGGAGTTTAAACTAAATGGACAGACTTGTTTTTAATTCTTAAAAGATTATAGTTCATGAGCAACAGTTGATAATTTGATATTTCAATATTTTTTCATGGAAAACGGGGTGCAATATTGAGCAGATACTTTAAGGAAATTTGACAAAATAAGCTTCTATTTTTCAGGAGGAAGCCGGTTTGGTTGGACCTTTTGTTGATAAAACCACTTTGAACTGCAGGATTTGAATGAAGTCATGTGCTGAATGGTTGATTGGTAAATATACTCCCCAAAAATAATTTCGGGATAAAACTGAACTGCTTTGGCTTTGAATGAAGTAGCCTCTCGGTCGTAATTTTGAAATTGCTGAATAAGACTAGATGCACGGCGCCAACAAAGGCTGTGTGCGCTCGGAGCACCACTCCTTTTGTTACAGATGCTCGACTAGAAAGTGGAGATGGCAGCCTGCTATCACACAGGAGGGGAGACAGAGGCTCGGAGCCAGTGGTGCGCCCCGGAGAGAGAGAGGCTGCTCTTTGTCGCTCTTTTTTTTTTGTAGAGTTTGGATTTGAGAAAAAAAAATACAATTCAGAACCCCGTTAAGATTTGATACATTTTTAGAAAATGTATCTGAGCTATGCTCTCCGTGATCTGCTGGACTAATGAGCATCTGCTGTTTTAATGAGCAGCTGCTTTGCCTTGGCGCTCCGCTGTTGGAGAGACCAGGCACCGACCCCTTGCGATCCAGTTTAGGCACTGCGCGCTCTCTCGCTCAGGATATGATTGAAACCCAGGGAGAAAAGATGTGGAAACATGTTGCATTTTTTTTCTAATACATGACTGTTATTTTTTCTTTGATCATTTTCGCTTAAAGCGTCTGAAAGCTTGAAAGTAGAAAGTGGGTCCAGGCTGAAGTGAGAGTCTGCTTTTGTCACTGCTGATTTGATGGTGTCTGCTGCCCCTGGTGTCCATCAGCGGCACTGTCCGGCTTGAGTCTTGACATCATGCCAGCTTTTTACATGGCATTAACAGCCACTGTTTCTCTCTTTTTAGGAAAACGGGCATGTTAAAGCGAACGGGGATGCTTCTCCTGCAGCAGCAGAGAACGGCAAAGAGGAGGTGCAGGCCAACGGCAGCGCCACGGCCGAGGAGAGCCCCAAGGAGGAGGCGGAAAAGGCAGAGGCTGCCCCCGCTGAGAAGGAGGCTGCAGATGGGGAGAAGGTAGAGGCAGCATCTCCTGCTCCTGCTGAGGGAGAGGCAGCGGCAAAGGCAGAGGACGGCGCCACACCTTCCACCAGCAACGAAACCCCAAAGAAGAAGAAGAAGCGGTTCTCCTTCAAGAAGTCGTTCAAGCTCAGCGGCTTTTCTTTCAAGAAGACCAAGAAGGAGACAGGAGAGGGAGCAGAGAATGAGGAGGTGGCAGCAGCATCCACAGAGGAGGCCAAGGCTGAGGGCACAGAGGAAGCGGCGGCTGCTAGCGAGGAGGCCAAGCCTGCTGAGGGGGAGGCTGCACCTGCCGCAGAGCAGGCCAAGGAGGAGGTAGAGGCCAAGCCAGAGGCGGCGGCAGCAGCGGCAGAAGCAGCACCAGCAGCAGAGAAACCTGCTGAGGAGGCCAAGGAGGCCGCGCCCGCAGAGGAGCCAAAGGCAGAGGAGCCAAAGGCGGAGGAGAAGCCGGCAGAGGAGGCGCCCAAAACAGAGGAGGCCGCCCCGGCCTCACAGGAAGCAGCGTCAGCGGAGGCTCCGGCTGCAGCTGCCGAGGCTGCTGAATAAGTTCGGAAAGAGGAAGAAATTTGGAAAATGGAGGAAAAAAAGATAATCAAAGAACATTTCCCTGTTTGTATGTTGGAGTGACGCCAGGTCCTGGCTTTGAAGAACTTGTCTACAACCAGGGATATTTTAAAGCTTTTCTTTTTTTTAATTTTTGGTTTCCATTCCCCCTTACACAAAACCCATCTCGGTCCATTGTTACTTCCATTCCAATGGGCTAGGGAGGTGGGTGGCTTCAATATGTACAACAGATTAAATACATCCACACTCTGCCATATATTTTTTCATCAGTATTAAGTTTTTTTTTTCTTTTGAATTTTTATACAAAATGTAAACAAAATGGTATGGACATGCCCATGGTATGAAGGAGGCGGGGGTTGAGCTGTAAATGAAGGGGGGGCTGGGGGGTGAGTTCAGGGAGGGTAGGGGGGAGGGGAGGAAGGGGCCTGGGAGATGTGCCACAGACTATTATGAAAAGAGTAGTCTAAAAAAACTATGAGACCAACACCTATATACACCATACGGTTTACAACACTAAGTCCTTTTTACAATAAGACAACAAGAAATCCCAGAGTTAGGTTTTTAGGAAGTCATATAAACTCATAGGAGCTTTTCACTTCTCATTAGCTGTACCAGTCAGTGATTCAGTAGAAATACAAGTTGTATAGGCTTTATTGTTTATCGTTGGTTTTATGACCTTAATAAAAATGTAAGTATGTATAGGCGGGGTGTTTTTAACTGTGATTATTGTACAAAATGAAATCTTGATCTCAAGAAGCACATGAAGTTTGCAGCTCTTTTTTCCACCCGCTCATTTTTGTAAGATAACAACACACACAAAAAAAAGTCATCCCGAAAGACCTTCTTAAGCAATTTTGAACTCAAAAACCAAGCTGTGATAAGTGGAATGGTTAACTGTTTATATACTGTGGTATGTTTTTTGATTACAGCAGGCAATGCTTTTTCAGTGGTCTTTGACAAAATTTAAGGAATCTATCAGATGCAAATGTTTGTGTAGCATCTTGTCTCTCTCTTTGTTTTCCTTTTGTAAATACTGGAGAAGCTTTGACCAGTTTGACTTAGAGATGGAATGTAACTTTGCTTACAAAAAATTGCTATTAAACTCCTCTGCTTAAGGTGTTCTAATTTTCTGTGAGCACACTAAAAGCAAAAATAAATGTGAATAAAATTTGAGCTGCATCTGTCGTTATTTGTGTATTACATACTGTAGAGTGTCACTTTTTGATTCGCTCGGCTTTAAGTGGGGTAATGACATCCTATGTAGTTTATTTGTACTGCAGCAGCTCTGAGCCTTCAAGACAAAATCCAGGGTTTAAACATTTATCTTTAAGTGTGACGATGAGGGATATCAAAGGAGTTGGATCAAAGCTTGATGGTAACTTACACTATATGGCCCAAAGTATGTTAACACCCAAGCATTACACCAATATGTGATAGCTGAACATGTCATTCTAAAACAATGAGCCTCAATCTGCTATAACAGCCTCCAGCCTTCTGGGAGGGCTTTCCACCAGATTTTGGATTTGCTACCAATTCCAGTTCATCCCAAAGGTGTCAGATGGGGTTGAGGTCAGGGCTCTGTGCAGGCCAGTCAAGCTCTTCCACACCAAACGGGGTTTGTGCACGGGGACATTGTGATGTTGTAACAGGAAAGGGAAAAAGACAAACTGTTGACACAAAGTTGGAAGATCACTATTGTCTAAATTTTATTGTATGCTGCAGCATTAAGATTTCCTTTCATTACAACTAAGGGGCCAACACCTGGAAAACCAGACCCAGAAAAAAAAAGAATACACAGAAGTGTGTGGACAGGGGGGTCCACATACTTTTGGCCATATAGTGAAGATAAAATGGCTTCATTGCAAGCTTGTTTATAAAGAATAACAGCCCCATGAATTGCAAAAAAGATTTAGTGCTGAGATTTGGCCTTGAAGAAAAAGCGAGTGAATGACATATTTTGGAACTGACTAGAATCTCCTGGCTAAAGCTGGCTCCATTCCACGCACCAACCTTTAAAGGTTGGTTTAAAGGTATGTCACAGTCGTCTTCTATACAGCGAAACTACCCCAGAAAAGGATGTGATGTCATGGTTCTCATATGAGTAATAAACAAATACTGAAGAGAACAGGCACAAACTGTAAACAGTGTATGAGAGTGAGGGTGCAGTTTGTAGTCTGGTAGTAAAAGAGTACAAAACAAGGCACATCGCTAGATTCACCAGAATAATGACTTGTCCATTCCCACAGTGCACCAGTGTTTCCATTAGCTGACCGTGCACATCTGCACAGTCAAAGGTTATCAAAGATGACGGGTCAGATGGACAACACACTGAAACAGGAAATTAACACTTGAATCCGTCCCTCTTACAGCCTTTACTTTAAGTAAATAAATCATTTATAGGTCAATAGTGTCATGTGACTACATTTAAATACCTTCAGTTTGATTTCAAAACTTACTGCAATCAGTGTCCGCCTCTTTCCACAGTAACCATGACTCATTGGCAGTGACGACAGCTTTCAAAAGAGGAAGTTAAATAATCCTTTAAAGACTTACTTTAGCATTTTTCAGCCTGAATTTGGGGTATTTGCATATGTTTCACTGGAAGAAGGTAAAACTCAATTTCCTAAAGATTATGCAATACATGAAGAGTGATGATTAAAGGTGGACATGTGTCTAACGGGTGCAGTACAGCAGAGATAATCTGGACCTGTCAAATGCAAATAAGAAGTCACAGAAGCTGCACAGTGATCACATTATAAACTCAGACACCCATGACACACAAGCTGAATGTTTCAACTTGAAGATTTGGTTGGAGTGGGAGTGTGGAGTGGGTGGGACCACAGGTACCCAAGTACTGTATGCCAAGGCCTCCAAATCAATATGCTTTGGTCATGGACCTTAGCTTGATAGGTTGTTCACCTTGGACAGAATAAGACGGCGAGGAAGATGAACAGGTATATAATACAGTACACCTTTCTCTCACTGTTCTATCTACAAATGAAAATCAGTGTAAAACTGAGGGACCCGCTGGCCACAATTTAACTTTACCCCTCCTCCTCCTGTAGAAATGAAAAGTGAAGTTATGAAACTCCGTAAAAAGGCTTAAAAACAGTAGTGCCAATCTACTCAAGCTGCCATCAGTATATTTCAAATCGATGACCAAAACTGAAGGTGGTGATCCTGATGGGAAAGAGCATGGTGAGGATTCACAGTCATCACTGAAGGTTTCACATTTATACATACACACACAAAACCAGACTGAAGCCAGAGGTTTGGGCTAAGATATCCCTGTCCCTGAACTCACCTTGCACCATCCTACGGTACAGCTTTGTTCCAGTGCACTCATCTTATATTAAAACCATCCTACCTGTCATAGCTGATGTCCTCCTGTGAGGCTCCCAGGCTGGCTTCATCTCTGCAAGTGGAAAACAATAAATACCAAACATTAAGCTAGTGGCTCAAATGAAAGGTTGTTACCTCTTAACTAGTTAGCTTACCTCTCAGTTAGTGCACGTCTGTAGCCTGGAGTATTCCTCCCGAGCCTTTCGTGCGGCTGTCTCCTGCACAGGACAAACTCCATTCAAAATTCTGACAGTTAAAAGTTTCTTTGATATCTACGAAAGAAACAGTCCTAATACAACTTAATGTCGGACATTTGTAAATAGTTGGGAGATACTTTTCAATTCGGCGTACCTTAAACGCACGAAAAAGACATAACATGGAAAACAATTTCAACTTCACCCTTTGAGTCGCCTGTTAGTCCCCTCGGTCTGCTTCCATCAAACCAGCGATGGTGGACGGCGGGAGCGAGCAGCGTCCTAACCGATAAATGTAGAATATATCAGGCTTTCTGTGCCCCGAAGTCACCAGAAGACAGTATTCACGTTGGATGTATGTTACAGAGCTTTACAGTATATTGGCGCTTGTTAAAAAATGGATGTATCAACGTTAGCCTGCTTCCAACAGTCCACCTGTACTTCGCTTGAGATGCCATCTCTTGGGTTAGAACGCCCCCATGTGGTTGTGCATTTTCATTACACAGACCTCGAAAGAGCAAGCCTCATATTTCAAGTAATAATCATTTCAGGGAAATCGTATAAAAACTTTTATTGACAAATGCAAAATATTAAATTTTAAACATGAGATCATGATAAGTTCATCTACAGGGTCACCCACAGTTTCCTACAAACAAGAAAGTCAAGGTTTCCTTCAGAAGATCGAGCACATTGGAATAAAGTGGTTCAAAGGGTATCAAAGGACATCGTAAAATTCAAGTGGTGGATTCAAGAAATCCACTGATACACTACACAGAGAGAGACACGTACAATTCACAAGAGATTTACAAGTAGAAAATGGAGGGTCATAATAAATATAATGCTTCTGGCTGTGATTCAGTGAAGAGTTGGATCCTTGAGGGAGGACAGCACCGTAGAGGTTTGTGTGTGGATAAGAACCATTCAGGCACTGCTGGTCTGCTCAGTCTTCACACTGCCAAAGACAAACGAGAGTTGATCTCAGCTTATTCTAAGCTTCAGGGGAAAGGTGCAATATATTATGTGAAATATACAAAAACAGCCAAAAAAACCCTAGAAATTTAGAGGGAGTCCAGTCCTGTACTGGAATATGATGGACTGCATAACAGACTATAACACAATGTCTGTGTCTGCACAGGATGCGTTCAGGCACAGTATTGAGTGTAGGTCACCCGCACTTCGGCAGCGCTCAGAGCCCAACACACAATCACTGTAGTTACACATGTAAAACAAAAGAAAAAAGACTTGAAGCATAAAATAAAGTTTCAGCTGACATTTACGCGCATATAGCGTGAGCCGTTACATGTCCTGTGTAGACAGCTGTAATGTTTAAAACAGAAGCGAATCTGACGCGCATGAGACACACGACTGAAAAATGCAGCTGAAATGCATCATGCAGACATGCCTGAATTTTACGGAGTCATATGACTTCAGACTTTTAGACTTTGAAATAAATTACTTTGTCATGCAGATGCACACATGTAAAAAGCTGATTAGAAGCGTACAAATGGTCAAGAAATCAGAGTTCTCCACAAGAAATCTAGTTCCAGCAGTCTGGTTTCTCTAATTCCCTTCCCTGATAGTGGGAAACCAGGTTCACAGTAATCACTGCAGAAAGCCAACAGTAACTGGGTTACTTCAGTGCGTGTAAAAGCACCGCCAGTCTGGTGAACTGAATTTAAAACAGCATTCAGTCGCTTTGAACTGGACCGGAAGAAAAGTGAGTAGATGTGAGATAATACAGGAATACAAAAGAAACATTTTTGGGTACATGTGTGTGAGGACCAGTTGTTGGACAAATATCAATAGAGAGGCATATCACCTTTTTGAGTCAGTCTTCTCAGCGCTGCTGTCTTTTGTCTTCTCTTCCTCTTTAATCTCTGAGATAGGATGGAGAACAAATATATATGTTATAAATATAACATAATTAACAACAGTCATTTCACCACTGTGGAATCAATTCTCAGTGTCCAAGATGAGAATACCCACCAGTTTTCTTCTCCTCTCCTTCCTTCTTGTCTTCGTCGACTCTGGGCCTTTTTGCTCCCTTCTTGTGATTGGCCATATTTCTCCTGCCTCCCTCCCCCTCATCCTCAGAGTCAGAGAACTCTTCATCACAGGCTATCCTCTTATCTGTGGCCCGAACTGCAATCACACAAGACACTCTGATTAATGACATTACAGGTGGAAAACCTGTGGAGGCACGCTAACTGTGTCATGCTTGTGGAAATGTTCAGAGGACCTTTCAGAAGGATCTGTGCATGGAGGGAACCTGGCAACTGCCCCCGCTGATAGAATTTACTGCTAAGCAGGTATACCGTTTACCATGTTCACCATTTATATAGTTTATTTATATAGTGTGTTAGCATCCTAACATATGCTTAATAGAACTAAAAACAAAACTACCAAATTGCATGGCAACAGCTGTCGAGACATTTCACTCAAAATCACAAATGTGAACTTGTGATAGTGCTAGATGAAAAGAGGATCACCAAAATCAAAGACTCATCCTGCAGGGACCTTGGATATCTGCATCAAACTTCATGGAAATCAATTATAAAATCATGAAAGTATTTCAAGAGTAAGCGATGAAACAGTATTTGTCACAAGTTGCGTGTGACAGGAAATGAAGCTGGGTATATTAACTAATTCTTACTGTATGTAAGAGATAAGAATATTGTATGAGAATGAACTGCAGTCTTACTGGACAAGCGCTTGTCAGGATCCTCCGTGTCCTCGTCCACAGTGTCGTCCGGGACAGCGTCCTCCGGGATGGCCTGCATCTGCACTCCAGGAGCATGAGGCAGCATCCGCAGGTTCTCAAACAGTCGCTGCCTGAACAAACAGATACACAGAGCCAATGCATTCAGGTAACTCTGGAGCGATTTAACTACCATCAAATCAACTTCTTCATGGACACGGGAACATTTGTTACATCTGTAAGTGCTGTGACAGCCGCTTGTAATGT
This sequence comes from Oplegnathus fasciatus, assembly GCA_003416845.1. NCBI lineage: Eukaryota > Metazoa > Chordata > Actinopteri > Centrarchiformes > Oplegnathidae > Oplegnathus > Oplegnathus fasciatus. Next base: position 752,191 of record NTHP01000093.1, on the reverse strand, counting down.
CAGAGGTTTATTCTTCTGTTTCATGTCAGCTCTATTTTAGAGCTGCAACGAGTAGTCGATTGATCAATTAGTTGTCAACTATTAAATTAATCACCAACTATTTTGATAATCGATTAATCATTTTGAGTGATTTTTTAAGAAAAAGTATGACAGTAAACTGAATATCTTTGGGTTGTGGACAAAACAAGACATCTGAGGACGTCACCTTTGGCTTTGGGAAACAGTGATCAACATTTTTCACCATTTTCTGACATTTTATGGACCAAACAACTAATCAATTAATCGAGAAAATGATCGACAGATTAATGGATAATGAAAATAATCGTTAGTTGCAGCCCTACTCTATTTAAAACTGAAATGTGTGATGAAAAACTGTTGATCAGGTTTGTCAGACTGCACCTAACTGATGAACTGATGCACATTTGCATTTATGTTATTTGGTTGGTACATACCAACTAAAGCAGAAGGAAACCACACTAGATGCTCTGTCTCTGCTTTAGCATAATCTTGTGGAAACATACAGATTGGAGCTCTGAGACTAATAGGAGACATTTTTAATTTACAGATAAGCATTTTCTGGCTTTCAGAGTAGCTCGGGTGGTAAAGTCACATGTTATGTGGCAGTAGTTGAGGTATGGTCACTGGAACACATTCAAAAACGCGACAATGAAATTTAATGATAAAAACTCATTGAGGGGGCTGAGAGTTTTGGATGTTTTTGATGAACAATATCAAAACCCAGCACTGAGTATGTTACTCAGTATGTTATTTCAAACTGAGAAAACTCCATCTGCTGAAGAAGACTGTGATATATAGTTGATAGCTCCGGAGAAAGTGGATCTACAGTTAAGAATTCCAAATGTCAGATTTGTCAAACTACCATTTCTAAGGTCAAAATATTTTGATGTTCAAACACATTACATTTTCATCATGGCCAGAAAAGAAATACTATAATGGGCCACCTCAGAGCATAACTGATGAGAAAAAGCCTGCAATTAAAACATATAAATCAAAACATGTTTTTATAATCATCAGTAATAATAATAATCACTCCTAATACTTTTAAAATCCACTGCAGCTTTGTTAAGAAACAATCCTATACAACGACTGTACATACTTGATCTTGTCCATGTACTCCTGTGTGTTCTGGTTGGTCATGTTGGAGGGGCTGATGTGCAGCTTAAAGTCGGGCCCAAAGTACTCAAAGTAGTCATTGTATGGCAGCTCTGCAATAGAAACATCATTGAGAAAAGTAAGCAAACTGCGAAAACTGAGCCAAGACGAGCAGCTGAAAGAGATTTATACGCTGCAGATAAAACAAAGTGTCAAATTATCAGTCGTTTGGAATGAAAAAGCAGCGATAACACACCTGTTAATATGATTTACTGAGGCTTTATAACCCACACTGATCCTCACTGAGGGGAGGATGGATTGGAATGAGTGAGGAGGTCAGTTAATGTCCTGAAATTCCATTAAGAGAACTACTGGCCCATTCGACAGCTGTGATTACACCCCTCCCTCTTTATGTTACACACTCTCAGTGGAGGAGACAGTCTGCTGACTCAGCTCCCTGCAAGGAAAGGTAGCAATCAGGCCGTTCCTTTCCAGAGGTGAAGTCGTATAATATTCTCTCACAACCAACCCCCAGATACCCCATCACCTCCACCCTCCGTTGCCCAATACCACAGACTAAAGAGGGAGAGAAGTCAAGCAAGAGAGGTGCTGCAGAGTTTTTAGTTTCCAGTTCCAATGCTTCGCACATCAGGCACACTAATTAACACACATTTTAAAGGCAAGATCACACTACATAAGCAGTTTGGCTGTTTTATAGGGTTTGGGTAAGAGATTATCTACACTGCCTTGATTTAAGATTTTGCTTTATTCCTGTGAAATGCTGAAGTTTTTTGCCTTTTGACTAGAGCTGCACGATTAATCTAATCTAATCGCAATCGCGATATCAGCCCGTGCGATTATATAACCGCAAAAGTCTGCGATTATGTGTGTGTGTGAACGTGACAACCTATACTCTGTGTGCGCAGTCTGCTCATTATCTACGCCCATAATAAAGAGATGACCAATTGGTCTCTGTTTATGCAGTGAAGCGCGTGCAGTGTATGGTCATGTGACTATCCGGTGTGCAGATTAGGTGGAAAATGGATGCCAACGAGCCAGCTGACACGACCTCTGTTATACGGCGATATTTTGGATTCAAGCGTCTCAGGGTTTTTCCTGCATAGAGAATCACAAGGCAGCCGCCTCCGTCACATTTCGAGCCACCTCCAGCTCTCGACAAAACTCTGATGGTCCCATTCGGACGGGCCATCGACAGCACCTGTGGCTGATGCAACGCAAAATCTACGTATTTTTAAATAAGCCCAGCCCCCGTTAAAAGAAAAGTAACCAAGTGCTGTGTGTGTGGCTGACTGGCCCAGGCGAGTGGGCTACCAGCCCACTGCGGTTATCTGTCTCTCTCTCCCAGTCAGTCACTTTCGGTCTGGTCCAGTCTATAGAGAGCAGCCCATTAAGCCCAGTGAGACCAGTTCAACTGTCAAAGTTTAGCAGCTGAAGCGGTCAGACAGAAGACAACAGGGATATGGACTTATATGAATATACCAACATTATATAATTAATATATTATTATTATTATTATTATTATTATCATCACACATGATACTATTATATTGACATTATACTTTTTATTTAATGTTATATTATACTACTATACTCATTATACTAATTAGTCATCCAGATTTTGGTGGGCCAGTCATAAAGTCCAGAGCCATTTTTCATTCCCAATCCGTCCCTGTTTATGCTGTATTTAATTTAATGTTGAACAGTGCACTTTTATTTTGTTTAATAAAATATGCTTTAATGTGATAATTGCGATTTTTTTCATTCATATAACTATTAGAACTCCTAAAATACGTCGCTTTTAAAAAAGAGCTTTCTTGAGCCAGTTGAGCCACGGTACACATGCACGTGTGTTCACATGATCACGGTGGTACTACCTCCACCTCACTTTGAGCCAGGAAAAACCCTGAGAGGTTCTGTGTAAAACATGCAAAATGAAAGTCGCTACATCACGTGGCAACATTACAAATTTGTATCAGCACCTTAAACAGCACAACCAAATCACAAACACAAATTGCAATATTGTCCACAATAGTCGCAATTTGACTTTTTCACCAAATCGAGCAGCTCTACTTTTGATCTTCTCTTATAGTGAAATAGAATAAACTGAAAATGAAATGTTGAACACTTCAGGATTCTACATCTAGCCTGTGCAGGAAGCTTAAAGTAGTGGTGGGATCAGGGAGGTTTGCTGGAGACCTGCTGCTCTGGTCTATCGCGATCATCTAATGCTTATCACAACACAGACAAAAGTGCTACCTTCAGCATCCCTCACACTCATTAATATTTAGACATGGAATCTGCGACAAACCATCGGGGATGTCTGTGTCCAGAGCTACAGCTGTCTCGTAGGTCCAGCAGCGGGCCACGTTGCGGATGGTGTATCCTCCTCCACCCAGCATGAGCAGCGGGAGGTTGAAGGACTTCATATACTCCACACACTTGGCATGGCCTAATAAAAACAAGAAGCATAATATAACACTTCCGGCATGGTTCATGACTCTCATTCAGCATTTAAGTAGCATTGTCGACTGTGTATCTGTACCGCGGATGGTGAGGTTAAAGCAGCCGAGGCGGTCTCCTGAGAGAGAGTCTGCACCGCACTGAAGAACCACAGCACTGGGCTGGTACATCTCCATCACCTTGGCCATCACCTGCAGGGCCACAGCGAAAAGTCACAACTCGGGAAGTGTTGAAAGATAGAGTGCACCCCCCTGTCAACCACCTGACATCCCACTATACATACCTGTGCCAGGTCTGACATGGATATAATCCCTTAAATTGAAATGTAGCATTTAAATGTGCAGAGGTAGGGTGTTTTTTCATTTTTGTATAAACTGATGAACAACTATCATGTTGTGGTGGATTCACAATATGAATTGTCATATTCAGAACATCTCCATCTACCTTCTGTGTTGCCTCTAATTATATTTTAAATCAATTTCCAAACCGTTTTGGTTCCTACGAGTGCATTCCCATTTGAACATCTTACACTGGGTTTAACTGTAAATGATAATCTTTGACTTTGGAATGCCATTCAATTCTGATCAAGTCACCCATCCCTAGTAACTGAGGTTTCTACTGGATTGAGAGATTTTTTCAGCCTGTTGGAGGCAGCCGGACAACCTGAAAACAAAATATCTGATATGTTGCAAAAGTGTTTTGGCAAACAAGTTAGAAAACAGTTGCAATTTACACATCCAGCAGAGAGGGAGCAATATTAGCATTCATCTGGAGTCCTGTTTCCTGCCGAATGCAAGTCCAATATTCACTCCTCAGAAGAATATTTTCCTCTTTAGCTGCTAAATGCTCCACTATGTTCATCAGCTAGTCACTAATTTTATATGCCTGATGTTTGGTGCTGGGCAGGTAGTAGAAATAGAGCTTTCAGCTGAATCCAGCTGCCTGCTACTCCTGGAAACAAGAATGATTGATGATTTTCTTTGCATGCAAGAAAATCACAACAATAACAACTAAAAGATGCTAAAAGGCTCAGTAGAGCTGAGGGGAACTGCAGAGTTGTCACTACAACTGACACTTTTCACATAGAAATAATCATTATATCTATTGTTAAAATAAATATATTGTTTAGTGCAGCTTTAAGTCTCATAACCTTCATATAGTGTGAGGTATAAACACTGGAATGACATGCTATAAAAATCCAAGTAAAGGTCACTCAGGTATAAAAATATTTTCCTGGTATAAGGTTCAAGTAATATTCTGAGCAAACATGACAACACTTTATTCTGTTTCATGCTGGATGACTAAATCAGATCTTGTGGATTTTGAACACTATTTGCAGTGAAATGTAGAAAGAGGTCGAGTCATGTTGATTACAGTGTCATACTCACAGGCTTGAAGATTTGCTCGTATGACTCATCATCGATGCCATCACGCAGGGGGAAGTTGACAGCATAATATTTGCCTTTCCCAGCTCCAATATCCTAAATACAGAGAGGGACAATGGAGTAGAAGCCAGAGAAACCATCACTAAATTATCTGAATACTCATATACTCATATACCATAAGTGGGAGAGAGGGAAAGTTAACAGCCAACCAACAAGACTATTATGCTTTTCAAACATCAATATAAAAACTACAAAAATATAAAGTGTTGTTTTCTAATTCAAGTATTTCTCCTTCCTTCTGCCATTTAATTCCCATCTACTTGAATGCATATAAACTTCCCACAAACAACTAAATGTTTAGCTGTTTTCATGTAAAAAAATCTAGCTTGTTTGAAATATATATAATATATATAATAAGTGAGGACAAAGGCTGAGGCTCACCCTGAGGTCTCCGGTTCCAGGGAAGTACTCCCCGTATTTATGGAAGGACACAGTCATGACCCTGTCTGTGGTGTAGAAGGCCTCCTCTACTCCGTCCCCATGGTGGATGTCGATATCAATGTACAGCACCCTCTGGTGGTACCTGGGAGAGAGGAACAACACAACACAGCTGGGATAAGTAACACTCTATTTTGAAGAGAAACAGCCTGGAAATCAAGGCTTGGAGACTACAGTATAGTTCTGCAGAATGTTCTGAAGAATGTTCCTGTGCTTGGTTTCATTTACTGCATTTCCATACACGTGGATGGATATTATGTGAAATGGAAATTTCTCAAGCTGTTGGTGAAACTCACTTGAGCAGCTCCAAGATGGCCAGCACGATGTCATTAACGTAGCAGAATCCAGAGGCTTCAGACTTCTTTGCGTGGTGAAGTCCTCCAGCCCAGTTCACTGCAATGTCAGTCTGCTGTCGGTTTAATTTCACTGAACCAGCTGTGCACAACAGAAAACAAGTTTGGTTTAGTGAAATTCAACTGTTATGAATATGCACATGACTGATACTTAATCACCAATATGACAGATCTAACAGGGAATAAACTTTACTCATTTCCCAACAGGATGTAAAAATGTTCTCACATTTACTGGCACACCAAGTGGCTTGATGTCACACGTTCTCAACTGGTTCTACTAAATTGGTGATTAAGGTTATTGTTGCCACAAATACACAAAAAAGTGTACAGAACTTGTTCATGTTGGCCTGAGACCATTGTACTCTGTGGCACATCCAACCACAGCTTACAGTACAAAGTGTTCACAGCTAAAGTCTTTTGACTGGCAGGTAGCAACAGTCTGAATACTATAAAAGGTGAATCTGTTATAATGATGTTACACTCATTTGTATGACTAATGAATCATTGTAAAATGTGACATACTCTATTAGAAAATGTTTGATATAACAAAAATGAGTATAGTAGTATCAATGTGGTTTAATTATCTGTATTGTAGTGTGCTGTCTCTGCTAAAAATGACAGTATGTCTAATGTGGTCGTGGGTTTCACATCTTCTCTGTGCAGAGGATGTGATGTAATAGACAGTGATATAGTCCAGTGGTTTTCTCCCATAGTCCAAGTGCTGGAGTCTATCCCAGCATGCACTGGATGATCCTGAACAGATATCTGGCAAACATTTGTATAGATATCTTGCACAGACCAAAGAGTCGAAGGAACAGGCAGACTGACATCACCCACTTTAAACCATTCTCCTAGCAGAGCATAAATGTTATCTGTGTGTCTACTTAACATTTAGTTACATCATTTCCAGGTGAACAGTCTATCAATTTTCTATGTATATATTTTCTTCTAACTTACCAGCAGAGCCACCAGCGGAGAGCTGGCAGAACTCAAACAAGCCATCGAACACAGGGCAGTCCTCTCCAACATTGACTGTAAGATTAAAGCAATAATTGATCAATTACTGATGTGAGCACATCCACAGAGAAAGATTAACAGCTTGTTGGGAGTGTTGTCCCATGAACAGGGTTCCAACAACACTGATGAAATCATTGAGTTTTCCATGACTTCTCCTACTGAAACACGGTGCTTCCACAACCTTTCAGTGATGTGACTTGTTCAGCTGTTTTTCAGCTGCTGACTTGGTGGATTTAGCAACAGGATGTGTTTGAGGAGCAGACAGAGAGGCAGAGCCGTGGTCATCATATAACTTTACTAAAAACATGCATCCAGTGATCATCTTCAGTCTGCTGTTGGACCAGCAGCCCTGCCTCCTTTTCCCTGCATGTGAGTTTTTACCCACAAATCCCCTGCAGATTATATCAATTGCCACAGAGCAAACAATGTGATAATTTGATACTCCATTAATAGTTTAAATTATTTCCATTAATAGTTTAAATTATTTATCAAGCAAAAATGCCAAAGATTCACTACTTCCAGCTTCTCCAATGTGAGGATTTGCTGCTTTTTTCTGTTGATCTGTCATTGTAAGCTGAATACACTCAAGCTGTAGAATGTTTGTCAGACAAAACAAGGCACTTTGAAGATGTCATCTTGAGCTCTGGGACACAGAGGGGGGTTTGTGACAATATATAGACTAAACAATTAATTTAGAAATCATCAACAAATGAATAGATAATGAAAATAATTATTACTTGCAGGCCTAATGAGAGCCCTATACAAGGAGCCCGCACTTTACTTACACCGCTGCATCTGCTTGCTGAACTCAGACATGTTGTCTGGCCGTATGGATCGGAGGAACTTGATGTAGTCGTCGCTGTGATATTTTGTCATCTCCTCGGCTGTGGCTTTGTGTGGTCTCTGAAACGCAAAGCAAAGCCGCTGGGTGACAACTAAAGGGAGCAGAGAAGAAGAAGACTACAGCTACGTTCATGTTTTATTAACATCTCACATTCTGTTAGAACAGTACAGCACACAATAAAGGATGCCATTAAATAATTCAGTGGTTAGAAACATACATAGATCTCCATTTTCCTGTACAGTCCATAGTTCAGAAGCAGGTTGTGAGTCATCCGGATACGATGTGGTTTCATGGGATGCCCTTGTCCGTAGTAATAATTTCCTATGTCTCCTGCAAAGGGAAACAAAAGCAGTGAAATCGGTTTAAGACCATAATAAGGAGGGCTGACTGTTAAAGACAAAAACAAAATATCACAATATTTTTGAACAAATGCCTCAATATTAGTGCTGTGATAACATTTTAGCAGTGAAGCGTGGTTTATTTAAACTGTAAGAGAAGAAAAAGACACATTTTACAGAGACCAAAATCCTGGATGCTATCTAGCTTCATATAAAGTCTTTCAAGTATAAGGTTGCTGCTATTCTATATTTTTCTTATTGTCAACAAATCCCATGACAAGACCAAAACCAACAATGCGTTAGTCCGTCTCTCAATACTTTCTGACTTCCCTACCCTGTCTGTGGCTCTCAGGCCTAAGCCCATTGCTAATTCTTTCAGCAACATATAGTTTCTTGTTGTTGCCAATGTTTGTGGATCACAACATTGTACCATTTCATCCTTGATTTCCTCTAACACTACTATCTATTCTCTTCTCCTTAGTTTCAGTTTCAATGTTTCATCAACTCTCACATATAAACACGTACACACCACGATGACCATTTCTATTGATGTGCCATTCTGCCCTGGGATATGAGTATTTGGGAACTGGTGCGTTTTCTGACGATAAGCGTTTTGTGTGAGGTTGTTTTTGTTTGCTTTTCCCATGAGCATCAATAAAATACATTTATAAGAGGCTCAGTTATATCCTAAAACCACTGGGTGCTGTAGTTTTAGCAAATGTTACTTAAACAGGAGGAAATAGTGCACATGCTAGGGACTACTTTCAGCATGAGAACATGTAATAACACTAATTCAAAATCAGAAATCCACCATGTAATGTGTGTTTTCACAGGTCTACAGTCACACTGACTGGTTGGTCAATAGTAGTGTACATAAACAGCTCTATCCAAAGGCAAAAAGCAGCAAGCCTGGCTATTGTGACGCCAACAAGTGACACTTATTGGCACTGCTCCATGTAAATGAAAAGGAAAGCCAGCTCAGCAGATACAGTGACTAATTATGTCCTCATTGACCTGAACTGCTGAGTTTAAAAATAAGTGGTTCCTCTGGGGGAGGGCATGGGTACACTTTGTGGGTCAGGACTGTCTCCTCTACTGTGAAATTCTGCTCATCTGGACCCAAGGAGGCGTAAAACACTAGTCCAGTCCACAGAGTAACGTTGCGCATCAATTAGGCCTGAGCACATTGTGCGAGAAACAGCTGTACATCTGGCTTTGTGGCTTCAAATATTTCGCTCTGACTCTCTGGGTCTAAAGTTTGCCATCTTAATTTATTCATCCAAGTCGTCCACGGTGGCAATTATGGGTCAAACAACGATGATAATGAGTGTTGCGTTTACAGTCTAGCTAATTACACCATCTTCAACACTCGTTTATCTTTATCTTACGTTCATGTTTACACTCTACATAAGGCGCAAGGTGCAAACATGGTCACCTACAGATTTCTTCAGCCAGTTAACACTCAGGCTGACCCTGGTTGGGGCCACGGAGGCCATTCAAAGCGATGTCATTAACGTTAGCAGCAAGCTTCCTCGTTAGCTAGCTTGTGTTAAACACCACACATTCACCAGCAGCACTAACCTAGCTAACCAGACTAGCTAAGCGGCTAGCGTTAGCCTGACAGATGCGTCAGTTTGGGCTCCTCACTCAGACACTCAGGATGTCCCGTACCGTCGTAGTAGTAGCAGACCTTCTTCTTAGTCCCTCCCGCGGTCGTGTAAGCCATGTTTGGAGCACTTTTTCCAAAAGTTGGTGTGAATGTGCTTTAGCAGATGGAGATTAGGATGGACAGCACCGACACAGAGGGACACACGACGCAGCGGAGCGTTGTTGAATGGGAGGCGCAAGAGCACCAGGGCGGGGCGGCCAGTTGGATAGTGGCCCCGAGCGGCGGGGCCCCAGACAGACACGAGAGAGGACGAGACATCTTTTAACGATGTGTAAATTAGTTTTTACTGCACGTGAGGAGAATTACATGTATGATGAAGGGAGTCCGAGAGGAAACTCACGAGGGGCCGACAGATAAACTGTATAAAAGTATGTTTTAGAAACAAAGTGTTCAATATGTTGGCCATGGCTTCTCTACAAATAAAGAATTAATACTACTTCCCAAGTTGCTCCAACAAAAGCAAGGCACGAATCCACAGCACTTTATTTACTGCTCTGATACAACACTAGATGTCAGCATCATCTTTGTTACTTTCTGGTCTACACATAATCCACAACAAGTGAAACTGTAAACACTACATGGCCAACATGTTTAAATCATACTGTATATCACTGATGCCTCCTGTAAGCAGGCAGCTGTTGGAAATGCGAGGAAGCTACTTCAGGTGCTGTTTTTCAGTGGCTACTCACTTGATTCCTTTAGAGAAATTCTAAGAAGTGGGAGGTCACTTCCGAGCAAAGGTTACAAAGCAGGTAGAGTTTTGCTCATGGACCTGGGGCAGGGCCAGGGCCGGATTAACCTGCCAGGGGGCACTAGGGTGAAAATAAGCTCCAGTTCCTTTGCATTTCTGTGCAGTGTTTATTTATCCAGTTGCCTACAAGTACCCGTCAGGTACAGTGTGTGCTGCAGACTGCAAATGACAGAATATCGATGGGCTTGGTTTTACGCCTTGACTTCCCAGCTTTATCAAGTTAAAGGAACAGTTCAACATTTTGAGAGATGCGCTTATTTGTTTTCTTTCTGAGAGTTGGATGAGAAGGCTGCTATAACGCATGTCTGTGTGTGAAGTACGGTGTTGGAGCCGGGCACAAGCAGCCTATAGCTTACAGTAGACAACAGGGAGGGGGAAACTGCTGGCTTGGCTCCGTCCAAAGTTCAAAAGTACGCCTAGCAACACCTCTGAAGCTCTGAAGCACAGACATTAGAGCGGTATCAATATTTTCAATGGCAAAAGTGAAACAAAAGTAAACAATAAATCAGCTGACAAATGTTTACGTGTTCTTTTAATTTCACCTTTTTTAACAACACACTTATGATACAGAATGAATATTTGCACAGAAACAGACAAGTCTTTGCTAATCATCATAGAATAAACAGTCGGTTTGACAAGAATCATCAGAGGACAACTTTTTTTTTCCACTATGGCTTTTTTGCCAGGTGTTTAACAGACCCATGACTGAGCTGTAGGGGGGAGGAAACAACATACTTACATTTAAAAAACACAAGCTTGAGTCTTAAATGCTTTGAAGGTTCTGGACATGGTTTGAGTCAAGCTTGAAACACTGGATCCTATTCTGATGAGCCTCTCAGACCGGGTACTGTGTTGAGAATTAAAAGAGGTCACCTTCTAATGGATTAATCACAGCATGAATTAAAAACAAAACGTGGTGAAAAACAATATGAACAGATAACAGAAGACAACTAATACAAGAGTCTACAATGTTAGAATGGCGTCTTGATTGCACATGCAGTTTTGGTCAAATAAACAACATGATAGGGAATAAATGAAAGTTTGTTGTTTATCGAATGTCATTTTGTCATCTTTTAAGGTGTTTCATCATGAGAAAAGCATCACACTTAAAGCTTATTTTAACAGCATGGATGTCAGGTGTTTGATAGTCTTTTAAAGAGCAACAAAAATAATCTCTTAGTTAATCACACAGTTCAGTACTGGGTTCTTTTCTCTTTTCGGGGAACAATGACAGACAGGTGAATTAATTTGCAAGATCAAGTGCTTTGAACTGAATCTTTTAGTCAAACCATCAAATTATTTTGTTTTATTTTCACACACATACAAACAAACTTACATCAAGTTCCTTTTATATTTGGTCACACTGTCATTCTTGTATTAAATTCAATCAAAGTGCTATTAATATCTTTTGAGATGTTGTAGCTTGGCGTTCAAAAAAAACACCAATCCAAGGAATCTCATTGGAGGAGTCCAAAGCTCATCATGGCCAGTTGAATGTCCTACCAGTGATCTGGTAAAACTTCTGATTGAAGGGGTGAAAGAACTTCTGCAGTTTAGACACCACTGACGGGTCCACCTCTGGATGGATGCGGCCTTTGCTGCCTGCCAGGCACTTGTTGAAGACAATGTTAAATCGCAGACAGTAAAATCCCCTGGTGGCATTGAAGTACAGGTTATACTGGCTGATCCTTGAGGGGAGGTTGAGGAAGCGCTCGACGAGCTGCAGCTCCGGCAGCGGGTCTGTGATGAGCCGGTCCCCGTCCACGATGTGGAACTGCTCCACGGGAAAGTACTTCAGCCAGCGCTCCAAGTGTTTGGTGTAGATGCTGGTCCGAACCGCTTTGTACTTTGTGTTCACCTCGCAGGTGTTGGAGTCGATGGCCAGCTTCTCAAACTTGTGGTAGGTCTTATTTTTGCGCTCCTTGCCCTCCAGCACTTGCGTGTAGTCGGACACAGCTCTGGTGGTGGGCTCACGGACGATGATCAACAACTTGATGGAGGAGTTCATCTTGAAGATGCGTTCGGGGACCTCCTCTGTGATGAAGTAGGCAGGGCTCTTCTCAATGGTAATCTGATGAGGGAAGGAGAAGGGCATTTTCTCTCTGTACCAGTCGATGCCCCGGGCGTAGTTTTGGTCATTGTCAAAGAAGTGGATCTCCTGTGAAGCCTTGACCACTGCTGGATGCAGGTTGAGCATCTCCAGCAGGGCGCGGGTGCCCCCCTTGCGCACCCCGATGATGATGGCCCGAGGCAGCTGCTGGACCAGGTTGTGCAGGCGGATTTGGTCTTTGGTGGCATTGCCCTTGCGTAGTTCATGGAGCAGGCCACGTTTAAACTGCAGGGTGCGGAGAGGGATTTGCTCTGGCTCAGGAGGGGGCAGTCTGCTCTCAATGGGGCAAATGGGCTGCAGCCTGAAAGACAAAAAAGCAAAAAAGACATACTCATTCTCAACACTATTGTAACTTATTCATTACAAGAATCCTTCACTTCATTTCAAATGAACTCTTTGGCTAGTTAAACTACCAGTGCAAATATTCCTTTTTAACTTAGCAGCTTTTTGGTACATTGCAAATGAGGTTGAATCTAAGATTCTGCAGGTGGTTCAACCTCAACAGCTAATACTGTCCATGCCAATAATACAGCCTGATTGCATGGGGGAAAGTTTTTGCAGAAAAATACATGTCATCTTTTTTTTCTGATATGGACACTGCAAAATCTCCATCTCATGACGAAAAGTTTCTCTCATTGAAACTTGAAAGCATTGTTTTCTTTAAACAAGTAAAAATCCTGCTTGTGCAGTAAGATTATTTCAGTTCAAGAAGTGTGTAGAAATTAGTATGTCATGAAACAAGACTTGCTGCACTAGAGTCGAGCAAAATGTAAATTGTTCAGACAAATTGATTTGAGGGACCAGAATTCTATCACTTGTTTTTAAAAAGGACTAATAGGTTTTAATGTTAGACAAAAGTGACTTGATAAGTGCGGCGTATGAGAAGTGGACCACATAGTCTCAATAAGGTTGTTTTTTTTTTAAATTACTCCCTCATTCACTCATTCAGTCTACTGTCCACATAGGAAGTCTATGTGGACAGTAGACAATGAGTAGCTCTATAGTGAGCAGTAAATTGAGCTTTTGGATACTTATTGATTCAGTAACGTTTTCCATCATCGTTGACAGGTGTTATGTCACACGACAAATTTTTACCTATTTATTTACATTTATTTAGCTGACACTTTGAATGTGTAAGAATCATGTCAGTACATCAGCTTCATCAAATATCCTGAACTGCTTCAAGTGCCACATTTACAAACAATAAGAGACAGAGGAAAAGTTTTTTTTTTATGGGCCAAGGTGCAGTGTAAACAGATGAGTTTTCAGTCTGCGACAGAAGATGTGTGGAGTTTCTGCTGTCCTGATGTCAATGGGGAGTTCATTGTGAAGCCAGGATAGCAAACAGTTGTGATTTTGTTGAGCGGTAGCTGGGCTCCCCTCGAAGTGAGGGAGTAGCAAGCCGATTGGCAGTAGCAGAGCATAGTGGACATGTTGGGGGGTATGGTTTAACCATGTCCTGGATGTAGGTGGTCCTGAGCCATTCGCAGCACGGTAGGCAAGTACCAGCGACTTGAATCTATAAAATGTGATGCATTGCATTGAGAGATTGTTCGCAGAAGGTAGTGTGCATGCAACTAACACTTCTTCTTTTGTTCCATTGTGGAATTTTTGAGGGAACTATATAGTCATATACATTTCACCCTCAGAATTCAGACACTCAAATAAAATGGAGCAGGGTGATTATAATGCACTATATAGTAAACGGGGAGTGATTTCACACACAGCCCAAAACTTTCCCAAAACCTTAAAGGTACAGTTTGACATTTTGGAAATAGTTACACCATGTAACAGAACCAGCGAGGTACAATGTGTTAATTAGAGAGCTTTAGAGGTGCTGGTTAGCCATTTCCCCCTGCTTCAAGGTTTATGCTGGGCTATGCACTCTAGTGCAATACATAACATACAGACATAAGAGTATTATTGATCTTCTTATGTCACTATATGGGAGAAAGCAAATGACCGTATTTTCCAAAATGTTGAACTATTCCTTAAACCAAAAAATAAGATATACCAGATCATTACTTTAAGTTACTGTAAATAAAAGTAATGTATTGTGATAGTGATGACTTACCTATCCAAGGTCCCAACCCTGGCCACAAGATAGAGGACACTTCCGATAGCGAGGCTGCCCAGAACGAAGAGCTTCTGTCTCAGCAATGCCTGCTGTTTGAATAGCATGGCCCTCCATCAATCTTCAGGACTGCGTCTTCAGCCTGCAGAGAGCAGAGCACATAAAGCACTAATCACCAGGGAAAGAGAGACAGCCTAATGTTTATTAACACACACTCAATCAAGTCTTACAAGTGATTAAGCCACACTCACACACGCCTGAAAAGTGCTGCAGTACCATTAGAGGAAATGCTCACCCACCAACCACCACTTTGTTACATTTATTTTTTTGCTGCTGCCAACTCAAGAATCAGATTTGATCTAATGTACAGGCGTGCTGTGAGGCCCCAACTTTGAGACAGTAATCTGTTCTTATGAAGGATTGCCGCAAAATAGTCTTTTTGGTTTGAAAAAAAATTGACTGCTGGTCAATAGTCCGACTCTGTACGTGCCAGTCGGAAGTTCTCGCAAAAGTAATGGCAGCACTAATCAATATTTCTACATTAAGAATGGATCAAATGTGTATTCTGAAAGATGTCACTCAAGTGACGAACCCACTAAGAATTATCACTGGCTTTTTTGCCATTTTAAGATAGATTGTTTGGGTTTTGCTGCCTGTAACTTTCTTGTTTGGTTCAGTGTCATCACTCACGTCAGCCTTGTTTCCAGCAGCAGCAGGCAGCTGTTTTCAGCAGAAAGCTCTGATAAACCCACTGTGCACTACCTACCAAATGGTAGACAAGCAAAGTTAGCAACTACGTGGTGAATATAGTGGAGATATTCTATATACAGAATTGGTGGAGATGAAACTGAGCGGAAGTAGAGTGAATATTCAACCGAATATATATGACCTTTGCTCGCCAATGTGGCCAGAAACACGACTCAGAATGAGTGCTACTGTAATTAACCTCCTTTTAACCATGTTTTGGTCTTCACCAATAATGCAAAAATGTGCTTTTTAATGTATGGGAAATAAAAAGTAATTCACAGAGGAATTTAAAAACTCATTATTTTTAAACCCCATCTGTTATTTCATATGGCACCCAGTCCTTAGAGCATTCTTGTTTGGTTTTCTTCTTGAGCTCAATGACAGGATGGACATCAAAATCTCCGTCTCTAAAAATCTTCAGACAACAGGTACAGATGAGGACTTAAAGAAGAAAAAGTGCATGATTGGTCGCATTAAGTTGATGCTTATTGCTCTTTTGACCTTCAAAGAAAATGAAGACTTCATCTCTTCATCCAAGAGAGGGCACTACACCCTTTCATACAAATGGAGCACAGAAATGTTTGTCTCACTGTAATTAAAGAAAGGGTTTCTTCCATTTTTTTTTTTTGCAGATCGATACCTGAGCCCTTTCTGCATCTGCAAGCTTACCACAGTGTGACTGAGTAAATCACATTATGGAATAACAGATCCATACAGAAGTCGTAGCACTATTACAAAAGGGCCAACTGCACTCTAACCCAGCCTTTAAAACTGCCTACCATTACCAATAGAGCCGATCCTCTGGAGCATCTCATAAACAAGTAGAGAGAGCTTTTGACCCCAGTGTGACGGGAAAACATTTCACTCATATTGCCTTGTGGTGACTTCTGAAGGGAGACCAGCAGAGCAATTGCAATTTCATCAGTCTGACAAAGCAGAAGAATAAAGCCAGTTAGCCAGGGGCCAGCCCTGTGTTTGTGGAGTGCCATTTAGAAAAGAAATGTTTTTCATTACAGCCTGTATCTCTCAAAGAAGCGGGAGCTATAAATTCAATTGTTTCCAATGGAAATAAAGTCTATTCAATATGCCAACTGTAAAACATGTAAACACTGTAAAACACAGGACACCAATGAGATTATTATCCAGAATGTTTTATTCCCCTTAAGATTTAAAGCAAGTGTGTAACTTTTCAAAGAAAAAATAACACACTTTTTTGTCATAAAAGTTTAATTTGCAAGCAATTCAATTCATGCATGCTTAATTCAATACACTTGCTGCTACTGTACAGCCTTCCTTGGTCTGGTATGACCAGTAGCTTACGGTGGCTAATGTTAGCTGAGTGCTAGGTAAAGTTAGCAAATGTTAAACATTACTGTGCCAGTTTGCAGACTTCTTGACTCTTCTCTACTTGTGTTACTCTCACGCTACTTTTACTGCATTTACTATTATCCCATTACTGACACTAATCGACACGGATGCAACATGGAAGCTAAATATAGCCTGTAATCCCACAAAATAATGTAGTTAGCTAAAATATAGTCTAATAGTAATGCTAGTTTACTGTTGTAGGTAATGTTAGTTAGCCTGGTCTCCTTACGGTAGCGGCTTATGTCAGAGCAGACAAACACCATTCCTTCCTTTAATACTTTTGCTCATATATTTTCAAAAGGCCATAAAAAAGGCACAGCCCTCAAAACTGTTGGGATACCAAGGACCACTCTTAATAGAGCCTCATGCACACTGTTTCAGCATGTGGAGAAATCCAAAAGTAGACACACCTGCCTTGCCTAGAAATGGTTGCTAAACTATGATTGGATAATTACTGCTTGATGGAGGGGCTTAACAGCAGGTACTGCCACTTAAAGGCACAGCGGCTACTGTTCAAGAAAAGTTACGTAGTCTTGTTTTGAAGACTAAACAGTCAGACTCATTAAAATGGAAACTCTTTTGGACGGTATCGACAGAATTTCCATTGGCTTCCATGACCTACAGAGATTCCTAGCAGCTCTCACCAAACACCACTCTGCTGTACTAATGAATAGAGAGCACCACGCTGCACATTCTTTATGACTTATTTATAAGCATACACAGAAATTAATTGTTTGCCCTGTCAAGGAGCTACAACCAGAACAGCTGTGCCAGGCCATAAGCACAAGAGGGGGCCCGTGCAGAATTATCAATTATGGAGCAGTTGTTTTCATAAACTATGCACTGGGCCAAAGCCTCAACTTTTGTTTAAGGAGCTAAGAGAATTTACAGTGGCTCTGGCTATGTGGCTGAGTTTGTCTGTGCATATCTAACTGCCCCATACAGTTAGAGAGAATCATATGCTTTAGAGAAAATAAAAATTCACTCTCCCTCTAAAATGACAGCATCATTCTCATCTACATTGCTGGTAAAATGTCTCGTGCCGTCTGAAATGACACCTCTGCTCCTGCAAAGGTAAAATCACTCCTGAAAGGAAAGTGTAGAAGTTATTTATCTTGTCTATAAAGCAGATTCTCATACAGCGTGACCTAAAAAAACTCTGTTTTCTCCTTGTAGGGCTTCAAGACAGAGGGATGTTTTGATGGAACAACCAGAGGGTAGCAGCATCGCTGGGAAAGAAGACAAAATAGTGACAATCTTTGTCAGAATTGCTAGGCATGATGCAGGGAGCACAGAGATCCTCGGCAAGGGAAACAAAATTTGTGTGGAGATGCTTTAGATGAAAGTGCACCGTCAGTAACAGTCTTGGGGGGAATTCTCCATGCAGTAGATTGGCACAGGGTGTCTGATCAGAAAAATCAAATAGCACTTGAAAAGTTTCTTGCTGTGTTGAGAATTTTTTTCCAGTAAAAATACAGTTTAAAAGACTGCACTGGGAGCTGACATGAGTGTGGGGGATTTGCGAGAGAGCTAAGATGGGGCCTAGTTTACAGTTTCACAGGTGCAATAAGCTGTGTTCAGCCATACAGCTTATATACCAAAAAGAAACTGACGAGTAACTGAACTCTACAGCAAGAAAAGGTGGCAATGTTTATTACACCCTGAATACAAACGTGTTGCAAGAAACAAACAACATCCTGATGATTTTGTTATTCTTAGACCATAACGAGTAGTGGGCTAAAACTGCCAAGTTTGTCCTGAGAGAAGCACTAATGGAAAGGTCCTGAGGTCACTGAAATGTAAATGAGTGCTCAGCAAACATCATGGAAATCTCCTGAATATAACATTTTTGTGTACATGTTTTAAAGCTAGACTATGTCACTTCTGAAAGACGAAAAGACATGTGCTTCCCCCTACGAATTAAAAGTTGAATTCATAAGCAATAAAAACGCAGCTTTGCTCACTTCTACACACTCAGGGGTTTTGCTGCTACAATCTTGCTTGGTCTGGTAACCAGTAGCTAATGGTGGCTAATATTAGCAAATTTATTGCTCTCTAACTGCCATTACGATGAGCATATGAGCGTGCTAACTGACCCAAATCAAACATTTCAAAATGCCTTGGTAAAAAATGTTGTTCAAGTGGAAATTTTGGCCTAATGATGGCACTAAACAAGAAGTCAGTGGGTAACAGAATGATTAAGAATCATCTTCTGGGGACTGTAAAGTTTCATGCTAATTTGGTCTGCAGTTGTCGACAGACGGATAAATCATCATCTTTATCCCTGCCGCTAGTGGGATGAAAATAAACACACACAATGATGAATTGAGGAGCCTCAGTTCAATAAGTCAGCACAATAGTTTGTATTGTTAGACCCTTTTAAGTCACTCAGTCTGTCATGAGGACATAACTACTATCTACTACTACTACTATTATTTTTTTTCCCTATTGACAATATGGCAGTATTTGAGTACCTTACCTCTTACAGTAAGAATTATGGCCAATGAACCACTGTTGAATGTTTACATTTCTTAAAATAAATGACAAAAATGTTATTTTCTATATTTTTTTGTTTTCCCTTCTGTACCGAAAACGAACCAAACCGTGACCCTAAAACCAGGGTACATACCGAACCCTGAATCTTGTGTACCGTTACACCCCTGTGTCTTAGTGACTTTAAGAGCATTTTAGGGGAAAACATCCTGTCCTAGCACTTTAATATTCTAGTCCACAACAGAGTTCACCCTTCTCTGTCATTTTTTCATTTTCCCTCATCTCAGCTCCTGACCTCCACATGTCTCTGATCACCCTGCTTTCCTCTACGTTTACGACACGCAAAACAGGGATGAAATGAAAAGCAGGTAACGCTTTTTTCCCTCTAGTTTGACCGACATGTGTCATGAGTGATCAATCATACAGAAGCTCACAGCCTTCCGGGCTAATGGGCTGAGAACGAGCGCACAGAAACGCTTAGAACAAAACACTAAGCGATTAGAGAAATGCTGACTGGCCTTTTTGTGTGTAATTAAAACACTGAAAAGCGTTGCTGTTTACAGGCCTGATAACAACTATAATTAGTTTCCAAATACTGGAACGTGGAATATATGAACTTGATAAAAAAAAGCTATTTTTGCGGTGACGCTGCACAAAAACCTGTTTAGTTATTAAGGCACTTGCTGTGCTATGCTGTGCTAATAATCTGCACGGCTCTGTTCTCATTTTTAGAGGAGTACACGAGGGCATTGGTAAAAATAGACCACTGAAGGTGAGCTCTCATTTGATTTCTTCGTTTTCTGTTAATTCATTGTATTACTGAAAACACTGTTGTTGGAATAGCAAAGAGGGCCAGCAGTCCCTTCATAATACCAGTCTCTAGTATCACACACACATTCGCACACATACACTATTAAGTGTGGGGCCTGGGGACTCAGTCATGAGGACAGCAGCAGCAGTGGCAACAGCTACGCGGTGTGACAGGAAAGCCTTCGTGCCATATTGCGGCCAGATCTATCAAGTCAGATCAATGCCATTTCCTACACTTCACATAATCCACTGAGGCTTTGCTGTGACTTTCTCCCCATCAGTGGGCTGTTGCTTTTTTGTTGTTAGCAGGACTTCAGAATATCCAGACAGATGGACAGGGACATTAGAAAACTCAACTGTTTCTGTGTGAATATTTTCATGTCCAAGGCATGTTGGTCTATTGCACTTTGTTACTGGAAAAATGCATTGACATGCAGCATCCACTCCAGTAGTGGAACTGTAAGCACATATAAGTACTCAACCTAAGTACAGATTTCGAAGGGAAATACTGCACTTTTTGCACCACTATATATATCTGATGAAATTTTGATTTTTCACTCAACATATATGATCAGCTTATTTAAAGCAGCTCTGTGGAACTTCTCATCCTGTGTTGATTTTGGCGGTCCCTGTGGACAAAGGCGGTAGTGTTTCACCTCACGTTAGGGTTACGTGTTCCCTCTGCTTTACTTGCCGCTGCAAGACTACTTCTCCAGGAGGAGAGCGGGCGGCAGCTCTGGAGACGGACCTTCAGTTAGCGACTGAAGCAACTGGAATTCAGCCAGAGGAAACCCCAGCGCCGTTCCGTCTGATATCGTGGAAAACCCCGACCCGGTGGCAGGCATTAAGGATAACTATTAGAAACTAATAGAAATAGCCAATCTTCTCGTTGTTGGTCTCATTTGCTTATGTAGGTCATATAGAGGCATTGGCATTAAATTGAGACTGTTTCATAACCAGTTAAAAACTCCAAAGTGCTATTAAGTATGATGCATTATTATAGATGAAACTGCCCAACAGTAAAGTAGTTAAAGTAAGGTCCACCTTAACCAGCTACAACAGCAAAATGCTGCTTACACATTAATGCATGAGCAAAAATAATGCAATAATCTAATATATAACAGTATAACACTCATGGGAGTCATTTTTCCGCATTGCATACTCTTACTTTTGGTACTTTAAGCACAATTTGCTAATAATACTTCTGTGCTATTATTTAAGTAACATTTTCAAAGCAGGATTTTTACTATTTTTTCGTATTTTCACAGCATAGCATTTCTACTTTTACTTACGTGAAGGAAAAGGGAAAGGGGAAATGAAAATTGACTTATGATTGCCACTGCACAACATGTTCTTGGATTTGCTTAAAACACACTAGCTGCAGCGAAATTTTGACTCATTCCAAACAAAGCAAGCTTGTGTGCATTAACACAGCAGGTAGTAAGGTCATCCAGCAAAATCACTTTTCTCAAATCTCTACAACAGAGGTGGTGACTACAGTGTTATGACCATTGAAAATAATTGAAGAAATTATGACAGTAAGACCCAAGTTGAGAAATACGATCATTTTCCTTTAACTATTTGAGTTCCTGATGTTTTTGGGGACATTCAGCTGACTGATCGAATCCTCATCTTTTATTTGTGGAGAGAGCTGGGGAGCCACTGTAAATGGCAGTCGCCACAGTCTGCTTCACACAGCTTTACAAATTGTATCCTCTGACAGAACTGGTGCACACTCCAAAGACTGTCTGCGATCAAAAATAAAGTTATCCACTTATCAAAGGCATTTACATGTAAGAAAAAAAACAAAGTTAATAATATGCATTTGCCTCTTTGTTAGTCAAAATAAATTCTCCAAAGTTTGATGGAGACAGACAGCGGCGGCGGCGGCAGTGTACTGTAGCTCTTACTGGTGGAGTTGAGTCAGCTGGGGACGTTGTGTGGAGGGACAAGAGAGACGGGGAGACAGAGAGAGGGCAGAGCATTGATGAATAATTCACCACTGTGTGCTTTATTATTGTTATTGATCTTTGCCTATGCACAAGGGAATGATTCTGCTGTTCAGCTTCGAGCTCCGCCCTCCGCTGACCTCCACTCCACTCCTCTAAACCAGGCGTCCATTTTGTGATATTACAACTCCATTATTTATCACCCGTCGCTGCAGATCCCTTTGTCTCCGGCTCTACTCTGGCATCCTCTTATTCTCTGTGTATTTTACAAGAAGCATCTATAGGTAAGAAATACACACGGGCACATGTATTCACTTAGACATGTATCTCCTGTCTGCTTATATACTTCTCAAAATATAATCGACCTGCACTCAACACCTACACTATACCAGGTTTCTCGTATCTGAATCTAAATAACTGTCTCCACACTTCAAAGTGTTTTTAACTTTGAGAACGCACACACGGCAAGGTGTAGACCAGTCTGAGTTTAAGTACCAGTATCGACCAGGAAGGAGTCGCGTTATCAACCAGAAGTCAGTGGATGGTTGCAGAAAGATCAAGGTGGACATGGGGGGGTTCTGATCTCCTCCCATATACAACCACATGTTATGACGTTCCATACTTAGGTCACGTGATGACAAAAGAACGATCTCCATGACAACTGAGCCATCTCCATCTACTGATGAAGACTGCGAGATTAACGCAGAGCCTGATTCAATCTGTGTGAATCTTTCATGCCAGTTCAACTTTGATGAACCCGACACGCAAATAGTGCTGACGTGTCAGAGAATGGAGAACGCTATCATAGCCTATTAGCTTTTTTAATCAGGGTGCAATTGTGAAAGACTGGCACTAGCATGTTCCTGGCTGGCTAACAGGTTAGCGGTTAACTCATGAGCTACAGCAGTTCACCAACTAGCCCTGCCAGTAGTCGGTCATGTCACAAAGCTTCTGCCACCACCTATTTAATAACAACGCTTGGATGAACTGTGCTTTGTCACTTTCAGGTGTGACCAGGCTGTTTTAGAAGTGTCCATTTAGAAATCCATGAATGCTTATTTATCATCATCTATGTACTCTTTGTACAACTTTTTTACCCATCAAGTGTTAAGGATGAAAAATTGCATTTTGGTAGAATGATATTGAAAAGAATATTTTAATGTTCTTTTGTATATCTATATTTGTATTGATGTATTTCTCTTGTGACGTCACATAACTATAGAAGTCCATTTGTACCAATGTGATGAAGAAAAAGATCCTGTAAGTCATTGTAATGAGAAACTTTCTCGAAATAATGACTTAGTATCTCAGAATAATGAGAAACTTTCAAAAATAATGGCTTACTTATCTCGAAATAATGAGTTAGTATCTCTAGATAAAAACTTATGTCAGCTTCTCATGATTTTGAGATACTAAGTCATTATTTCAAGAAAGTTTCTCATGATAATGACTTACAGGATCTTTTGCTTCCATCACATTGGCGGAAATGGGCTTCCATACATAACAGACAGTGGCAGAGGCAGGAAGAGTTGTATGACATGTTACACTTTTTAGAGTATCAAACTGCTTCTCAGTGTCTTTTGTACGAAATACAAACTCTCACAGATGATGGTACTGTCACAACTTTTCAGATAGATATCAACATGTAAAGAGGTGAGTGTTGTAGTGAGCTGCAGCTTCTCAGCAAACAGACACTTGTCAGAAATCCCAAACCTGATTAGCTCTCTGGGTTTGCAGGCTCTGCAGAGCAGTTGACCTCTCATGTAATCCCAGAGTAGCCTCGTTTTCATCCCCAAACACAAGTGGCTAATTATTAAATCTAACAACGAGCCTGTGAGCGAGTCTCACACAGCTCTGACATGACAGCAGAGGCCTACAACACAAGGAGTGAATGCTGTGGACGGCAAAAGCAATATCTGGCTTTGCTCCCGACTGCTGTGTGACCTTCAAATAAGACAGGAATCATAAACTTTGAGCCGTGAGACAAACAGGAGGAGATATCCCCACAACGTATTCGCAGGCACCCTAAACACAAAGACAAAGACAAAGACACTCCGTTGAGAGGTTCAGATGAATGACAGGATATATCCTTTTAAGAGCTGTGAGAACACACAGCTGAGTACATATCACTTCAAACATTTTACTGTCATCATGATCTTCTCTCTTCTTAACTCTCAGCTTTTGACAAAAGGGAATAAAGCATTCCCAAAATAGGCCAGGGTTGAGTTAGTAACCAAAAATGCACTTGAAACAGCATCCTGTGTTGTAATTATACTAAGAAGGGAAATCTTTATCTAATCTAAAAAAAACTCAAGCATTCTAATTACAAATGAAAAATTAGTAGACTACTTAACTGAACTGAGAGGAGCAGTTTGAACCAGCAAAAAGTTAAACCTACTGCTAAACTGAAGACAGCGAAGGACGTCACGTTGGTATGAGCGGTGATGCAATTGCTTACTGATGTACATACTGCAGTGCAGTTAAACTAGCATAGAAAAGAAGTCTTTGAAATGGAGCATCGCTGTAGTTCAGGCAGGCATGGAAGTCATGTTATAGTCACATGTTCACACCCTCCAATCATGTGTGTCCACCATCTATTAATCACAATAGGCGGTCCATGCAGACATTTGGCACATTCAGTCTGTGTACAACAAATGCTACCTGCTATCAGAAATGTAACTCCCTCCGCCTCCCCAACCTCCTCATGTATCATATTGCTGCAATAAATCGTTAAAACCTTGACGGGAGTGTCCTGACTGAACTGCACTGAATGAAACAATTCGACTCTGCAAAGGACTCGTAATTTCCACCTCTACACTGCACTTCTTTCAAGGTGCTTGTTTTTGTTTGGACAGAGCACGAACCAAACTTTCATTAATCATTGAGGAGGTAGGGTTCAGTATATAGTGTCATAGTGATTGATTCTGTGGGTGAAGAAGAATCTTCAGGGAAAATGTATTGAAGAAGTCCTTTTAGAGTATTTTTTAATTAATACAGTTTAAAGGGAATTTGTGGTATTATCTAACTGCTTTGGCTCAGTTTTCACTCTGTTTTACTGTACAACACTCTTAACCCCAAATGCTACATGCTCCTAATTTTGTGCTCAGTGTCTCACTTAGAGTGCCAATAGAAAACAACTGTATTTACTGCAATCAGGTCATTTATAATGCATCACTGTTATCAGGGCATCACAAAATGGCATATGTTCAACATAAAATTTTAACAGATCTTTACATTTTTTAACAAAATGTTCATTTATATTTATTATACATATACATGCATATATATATATACTGCATTTAGATAATATGGTCAGACTTACAGTACGCTACAGTAAATCCTACAGTCAAACAAGGTACTTTTTTCTGTTCGTTTTTACAGGAAACAGACAGAGGTATTCTCCATTTCTGGGAGATGCAGCTCTGAAAATCACGTCTGAACTTGGCTTTGAAAGTAGCCTAAATAACAAGTGTCAGATTTCATCCTTTACCAGGCTTGTGACTGTCTATTTTGAGGCTGTGATGTGATTGTGTGCTTCATGTAACATCTTTGCCTGTATCACGGTACATGGTGACAACTAACAAGATTAAGTAAGAAGGCCTGTTTTTAGCTTTAGAGTTAAGTGCACTAATGGGATTTGTTAGCAGAGGGCATGTGATACGGTGAAAAGGGAGGTGCTGGAAAGGATGTGTGTTTATTTGTGTTTGTGTGTGTGTGATGGGAGGGGCTCTCGGCTCTCTCCACCTCTGGGAGAATCCTGAATCACATCAGGTACAAACACCTGCTAGCCAAGAGGTCTCCGGAGCAGCTGTGTGCCTCTAACAGCTGCTGAGCTAACATCCCCCCCACACCCCAGAGGAGACACTGATGTCCTAACAACCAACCAGCTCCCTGTTGTCCTCTATTTCCTGCAGCTCTGGGTGGAGCCTGGAGCTGTTGGTGCCTGGTCCTGGCCCTACAGGCAGACTGACAGACAGACAGGCGGTGTTGCCAGGCCTCCGAGTGCTGCCTGTTGTGTCTGTACTCAATTCCCAGCACTCTCTGCAGCTTCTTGCCTCTGCAGCTTCAGTTCATCTGATTTTCTTCTATTACTCTGATGTGCTATTCCCCACACTGGGTGCTGCTGCATCTCCTCACCATGTACCGGCAGGAGAAGCCACAAGAATGGGCATCCTTCCAAACACTGGCTTGTCAGCTGAAAACATCTATATCCAGATATCTGGGGGAAGTCTGTTTCTGAACTTGTCATGCTGAGTAAATCAGTCAGCACACTTCTTGAACTTGCACACTGTGGTCTAGACACAGTGCTGTTTTGATAGACCTTGTGAAGTACTGTACGCACTCAAACTGGAAATTCTACCACCCACACAGATAACTGTTCTTCTGCCGACAGCAAAATGATTCAATGGATGCTTGACTTTTTTCTGCAAAAGTTGCTCTTCATTTTAAAAGAGCCCCTATAACAGAAATAGTCTCTCTTTATGTTTTGTATTTTGTAATTTTATATTTATGAATAAAAAATACTACATTTTCAACAATTTATCTTTTCCCAGGCTATTTATGACCACCTCTAGTCAACGGATCGGAACTGAACTGTGACTGGAAAGTGGCTATCAGAGAGCCAAACAGGACAGACATATATGCCTGTTTTTAATCCAACCAGCAGTTGAGTGAGACCTTGGGAAACTCGCTCGATGTTATGCCCAGGTTTGTCGGCCACATAAATGTGACCACTTTTTCCATCACCCATTAAAGGTCAGATTTTTGGTCTTCCCTGATTTCCTACTTCGCCAGAAGCTGATTATAATTATTATTAATAGACAGGTGGCACTTAAGGCTCACCAGCGTGTGGACACACCCTGGTGCTTGTGACATGACTCCAAGCTATGGGTCAAATAGCTCCATTGCCTCATGGTTAGCTTGGAAGAGGCCTGACTGAAGGAGAAATCCCATTCTGGACCCCACAGGCCACAGAACATATTCATCTTCTTCCAGCAGTCCCTGCATCCAGGCTTATCTCCACTTGTCTCAACTTTGTCCTGCTACTAGATCAAGGTGGATCATTTTAATCTTTAATAAGTCTTTAATAAGTTTTCTCACGCAAGTCACATCCTCAACGTAAGCGGCATTACCCTAACCACAAAGCTAAAGGTGTTGCAGGTCAGATGGGGTGGACACACACAATGCATCATTAACATACACCTCCCAAAACATCCTCTCTAAAGCGAGCTAGCTGAGGGAAAAGGATCAGACAACTGTCAGCTGCGGTTTGAAAATAGCTTGAAACATTCTATGAAAAGCCTGAAATTCACTGTTGATACATGGAGAAGCAAACGTCTGGATGAGCGACATAGCAAAGCAACATCGCTCTGAAAGAGCAGAGCAACCACAGATCAAGAAGCACTGAGCAAAGGAACAGCAGTGGTACAGTGATTTACATTTTACAAAGTATATGCATAGCAGTAGGTTGCAAAATAGTTCTGTAGCTCTGGTATATGAAATCTAAAGATCTAAAACCTTAAACATTGCTTGCTAGAGTGCAATGACAACATCTGCTTTGTTGATTGACTGACTGCGTGAACACTTGAGTGAGCCTTTACATTAATTCAATAAAAACGTCTTTAAGTTTCGGCACAACATCAAAACAAACATTTGTTCTCTTGCACTACAGTTTTTTTTCCCATTCCAAATCATAAAAAGTGAATGAGAACCTTACACTTACACTTGGATATCTGATGGCATCTTCAGTTCATCAGGTGTTTGACAAATACTGAAACAGCTAGCATGTCCAAAGTGAAACAAAATGCCTACCAACACCTCTAAAGCTCATTAATGAAAATGATGTATGTCATCTGTTTAATCAATACAGAAACCAAAATTTATTTGTGGCTTTAGAGGGGAGTTATGTGCTGGGACTATTTCTTAGCAGAAAACAGCCGAGCGTAGTGACTCCCCAGAGTCTTATTGTCATATTGTGGTTGCCAGGTTTGATACCATCGTACTTGTATGGAGACCTCTACTAAAATCTGTGCTTGCAGACTGTATCTGGCAACCTGCACTATAGCCGGAAAAGCTGTAAAGAAGTGCTGGGTGGATGGAACTGTTCCAGGAACTGTTTGAAATAGTTCCAGCACGTAACTTTCCCAAAAAAACACAAATTGTTCTTAATACATTTCTGTTTTTCTATTATTTAAAAGCACTCTATGGAATTTTTAAGTGGTTATGAAACAGTCTCAATTTAATACCGATGCCTCTATATGACCAACATAAGCAAACAAGACCAACAGTGAGAAGACTGGCTATTTCTATTAGTTTCTAATGGTTATTCTTAATGCCTGCTACCGGGTTAAGGTTTTCTACGACATCAGACGAAACAGTGCTGGGGTTTGCTCTGGCTGAATTCCAGTTGCTTCAGTCGCTAACTGAAGGTCCGTCTCTGGAGCTGCCGCCCGCTCTCCTCCTGGAGAAATAGTCTCCTTGCAGCAGGGAGTGAAACAGAGGGATAGTTGAAACACTACCGCCTTTGTCCAGAGGGACCGCCAAAATCAAAACAAAATGAAAAGTTCTACAGAGTTGCTTTAAACAAACAAGATATGTTTAAATTAGTGAGCTTTAGAGTTGTTGGTAGGTATATTTTGAACAGAGACATGTCATCCCTCCTTCAGCTGCTGCTTTCCTCTGTTTTATATCACAGTAAATTGAATATCCCCACACTGTTGTTTTTTCAAATCAAAAACTGCTGAAAATGATTGATTTATTAATTGCAAAATAATTGACAGATTAATTGATCATGAAAAAAGTCCTCAGTTGCAGCCCTTGTGTGATGCTACCAGCTAATTTTTTGATCTGTATCATAGTGGAAAAGGTCATTTTAATCCAGTCATTCCAATTCTTTACAATGTGGGTGTTTTTTATAATTGTATTTTTGTAATTTTGTTCCTATTAGTGATAATACCATTATACTTACAAAGTTAATTGGAAAGATCTAGGAATGTGGCAGCAGTGCTTACAAATGCAACAGGGCAAGAGACACAAGCAGCCAGACATTCAGAGAGAATAAAACTCAGGTTAGAAAAACGTATTTGGAGGAGAAAACAAAGCGGTTGTAAACATCCAAAATAGTTTACGGAGCAAGAGATTAAGTATTTATGCACTCTATGTTTATTAAGGGGGATAAGCTCTCTTGGCAGAATCCTTGTTGCTGCTGGGATTCTTAAGATGTGTTCAGACAGTGGAGACATGCCATTTCTTCTAGTCTTTATGCTAAGCTAGGCTAATCACATCCTGACTCCAGCTGCGTACTTAACACACAGACAGATTGATACTGATCCTCTCATCTGACTCTTGGAAAGAGAGTGAATACGCTTGTTTCCAAAAATCTCAAACTATTCCTTTAAAATTAAGGACACGGCTAGCTGCAGAAGTCAAGCTTCCCCTTTAAGAACTCAGAAAGCAGATAAACCAAATCCTCTCTCATCTCTAAATATCTGGATGTGAATCTGTTTCAGTCAGCACACTAACACCTGATCATCCAGCGGAACAGAAACCATCTCTTTCTTAAGATCCAACGGGAGATAGAAAAACATTCTGGGTGCTTTTCTTTTGTTCACACAGATGAAAGAGTAATGAGAAGACCAGATTTTATCAGCAAATTATCCACACGCACATACACACATACACACACCAGGGCAAACAACAGCATCATCCCTTTAAGGCTGAAGCAGGGACAGCCCGTCCACACAGGAAAAACCTTGTCATCCCATTTCATAGCTGGACTAGCAGAGGCCCTGGGGGGGGGTTGCAGAGGGAGGAAGGTGGCAGGCAGAGGTTAAAGCTGAGTAATGTGTAAGTGATGAGACTCTGAGTCATGAAAACACTGCAGGGATTGCTGAGATATTTCCCTGCTGAACAACCAGCTCACGCCATTCACCTCCTCGTTCGTCAGCTCAGCCTCTGATCAGCTCCTCTTTGTTGATTTGAAATGCACCAACCTTGGGCCATCCTTGCTGTGTAGCTTCAATCAAAGACTCAGCCATGGATGTTTTATGTGTACGCCCTTCGAAAATCATATCAAGAGCCGAGGTGCGTCTATCCGCTGTGCTCAACTGTAAGTGACACTGATGCAGATAGGATGTTAGCGGGGGTTTGACAGCCTGTGTGAACGTCCTGAGGATTGTTGAAGAAGGGGGGAAGGGGATGCAGAGGTGGCTCTAGGTGTACGGGCAGCCCTGCAGCAGGAGTTGGCATATGCGTGGAGCTAATTAGCCACGCAGCGCTTATGCAAAAACCTTTTAACTGTTTCCAGCCATCAAGCACTTTGTGATTCCCTCTGACAGGCCCTCTGCTCTGCTTTGCATAAAGACGCCAGCGTGGGTGTTTAAAATTTCATCCACCTCCCTCAGGAGAGGCCCATCAAGGCCCGGGATCATTTCTCCATCAGGCTGTTTGCAAGTAACATAGCTCAGCAGGACATACCAATCATCTTTGATTCATTAACCCTTGCTCAGACTGTTCAGATGGTCTGATACCTTTCTCTTGGGAGACTGTCCAAATCAATATCAAGATTCGACTTAAGCATGTAAGGGTAATAATTCAATTTCACACAAAAATGAAAAGTAGTGTCACAGCCCTATCTGAATCATCATGCATTGGGAACAATCGGATATGTTGACCAGAGGGAGTGTGTTAATCTCCAGCCATCTCATGACCAGTCACTTGTTTCCCCAGTTGGCTGCTTGGCATACTGCTTGGTTCCCTGACAATGGAGAGCTATACATGTAAAGTATTCAGCAATCAAACATAACGCCCAATTGCTCAATTGCTGAAACAATCAATAAGTCAATAATCAATTAATCAATAAGTCAGTTAACAAAAAATTTAAACCGCCAACTGTTTTTTCTTTAAGTTATTTAAGAGCACAAATGCCAAACTAACAAACTAAACAAACAAACAAATTCTATAGTTCCAGCTTCTCAAATATAGCTGCTGTCACAACAGAGAGCTGTAAAATGATTACAATTTAATTATTAATTATTACAACTGTCTGTTGTAAACATTCAATGTAGTTCACAGAGAACTCTCTGGTCCAACTTTGACCTATCATATACAGCATGTAACATAATGTTATTTCAAGCAGAAGTCGCACTTGCATAAGCTGATTGGCATCAGCCGTTTCATTCATGCTTCACCATCACTGGCTCATTCATGAACTGTTTGGCTGACTAGTAACATCCAGTCATATTCATGCAGGCGCACAGCATGGACATTAAAACCTGACACTTCTCACTGTTGTTCTGCTAATTCAGAAGTCACCAGAAACTTTCTGTTATTTCCTTCCAGTCTCTCTTTTTTCCTCTCACCTCTGTGCATTTATTAAATAGATTCACAAAGCCCCTGGATGTGGATGAGCATGAATTTCTTGCTCAAGATGAAAAATTTTGCAGCGGGCAAATTCTATTGATGTATGCAATCACGCCGTCCTCTAAAGTTTGCTCTGCTTGTTGTCTTTAGAGCCTCTTCCACCAAATCGAATTACCGTAGCTGTGCACAAACACAGTTTTCCTGCGCAATGAGGGATTATTACTAACAATTTGGATGCCTCCACTTTAGATTTACCTACAAATAGAGGGGTTTAGATCATCTGGTTAAAGGGGTTTGGTTACATCCTGTCTGATCATCTAACTGCTCATATTTCTTCCCCTGTCAGACTTCACTGTAGCAATGTCACTGTGTTCCCAGATCTCAGCAATTACTTTGGTGAGTAGAATGACATCATAACTGAGAGAAATGGCAGCCAAAATTACAAAAAGTATACTCAGTATATAATAAACAGGAATTATTCTTTAATTGATGGACTCGTCTGTGCAATTTGCATTCTCTGGAACACCGGAGGATTTAACTGAATATCAGCAAGAAGACCTTGAGGTTTAAATTACTTCCACTATAACCATTCAAAACATGCTTGCTGTGAACACACCTCAAAGTCCAAATACTTTTATTCTGATCATGAGCTCTATTCCAACCGATGTTCAACACATCTCCCAGGTAGCTGTCATGTTCATATTCAATATCCAGTATCTGCCTGATAGGAACGCTACATCCATATTGCAGTTAATAATGTTGATAGTGAGCCTAACATCAGCTACATGAGTTTCAAGACCAGAGCTATTCCATCTCTATCACAGTCTGTCAAGTCACATCATTGTCTCGCGTCAGTCACAGATTGCCCGGGCTGATGACCGTTAGTCTGAATTGCATTTACATTCAGCTGAGACTGAGCCAGAGAGATGTACAGGGAAGTGAACAGGACGCAGTGCGGCGTCTTGCTCAAGGACACCGTGACAGCACACACAGCTGTTGATAGATACATTGTCCGTCACAGGAATCAAATCAGTGACCTTTCTGTTATGGGCCTGTATCTGGATTAATGCTAGTTCACTCTGGCATGGTACCTGACTGCTAGGAATGTCTTGCAGGGCAGTGATGCTCCCATCACACCACCCGGTCTGGAGGGTCTAACTGCTTTGTTGTGTAAATGCTACATAATGCCATGCTTTGGTCTGGCAAGAATACCGTATCATTTACACACAATGACAACATTTCATCAGTCTGATCCCTCTATTCATTTATTATTGTTATTATTATTATTTATTTATTTATTTATTTAAACTGCAGCTCTTGATGAGTACTGAATTTTCGTGTTTGCTTATTGTTTGATCAGATAGTTCAGATTAGACACTAGACACAGTTTAGACACTATTTGAGAACATTAGCTAAGATAACAAAAAATAATTTGTTTTGGTATTGGTGCAGAAAGTCCGGTATCATTTTCAAAAATAAATCATATTTCTCCGATATCTGTAGCAGTTCCATATTCAAAAATACACCCTCTAACACTAGCTCACTAATTTACATGTATTACTTTTGCTTGATCTGTACACAAATGGAAATGTAAAAGGGACAATTTGTCGTTTTACAGGGAAGTATATGCTGTAATTCTTTCTTAGCAAACAACAGCCAGGGACAGTTCCAGGAGTCACCGTAAGGCTGACAGGCATAGACACTGCACATAATTACTGAGAGGACTGATAAACCGTGGTTCATGAGGAAATACAGCATGTAACTTCTTTTAAAACCAAACATTGTTTACATTTCTGTTTCTGTATGTATTAAACAAACAACATACAGTACAACACGTTAATTAGTGACCTTTAGAGGTGTTGGTAGGCAAATCTTTGAACATTGGAAAGAACCAGGCTTCCTGTCTTAATGCTAAGCTAGGCTAACCACGTCCTGATTCCAGCTCACACACAGAGATATGTGAGAGGTATTGATCTTCTCGTTTAACTCTCAGCAAGAGAGTAAAGAACATATAAAGTTTCTGATTTCCCGATTTAGATGTAGAAATATCTGTTCAAAGCATGTAAACAAGACCAAGAATCTCACCAACCGCTCGATGCCAACTTTTGATACCTGACAATTCTTATACCTGATGCTGCAAATTTATCACAGAGTGGCTCAAAAAGTATTTGATACCCAGCCC
The DNA here is from genome assembly GCA_003416845.1 of Oplegnathus fasciatus. Taxonomy (NCBI): domain Eukaryota; kingdom Metazoa; phylum Chordata; class Actinopteri; order Centrarchiformes; family Oplegnathidae; genus Oplegnathus; species Oplegnathus fasciatus. Next base: position 718,649 of record NTHP01000093.1, on the reverse strand, counting down.
TAGCTACAAGTGCAGCTTTTCATCAATTATTAAAATCCTCCTGGTTGTATCACTAGAGTAAATTATTGCGAAATGTATGTGAATCTCAAAATCATCTCTGCATAAGAAACGGTTCATAATGGCCAAATGACTCACAAAACCACAGGAAAAAACAGTAGACTTTATATCGTAGGAATATAAACACTGTATATACTGTATTACTGTATATTATTACTAGAATTTGAAGAATGTCTCAGCTTCCTACTATAGGAGTGATCTTTTCAAATGGCACAGATGCTCTGTAATAAAGTCTGTTAGTGACCAAATGTTAGTGAGTAGGTTCTGATGCAGTGGTGTGTACAGGATCCTGTCTAGGTGTGGGTGGATGCGGCTGACTTGGGGGATGAGTATCTTTTTCCTTGAGTTCCCCTCTCCATCCTGTGGGAAAACTGGCATTAACTTTCCCAGACAGGCTGGAGCACATCTGGATGAGAACTTTATTAGGCAGAGGGAAGACACTCAAAGTCAGGATGTGTGTGTGCACTCTGCCAGTTCTCACTCTGCATCGGTGAGGAGAAAATTTATCACAGAGTGGCACTTGAATGGATAAATGGCCGTAAATACACCACAAGGGTGTTAGGAAAGACGGGCAAAAACACCAAGGGACAAAAACAGTTTTGTGTTGCCCAGAGGAAGCAGTTTATCTGTCCATAAAGCTGTTAAAGATGTCCCTGAAAGACGAGGTGACTCTGGAAGTGCTTTATGTCTAAAAATGGTTTAAGTAGGAGGTGAAATGTAAAGGTAGTAAAAAAACAAAACAAATAGATTTTTCAAAGACTACAGGACCCCACTTCAGTGCTGAGAGAGCAGCAATGTGCTGCCCATCATCTGCTCAGGGGACTGTTGCCAGCCAGGGTAGGGAGCTCTGCTTGGTTAGGCAGATTCCTCTTCACATGTCCATTTCACTGTGTATCCCTTCAAAGCCTCAGTCTGGCATTACTGAAGTATAAACCGATATGTCCAAAGAGATGTCAGTCCAGAAAAGAGGCAACACCAAAACCCAGGGCACGCTAGTTTGGAGGATGCTGACTTTTTGCCTGGGACGGACTTTAGCCTCAGTCTGTCTGCATGATAGCATGCACAGTACTGTAGCCATCCAGTGCACATCTGAGATGCTTTTCCAGGATTCTCCTTTTAAAACAAGTCAGGCAAAGACAATGTTTCTAACAGCTCACAGAGTGAAAGTAAGCTAATCTAAATGTACATCAACAGTTGTCATTTAAGCAGAAAAAAGACGATCACCCAATGTTTAAAAAATGAGAACATATTTCAAGCGCTAAATCTGCCACTGTTATTACTGTAAACTGCATACGTGCTGTGCTAGCAGGTAAAGCTTGACAGGTGCAGCAGCTTTAAGTAGTATTTATGCAAGAATCAAAATGACACATCTCATCTTTTCCCCCACATGTTTTCTGAATGGAGTCATGGTATCTACTCCTGCATATCATCTTCCAAACCATAAAAGTGTAAAACCTGTATGTCTTATGTAATTCTTGAACAGCAAATTAAAAATGACATCCTGTATTCAACAAAAGCCTGGAGCCTGGAACATACACCTTACTACATGCTTCAAATGCTGATTCTCTATTAATAATGCATCCAAATATAGATACACCTCTGCTTTGCTCTTCTTGGAATGCCACTCAAGACAGAATAAAATATTTATTCAACCTGGCTGTTTGTGCAACTGCCAAGGGACCCAGACTTACTCACTGTCACTGTGTTTACCTGACCCTGGAACAGTTTCTCATGTTTTTTTGAAAATAGTTGTACTTATCTATATATATATGTATAATGTATGTATGTATAAATCTATATATGTGCAGTATATTAGTGCTTTTTATTGTGTCGCATTGTGTCAATAGATTGTACTTTCTATAACTAAGGATTTTAGCTTCAAGAGACCTTTGCATACGAGAGCTCAAGAGGGTAATAATTCACAGACTTTGCTTCGGCCCCGCCCATGCTCTGATCTCTAGTTAGTTTGGGCATGATGTGCAAGTCCCTCTCAATTACAATTTCTTATGAGAAAGCATTTATCCAGGTGACAGTAAGGTGAAGAATCCATCTCAAAAAATATGGCTTTGTCTTAAGAGAAAGCCACCACAGATGATAATGCATATTTTATAAAAGACAATTGGAGCTGTGGTGGAGGCGAAATGGTTTCACATTTAAGGATCTCAAGAGGTTCACAAATTTGCACTGGCTGAAGCTACGCATACTGCCACTTTATTTGGTGCAAATAACCTTTGTACTCCTAAAAGCTTTCTTGTTGCCCTGAAATAAACACTTCATAAGATTATAATGCAGGGGTTGGAGGGGAATCCATTAAAATGCTCCAGATCCCACACAGCCAGACGTTAGAAGCCTTATTCAAGTCGAGAGAGGTCTGGAGTCACGGAGGAAACAAAGCTTAGCTCTGTTATTAATGGGCTCAGTCTGTCTCGGACACATTTGCCATTTCTGTAATGTCACAGAGCCGTGAAGGAGGAAGCAATAAAACACAGAGCCTGGAAGCTCCACTTATTACAATTAATAATTCATTTGACTGCATTAACTAGGTGAAATCCACAATTTCACATAGCAGGCGTGGAGTGTGTGTGTGCGGGTGTACCACCGTCAGAGCAGGGGGGACGGAATCGAAAAGCCTTGTTACAGCCAATGAAGACTGCAGCAAGTACACGAGCCATGAATAATAGATAGGATATGTTGATGTTGAATGATGACGCCCCCCACATGTTGTTTTGCGTATGAATACAGCACTCACAGAACATGGTTAAGCTACATATAGGCTGTTTTTAATCTCCAAAGTATCACTTCAATGACAGTGACAGATGCCTCACGCTGCAAAAAATACAGATCATAGCACATCATTCCTTTTTGTGCTGAATACTAAAATCTCGTCTTTCTTTCTTCTGCCAATGAAGTGATGTGTTCAGACTAGACTGGGCAGTAGTTCACAAAGCAAACTGAAACAGTAAGGCACTGCAGACTTATTTATGTAAATCATATTTGTTTCTGGAAGTACATTTGGAATCACTGCAGTGAAATAACTGTGAGAACTTGCTGCTGGTCAGGGACAGGTTCAAGATGCTCAACTTTGTTTGATTTTTGGACTTTATTACCATAAATTCTCAAATAAAAGGTGATATTTAAACACCCATGTTTTAAGACATAAAAATACTCTGTTTGGAATAATAATCTATGTTTGATATGGTTTTCCACAAAAGTTAAACTAGCCTACTTAGTTAAAAAATGCTTAGAATGACATCTCCTCCTTATGCCCTTTGTAGGAAAACCCAGAATCTATGAATATGCAAATATTTTTCATTTCAAAAGTTGAACTGCTGGAAACAAGATGTCTCCTTCTTCACTGAAAAGTCGCTTATTGGACCATGATTGGCTTCCAAAATTGTGATGTGACCAATTCCTGCCAGTATGTACACAACTGAGATTAAACTGAGATTTAATGTGAGCACAGAGAAACTTTCCCCCTTAAACTCTTCACATGCACGATTCTACACAGTGAAGCTCAAACATCCAAGTGAAGGAACAAAACAAGAGGAAAACACATTTTTGAGTGGAGGGGGACTTTAAATAATGGCTGTGGTCAGCATAAAGAAATAAAGGCAGGTCACTAATGAAGTCCAGGTAATAACCACTGGGTGTAATTAGCTCTAAGAATCCACATTGTAAATTCAGTATAATGTTTCTTTCCACAGACCAACATGTCATACCTCACCACTCTGCTGCTGCCAGTTTCTCTTTTGAACAGAGATACTGTTTTAATGCACTAAATAATTCAAAACGCTCCTACTTTGCCATTTGTTGTGAACGCTGTTCAGTTACTGTCAGTGAAACTCTTTCAGATGTTTCCAATTAAAAGCCTCAAAACATGAGGGTTTCTGACATGACATTACATACAAACCTTATAGGGGCTGTAAACCAACTAATGTTAGAGATTCATTGGCGGTAGCTTAACAGCGATAGAAAACACTGCTGTAGGAAAACGGAGGTAGAAGCCATTGTGATTAACGACTGAATCTAAACAGCATTTCTGTGTAAAAAGAAATAAGAGCAGCAGAGAACAGATGAAATCAGTGCTGTAGAAATGTAGATTATTAATCAAGAGGAGGAAGGAGAACAATGTTTGATGTTTGATGTTTTTATCTATATTGTTTTTATTCTTATCTATTTGATCTTATCCATTTTTACAGTTTTTACTTCCTCTGTGCTTGTTGTCTTTACTTTCTCTATGTTCATGTCCTTTGGCCCTATTCTCATTTTATCTGCCTTGTCTGGTTTTATATTCTTTGTAAAACATTTTGTAACATTGTTAAGAAAAGTGCTATATGAATAAAGTTTCTTATTATTATTATTATTTCAAGCAAGCAGGATCAGCGGCAAATGAAAACGGCTTCTTGTTAAAATATAATTAACTACAGTTGGAAACAGGGGAAATAGAACTAAAGGCCTGTCTCTAATTTAAGCCTGTTTTAAATAAAAGGCCTGGTTTTCTTGGTTTCTCTGCAGCTGAAGTAAATAAAAAGGCCCACACAGCATCAGCGAGTTTGATGATGCAGTGATGTCACACCGACCACACACTGGACTTGATGTCAGCGTTAAGTGCTGTAAAGTGACATAAAGCACGGATGCATGGAAATGTGATTCCAGTAGCCAGTCCACCTATAAATGTAGCTTTAATATTAAGTGCTTTAAATTTTATCAAGAATGTATCAAACGTTTAAAACTACTTAAATTGTATTGAACTCATTATTTTTCAGAAAGATAACTTTTGAAAACTTAATTACAGTACTTTTTAAACGAAACATTTGTACAGTGCATATTTTATGCAAACACAGTGGGAGCTGCACTGCTGGAGCAGGATGCCGGCGACATTAGTAGCCCACTATGACAGATTGCAGTGAACCTGCTCCACCTGTCTTCCAGCACATGATCCTAGAAATAGACTGAGTCAGAGCACCATGTGATGCAGTGCAAGGCAAGGAGTGCAAAGACATTTCCTCTTTGGCTCTGGGACTGTGTGACTATTGGGATTACACTCAGCAAAATACATCAGTAATTTATGTACAAAGAGATTATAACATCTCACTGTTGTAGCACACCTGTTGTTTAGGATGAGGCTTTTCTTAACTACACCGCTTTCTATTTTCTGTAGGAATCAAGTCGTCAGGACAATACAGGCTGAAATCAGCGTGCCAAAAATTAATGTTGCTGAAAAAATGATGGGTGAGGGCTATAATGTGTCCCATGCCCGGGAGGTGTTTCAGTAATGCAGCAGTTACCCTTCACACAGCATACAAACAGCTTGAGGTGAGGTTGATGTCATTTCACATTTTAGTCTCTCCTTCAAGTTATTGTCCTGTGAGTACATCTTAAGTGGTGACAATGCCATTATGCCAAAGCACTGAAGTCAAGGGCTTGTGTGAAGGGCAGTGGTTTATGTATCTGTTTTGTTCCCTGTGTAGCCTGGTGGCAGCAGTTTGTCAAGTGTACAGGGAAGGTGACTGCAGTTACACCAGCATGTCATTTGGCTGAGATGACCCCGCTACGTTCCTCTCATGACTTACGCATTGCTTCTGTCTTTTAATATCAACTTCAATTATGGCCCAATACCAGCAGCTAGTCTGAGTCGCCCAGCAGCGATATGCAACAATAAAAAGCCACAGAGCCTGAGGCAACAGCCCTGGATATTGCTTTTGTGTGACTTTCATCACCGTATTTCTGCCATTTATTTCACAACTTTACAGAAATCATCTCCCCAATAAAAGCTTGCTTATGAAAACCAACATAAATAAATAATTTGAAAGTAATACAGAGAAATATTAGTCTACCTGGGTGACAGTGGTGGATATGTCTAATTTACCCCCTGTGTTGGTTAAAACTAACCTGTTTAAAGTTTGAAACTACAAGAAATATATAACGTGTATGTGAATGTCTTTCTCTGATATTTACAGTTACTCGTTGTGGACCTTTTTCTAGCGTTTTCTTATGAAGTTTGTTGGAAAAGAAAAGATGGTCCACTGGTCGGGAGTGGTCTTTTACAGTGTAGAAGTGGAAGTGAAACCTACATCCACGAATGGTATCTGATTAACACAATTAACCAGCCACAACAGAAAGTGACGAGAATACCTCATTATGATTGGCTGATCATCTATAGAGTACTATACTTATACCCGGTAAATACAACATACCTGGTGCTTTAATAAAAAGTCAAAGGCAGGTCTGTGTACATAAGAACTTAGATGGACTAATCACTATTTTTATATTAACAATGCATCATATCACTACGTGTAATGTGAAAGGTGTTGCTTGTGGTGAGAATTATCACCCTGCTGCAGTTTGCCGGTGCTCTATGGAGCATTTTGGCTTCTTTCAGCTAATTTTTTGGGTTTTTACAGAGGAGTTTACTGTTTTGGTTCACTAACACTGCTCTCATCAACCTCATTTCCAGCAGCAGGGAGCTGTTTTCAGTGAGAAGCTTTGATAAATCAAACTGTATGCTACCTCAGTATGCTCAGCACTAACACTAGACAGACAAAGTTAGCAACTAGCTGGTGAACATAGTGGAGCATTTAGCAGCTAAAGAGCTGGATATATTTCTCAGGAGTTGGTGGAGACCAAAAGAAATGAATAATAATGTTGTTCTGTGTCCGCTGAATGTGTAATTAGGGAATTGTTTGCCAACATGTTCGCAGGAATAACTGTGTTAATATGTCAGTGTTGTGCTTTATTGCCAATGTACTGCTTTAAGAAAAGTCAAATATGACTCCCTAGAAGGATGCTTAACAGGAGCCTCATAATACAGTAATACAGCAAAGCAGTTTCAATCAGTTTTCCTGTTGCAACAATGAAGAATTTGTTATTGTTGTTATTTACGCCTCTGACTAGCGTCTGATGGGTATTGGCGTATTTAAAGCCACTTGTCATATTAAAATAGAAATAATTAAAAGTGATGGCCATAACATGAATCTATAGAATTACACCATCAATTAAGACTGTGCTACTCTGCTGAGGAACATTGAGTTTGTCAGTAAAAGAAATCTTTCGAATGCTAATTTACAGAGTAGAAAACCTCCCACTTTGCAACACTATAATCCCTACAGTAGATTGCTGAGTGGTAAGGCCAGCTCGGGTCCAATGGGGCCAAAGTAGTAAACTACAGGAAATGTACTAAGCCTCTATGCATTAAGACTAACAAGGCCAGAAGACCAGGCCAGGAAGCTAGCAAAAGCAGGAGGGAGATAAGGTTTGACAAGAAAAAGACAGACTTAACCTACATTCGGACAAACTCTGCAAAACAACTCTCCTGCTCTCCAACCTTTAACCAACCGGCCGTTATACATGGCAAAATACGTTTAATTACTGGAGTCCTCTGTTGGGGCTCTTCTCATTGCATTGTGCTGGGAGCAGCTATTGATTTCAGGTTGTCTTCTGCCTCATTAGACCGCGGCAGAGCTCTGCCCTGCAAGCTAAAAGGGAACAGCGTCAATCCATAAATAAGCAGACTAAACAATATCTTCTATTGTGTTGGGGTGAAATACCTACTGTAGACGTCTGGAGGTGCGGGAGAAGTAAGTGTTCAGCTGCTTGGTAACATTTAAGCCACACCAGGACGGCCATCTTTGATGCCCTGGGGCTGATGGAGTGCAGTGGGTCTAAGGTTTGCCACGGTGCGACATTTGCATTGAATCAGAGGTAATTGTGTCATAATAGTTATTACCACTTGCTCATTGCTAGTGGCCTACACAGAAGGCAGAGGCTTGAGTGAGGACAGACAGGAGTCAGAGTCACAACCAGGATCAAAATGATGATTCCTCTGAGGACGTGGGCTATTGATCTGCTTTCAACTCCGGGGCTGCTGGGAGAAAGATGCAAACCTCGCTCACCACACGGCCAAAGACCAATGGCTTGATCGGTTAATGAGAAACATTACAATAGCTGAAGGAAATGTGATAAATGCCTTCTTTTTCTTACAAACTCATCTGACTGGACAAAGGCACCACTTGCTTACTGTCATTGGTCTTTTCTGACTTGTCAAACTGGAAAAAATATGGCAACTGTCCTGTCAAAATACTACCCACTAAAGTCAGTGTCTGATAAGATTTGACATCACGAAATAAAACACGCAGAATCACGCTTCATTTGAGATCTACCATACCTGATCAGAATATTTGCTAATAAAGTTTGGAAAAGATGGTTATTGTCTAAATGTTTGCTTGATAATCATGTACATATCTGACTGCTTTCCAAACTTAAATCTTGTAATAAAAACCAAGCTTATGACATACACTGTCAGAAATAATGTGCTAAATTTGTACCTTTACGTGTACACTGGCTTGTCACTGGGGCAGTACCCTCCTAAGGTACAGCTGTGTACCCTTGACATTGGGTACTTATTTGTACCCTTAGACATGAACAAACTCACTTTCTCCTGATTTGTTTGTCTGAAAAACCATTTTATTGCCAGAATGTTGCTCATGAAAAACAGGTCCAATATTTAGTGGGATTCAGCATCTTCCACTTTTTTTATTTCTTTCATTTAAAGGCTGCTCAACCATAGCCTACGAGTTAAAATATACCTTAAATAAATAAGGAAACGGTGAAACCTTCAAATCTAAAAGTAAAATGAATATTTGGCCTAACACACACTGTCTCCTGATATTGTACCTTAATATTTAGAAGAAACGGTACATATATGTACCTTTTACTGCTTAGGAACACATATGTACTTTTTTGCCATCAAAAAGGTACATATAGTTACCTTGAGGTCCAATAATTAGTCCTAGGGGGTACGTTAGTGTAGATTGTACCTTGGGGGACAGAAACTGTACCTCTATTTCTGAGAGTATATGGTGTGACTATGTGAGGATAGGTGTGTTCAGACTGAACGCAGAGTGTCACAGCGGCATATAAAGTCAAAGCATAGATGTGAGTGGATTCGGACAGACACGGATTTGCTCTAGGTAGTGCAAACTGAGGCAAAGATTTTAAAAGAGTTCAAAATGTTTCAACTTGAGTGAAAATGTTGAGCTTAATCTGTGGATTTGTGGTTTGACTTCATGAACGTAACGACATGAAAGGAAAGACAAGAGGGGTCCTGAGTAAAATAAGAGACAGAACAAGAGTTCCTGGTATGTTTTGAGATCAGCCTGAGCTGTCACACAAACACACACACAGGGTATAAGTCATTGCACACCATAAAAAATGATTGTGTAAATTTGGACAGGAACAATGCACACCAAGTGTAAGACTACATTTTGCAGCAAAAGTGATATTTTGCTTTCAGTGGTTTCTTAGCAAAAGAAAAATAAAGTATCGAGTTTATCCAATCTTTGCAAGCTGACTGGCTGTTGGTGTTTTTAGGGCAGTATCACAATTTATATTTGTTTACAGGGATATAAAATCTTTGTTGCACATGAGTGAAAATAACACTATTGTTGTTCCTGTCATTTACCTTTATCAAGATGGCTTTTGCTGTTATGGGTGACCTCAGCGATGGCTGGGAGAATTCACAAAATCAGATGTGGACTGTAGGTTGAGAAACCCTTGTCCGTTATTTAACGGGCACAGATATCATTCTGATAGATAGAATTCTGAAGAAACAACACATCATCACACAGAATTGTGCCTTTGGTGCCTGCGCAGCAGTAGAAACACAAGGACTTAAACTACCTGCTTGGTTACATGCAGATATCCTGTAAAGGTCTCTAGAAATTGAAAATATATTTTCTGTACAGAGCTGCTTGAGTAAGACTGAACTAAATCCTGTGATCTTAAAAGGAAATGAGCAAAATTGATGGCTAGACCTCCACTGCCTGTACTTTATGATGGATGACAGCAGGAGGGGTGGTGGGTGATTTCTATGGCAGATCTGAAAATTTAAATTCCAGCCCTTTCAGAAGCAGGCTAAATTTGTGCTGACAGGTGATAATTTAAACACAGTGGAACAGCTGGTTACTGAGCTGCGCCTTACATTGGAGTAGATGCGTGGCTGTGTGTGTGTACACGTGCGTTATCTTGAGCCCGTATGTGTGCGCTTGTACGATGAAGCTTGTCATATTTCCTTTCAATCAGTTCCATCCGCTCACAATGTTTGACTTCATGCATATGCAGGCAAGTCAGCCTCAGAAGCCAGGAGCCAGTTGAGGTTTTTCAGAGAGCTCTCCGGCTGTCTCGTCCCCAGCAGGCTGCACACACACACACACACACACACACACACACACACTCACACACATCTCCACAGCTCCAGAGATATTTTCCCTCCCTCTCCTTCCAAGTGTCTCACTTCCTCTCTGAACCTGCAAAACTTTCTGTTACTTCAAACTAACACAAGTTAGTACTCCTGACAGAAGCTAAATTGACAGAAATGAATCATGTCTAGAAGGTGTTGCTGTCATTAAAGTCACATTATTTGGTCAAATTAGCATGACTTTTTGGTTCCGACTGAAGCTGTCAGTACTGTCATTTGATTGGTGGAATATCTGTGTGGGCGGGCACTAAAGATAATCAATTGCTTTAATTCCAACTGTTGCAATTCACCAGCTTGGTGATGCTGTTAGCGATTGCCAGTCCATATCTGTGGTTTGAGCACTTGATATGTCAGTCTGTACGTTAGTTACACTGTGTGTGATTCCAATTCCTTGGAAAAGTACACAGTGCTGAAGTCACAGGACTACTCATTGATGTGAGTGTGGACAGCTAATGCAAGCTAGACCACCCTCCTCTGTATAATGTGAGACGAACTGAACACTGAGTGTGTGGGAGTTGTCAGTTGTAGAGGGAATCTGTGCTGTGTAACAGCCACTCAGGAAGTGGAAGCTACTTAACCTAGCTCTCCAACTTAGTTAGTTTGCCTTTCCGAGTGTAATACAAACTTAAAGCAAATTGGGTCCTACCAAATCCCTGCTGCTGCTATATCACCAACACTATTTGTTTGTTGAAAAAGGAGTGAAAACATCATGTATTAATGTTTGTAGGCTATACTGTACATTTTCCAGTCAGTAGAGCACAACAGAAGTTCACAGCCGACTCCAAGCCACGCTGCCTGTCAGCTGTCAGTCAACCGCTGCTTTGGGAAATAAATGCCCACCCACAGACTTGAAATTTCTAAACAGTTTCCACAAAAATACTCCAAAATGGTTTTCTCCTTTTTGGAAAAGTTGAAAAATACGCAAAATACCCACATTAGAGTTTATATTTCCTTACAGAAACAGTGAAGAGAATTAAAATTTCAGTCTTCAAGCAAGTAAATGTTAAGAAGTGACCATAAAAACCCGATAAACTTTTTTGAGAATGGTGTCTTTAACTTTTTGTGATTAAACTGCATTTTCAGCTGATATCTCAGTTACATTATTCTCCTGCTCATAAATGCCGTCACAGTGAAATGGCCTGTTAAGATCTGCCGTTTCCCAAATGCCGTGTTTATTTGTGACCTATACCACAATAAATCCATGTGTGATTTATGAATAAATATTTTCAAGAACTAATGCACACAACATCACAAATATCATCAATAATGAGTAGTCAGCTGAGAGAAGCTGAGAGATGACTAATGTAGAATCAGCTAAAAAGGCTCAACCACACAAAACAACCTTTCAATATTACGGGGTCAACAAAGTTTTAATAGGAGAGTTAGGCATCGCCCTCAATTTGATTTATGGTTTTTGGTGTATATTTGCGTTGTTTACACATGCCAGCAGTCTTAATTTGGTGATATTTCAGAGTGGAATTGTCACTTCATTTCAGAATAAGCCTATAAAGCAGTGAAGGTGCTGACACATGAGAAGAGATATGAGAGGTAGGATTAATCATGTGCCACAGAACGTGTATAAGGAGGGACGTAGCCCAGCTAAGCTGGAGGGAAGGAGGCAGAGAGAGGGAGGGAGAGAGCAGTGACATGGGCACATTGATGGATGAGTTCGGTGTGGATTTACTGCTCTGCCTACCCACGCTCAACTCCACCACCATCCAGCTGAGGTTGGTACTAAACTAACAGCACGTGCCAGGCGAGGCAGCTGCAGGTCTCATTAGCCATCTAAGCAGGACAGGTAAACAGGGCAAAGTCAAAAGCCAAGGTCAGGTAGGGAAGTACAGTCACCTACTGTGTACCAGCCAGAGACCATACTAGACCAATCTATTAGTCTGAGTTGTCCACCTTCAATATGATGTAGCTTCTAGGACTGTGCCTGAATATTCCACAAAATATAAATATTAAACTTTTACACAAGTATTTATTATTTCCCAATTTGTTTATTTGTACTGGGAAGCCATTGAGTAAAACAAAGCATTGGGCAAGCTTCACAGTCCACTCATGACCTTGGAAACAGTAGTTAACATGACATGGACCCTTTTATTCATCATGAATAGAAAAAAATCATAAAAGTGCTCAGAATAATGGAAAGTTTGAACATCTCCGCTTCCATGGCAACTGAGCAATCTTAATCACCTGATGGAAGCCAAGATGAAGCTCAATTTTTAAGCTAACATGGAAAAGTGCTGAAAATGTTCAGAATAATGGAAAGTTTGAAAGTTTGCTGTTCCAGGACAAATAAGCAAATTTGATCTGCGGATGAAGACTGTGTGATGTGGTTGAAAACTCCAGAACAAGAGAGTATATGGATTTTGAATGGAACAGATTTTTTTAAAGCATGCTACAATCCACTGAAATTGATCATTCTAATCAGTATTAATAACACTGTACTCACAAAACTTATAGCTGAAATCTGGGAACGCCGAAACGTTGTGAAAAATAAGTCCGAAAAGTTAGTTAAACTTATTTTGGAGAGAAGACGAAGGCAGACTATAAGATCATTACCCAAACTGTCTGTCGTAAACATTCATCACAGTTTACAGAGCCACTTCCTGCTTCAAGTTTGACCTTGATGTCAAACTGCACTTGCTCTAGTTGTGCACGCACAGTTTTCCCGCACAATGAGAGATTATTACCAACATTTCATGGGTGCTAACTTTCAGTTTGACCTTAAAATAACAGTTGGCTTGTTTACAACCAGATATTACTTTAGTAACTTTAATATTATCATAACCAGAAAATATGATCTAAGCTGTAATAAACTGGCATTAAGACGTCATCCTTTAAGACGGGGCGATGGTTACAAATATAACCGTGGTTCTATGGATAGAGGGTATAAACGGGATATCACCAGATGTGTTTTTGCCATTCATGTTGGAGTTAATGCGGCAACTATGCAAGTGCCAGCATCCGCAGACCTGCCTTCATGTGGAAAAGTAAACGTGGAAACAGCAGTGGTAAAGAGCTCTTGTTCAATCAACTGCAAAAACAGATTCAGCAAGAACCCAGGCAGAAGTATTTATAGAGTGCTGAAGGTTAAGGTAAAGAGAACCAATGTGAAGTGATACTGTCTTTGCTTACTTTGATCAGACTGACAAATCCTGCATTAAAATAGGACCAAATATTTATATCCTGTCAGAATTTCTTTTGGTATTCATTAGTGGCACTCCACCAATTTTACACACGAAGTTCAATTTACTCACATGAGGAATACTACTCAGCCTGCCCATACAGTTGTATAGTGTCTTCTGTGGCTGTGGAGAAGCTGTCTGATGTCTGAAAAATATGGTTCTCTGCAAATTTATAACTGTAAGCCTGTGTTAGAAAGTGCCTTTAAATTTGACACAAGAATGCACCTCTCATTTCAGCTAAAGTGAGTTTGTTTAGCTGCCCAGTAGGAGTGAGGGGTGTGGTATCATGTGAATAAGATGTCAGTACATACCCTCTATTCCTCATGACTGCCAGAGGTGGTGATTTGCACCTGGATACTTCTTTATGAGCACACGCAGATCCAGTATCTGTAATACAGAGAGTATTATTCAGACATTGCATCATCATTCATCACTAATTTTAGATCTATTCTACAAAGAGAAAAGAACTTTGGCGAAGAGTACATAGAGCAGAAACTTAAATGAAAAATGTCCTGCCTCGACCCATTTCGAATTACAAACCATCACACCATGGAAATGTCTGAACAAACCCACTGACTGATTCTCAGCTTCCAGCCTGGGGAAAGGCTCATCCAGTTTCTAGTTTGCATGACAAATGGGATGCAGTGCCTGGCATCCAGTTGGGAGACTGCTTTCTAAGTTAAAATATACCCACAGATGAGAATAAAACACAACTCATTGGTGTAAAATTGTTCCTCTCCTCAGTTAATTAAAAACAGCCCACTGAGTGCGTGGACGCTCTGGAAAGAGGGGAGTTTTATATTTGAAAGTCAGGAACCGGTTATGTAAACAGTGACCACCACTGTGCAAAAACTTCACATGAAAAACATTGTCCTCAAATAACTGTCTCACAGAACAAGTACATGTGGTTTCCTCCAGGTTTGGATAATGATAGTATATGCTCCTGTGTTATAAAGTATAGAGTGTTCTGAGAGGAGCAAAGTGCAATAGCACTGCAAAGGTTAGGAGGTCAATTCCCACTGGGGTCAGTGATGTTAAAAATGGTCACTAATGTTTCTGCACTTTGGAGCCAAGGATACACAAAAAGGCTCATGCTATAGAGGCAGAAACAGCTTAAAGGCATAGGGTGGGCCAATAGTATCAGCTGATATTAGCTCATCATAAAATATCGCTTTCAACGTAAATGTCAGTTAGTAAGTAACAAGGAACTCCAGTACTGAAATTCTGAAGATATGTTTGAGGTTATGTATAAACAGTGTCTCCATTACATAGTTCGTAAACCAGAGAGCACTCACAAATGTATTTTTACAGTGCAAGATACTGTATGTCACACTCAATAGATATACAGCATACATACCTGCTCTTTAAATTATATGTCCCATGTTCTCCTTTAAGAAAAAATGGAGTGCTTATCAGCAAATATTAGCATGCTGACACGCTAAACTAAGACAGTAAACATGGTAAACAATATACCTGCTAAAACTCAACATGAACCATAGTCTTGTCTACCTGTACATTGCATGTTTTTTTCTGCTACAGCATGCATACGGTATGTGCTCTGTAAATCACATCATGTCCTGTGTTCTCCTTTAAGAAAAACCAGACGGAGAAATTTATATTCAATATTTTTTGGTTTCATGATGGAGCCCCTTAGCTTTGCATGTTTTTTTCTGGCCCGTTTTTAACCCGTCTTCTAACAGGAGTTGGATCAACCAATCAGCTTGCTTGACTCGCAGGTCTGTACGAAAAGTTGTTAAAATCTGTGTGTGTGTGTGTGTGTTGGCTCCTTTGCGAGCCTCAGCAACCTACAGTTACCCATAACAGCTTTCTTCAGTACCCCCTTGGGTAGGTTTGCAGAGAAGTTTATGGGTATCTTCAAGTTACAAAACAGGGCACATCCTGTCCTGCACCTTAGCTAACTGAACATCAAGTGAACAAACAAACATCCCCTGGAAAAAATGCACTGCTACAGTTTGTAATCAGCTGCTCAGCTGCAGCACATTAAACACATTAAAAACTTGCTTGCAAACATCATTTTGGTCTGTGTAGATGCTGGTGTGGTCGTTACTCATCAATACCACTGCCAACAACACACTTGGCTTGCCCCTTACTTACAGTATATAACATATACACAGGCCCACCCACCCAGAGGAGGTGAGAAGAAGAAACATTTGTGATATTTCCACCAAGACCCCTTTTCTTCCTTTTAATATCAAAAAATGTTTCCAATAGATTTAAAAATTACTAATATTATTATTATTACTATTATTATTGTTGACTTTAAAAGGAGATGACTAATTTTGATTCAGACGGACTTTAAGGATCAAATTTAAAGGTTCCTTATATAGAAATGTTTAGGTTATGTATTTATGTAAAAAAAAAAACCAACCTCAAATATTGATATCATGTTGGCCTCAAAAATCCAGTGTTGGCTGGGCTCTGATACGCATGGTGTTTGTGTATTAGAAAAGAAGAATATTGTAAGAATATATTCCTTTCAGGTCCACTTGCTAAGTACATTTTCTGCTATCTGCTATTTTCTGCCTCTGAGGGAAATTACTGACATAATACATAATCTGCAGGCCACTTCTCTCTGATTCTAGGCTATAAGTTATCCCATACAGGGTTATTTACTGCAGCAATACCCAATTAAGTGTATATTATAACATCAATTTTGAAGTCAAATCACATAGCAATCAATAAGAATTATACTTTGCTTCAGTTCATTTCCTCTCACTTCAAAAGGAGGCCAGGAGGTAGAGCTGGAAATGGCAGCCAGGGTATGTTGTGATTACTACGCTGAAGGCTAACCCAGGAGGTCAGGGGCTGCAGGGTCAAATCCCAGCGGCTGAGGTGCCCAGGAGGACTATGGAGCACTTTAATCACGTAAAAGAGTGACTGCATTGGGAGGAAATCCTGTAAATCACACATGATAGGGTCATGCATAAGGCAGTGAACCTCTGCTGTTCCCTGGTATCACTACCGCAGTGTGGAGATTACGGCTCCTGTAGGACAACAGACTCTGCCAGTCATGACCATGCTTACACATTGTGGTGACGGGAATGTGTTTGCCAAGCCTTGCAGAACAAATATTCATTTAATTTATGCAAATATGCACAAGAGTAGATTCATTTTAATTATTAAAATGAGACAGCTCTGTGTGCAACAGATTGTTCTGCTGGTGAATCGGCGGCATCTTACACCTCCTCTCTAATTATTAACAGCAACGTTGTACTTGGATGAAACAGAACAGAACTGGGAGAGAGCAGGATTCCTTGTGACTGGCACACAATGCGAGTCAAAAGGAGATAACACATTTTTTCACACTGTCTGATGCAGTGTTGATTTCTGGGTCTCTCTTTCTTTCTCCCTGCCTGTCTGTCTCTCTCTTTCCCTCCCACTGTCAGTCTCTCTCCATCTTAAACTCCCCTTGGTGCACAGGCAAGCTTGAACTTTTTACAACTTGAGTCCTATTTTTCTAGTTTTCCATTGGTTATGATATCATTGCACGCACCAAGTTAATTGCTGAGACCTGGGAATGCAGTGACTTATACTTTGTCAGATTTCCTCTCAATACAATCTGTCTTTTATGTGATTAAATGGTTGCAATGTTGCTGTGTTCACAGAAAGACCGAGCAGGAAAAAAATCATTCTTTTTTTCAATCATTTTTTGTTCAGATTCCTAATACAAACTGTGTTCGTTACCACAAGGAGCAAAGGTGGAAGTACAGTCATGTGACACTGTTACAGAGCCACAAAACTTAAGAGGAGGAGGTTGGGTTAGTTGGATAGGTCGACAGAGCGTACGACTTTGAGTCCAGAGAATGTCTGCTTCTTGTGTTCTACCAGCAGTCAATGTTGGTTTCTTTTTACCATGACTACTGTTGTCTTAAGTAGTTATTCTTTCAACCATGACAATGAAGGTTACCTATAGCAAAGTAGTAACCCTTACCAAGTAGAATAACGATGAGGGAATAATTGTGCATCAGCTAAGTTGGAGGTTAAACCAGTGCTTCAGCAGACAGGACAGCTGAGACAGGAGGGGGTCTGCAGCACATTGTTATAGGTTGGAGCTTCTCTTAACAAAGTGTAGCAACCAATACACCAGAGCCAGCGAGAACAGCTGTGATTTTTCTGCCATGACAACTTCCAGATACTGATGCTAAAAATGCTAGTACGGGTTATTTTTAAAGGCAGTGAGAAACTGCCTCTTTTGTTGCATAGTTTGGAGGACTTGTTGTTCCAGATCTCAGTAATTAGTTGGTGAGAACACTGTTATCAACACTGATAAAAATGACAGCCAAAACTACAAAAGCACGACCCAAGTTGTAATAAACTGGAATTATCCTTGAAGTGATTCATACTGTATGGCAACCTCTGCACTTGCTCCCTCTATCTTTTAATCTGAGGTTCTACCTTTTGTTCATTAGAATCTTTCTCCCGTGGCTGAATTTTAGTAGCACTAAAGCACCGTGAAAGAGGGAGTGGGGCAGAGAGACAGCGAGTGAGCGAGAGAGAGAGAGAGAGAGAGAGAGAGAGAGAAGAATAGTTTTATCACTGCATTATGGATGAATGCTCAACAAGCTGAGAGACGACTCCTCCTTTCCCCCTGATGCTTGTGAAACAACATGCATACTTTTACAGTATAAGAATAAAAAAATCCATGCCTGCTATTACTATAAGTAGCATTAGCAAGATTAATTTGACAAACATTTCCCAGCTGCACAATGCCACTTCATTTAGAGGAGTCGTTTAATGGAAGCTATTGTTGGATGTGCTGATAAGGATCTTGCATTATAAAAAACGGCTCCCTCTGGTGAAAATATAAAAAATTCATTGCATGTAATCATATTAAGTATTGGAGTACGCATCTACCTATTGCTTCAGATATAAAGAGCTGAACTTTCTAGATTAATTACCACCGCAGTTTTAGCTGGTTAACTGGATGTTTGTCAGATCTTACACAAAGTGTTTGCATACTTTGTGCTCTGGTCAAACTACCCTTCCTGCCTCTTTTCATTAGATTACTGTAATTTTCTTGTGGCGCGTGCGTCCCCACAGCATTTCCCAACAGATTGTTCCTCTGGAGCCAACGCACCTTCAGTACTGATAAATGGCAGAAAGTGCTGGAGCGGAGCGCAGTCGTCTTCTAGGTAGTTTATCAAGGCACAGATAATTAGTCTGGAAGTGGAGGTGTCCTTTGGCAAGATTCAAAACCCAGGATTACTCAATAAGAGTGTGTAGAAATTACTACACTGTGGATGTAGAATAAATAGAGTAACCCTGGCAGCCCCAAGTAACAGTATTAGCTATTTTTGTAATCATGTCACATGATATGACATAGCAGCCAACAATCCAATAAGCACACCCACCTCACGCAGTGTTTGGCCAGGTGAACATGTGCCACTTTATCCCCATTTGTGCGAATCATGTCTCAGTGACAGCAGGCTTTTCACCCAACTTCCGAGTGTGGATATTTGTAACAAGTATAAATGCTTTTAACCTTAGAGATGTTCGGACAACATCTGTACAAAGTAGTATGTTCGAAGCACATTGAACTCTTGACCAACCCAGATCTAATACTGGGAGTCAACCTTTAGTCTTCTCTGTGTTGATGTTCATTCTTGACCTTTAGGAATAATATACTGTATTCTAAACTCATAGGTCCACTTACTAAGCAAATGGAGCTGGCTCAAATGTCATTTCACCTGACACACCCCAACTTGTCCCATTAATCATCACACATCAGGTTTACCAGTGAACACAAACAGGACGGAAAACTGGCATTTCTAGAGATCTGCATTCATGGGAAGTTTGACGGGAGTATGTAGACCACAGTTTACAACATAAGATATCAGTTGTAAGGGCAGAACATCTCTTCAGTGCGGACGATAGAAAGAGGGAGGTGCAGCAGGTCTGAGGGCATGTCCAGGAGCCAATGGCTATAAGGAATGGATGATTAAAATCTGGGCTTTCAGACCATCCAGCAAGACTTTTCAAGTCACAACGGAGTTCACACCACAAACCATTTAGCACCTTAAGAGCTCTACTGGTGCACCCTAAAAAACGAAAGAACCCCCCCTGAGATGAACACTGGAGGGATGTATGACATCACATGCGACAGCTGTTTGTAACACTACGTCATCGGTGAAACAGCAAGAACCCTGGACAAGAAACTGAATGAACACCAGAAACAGACAACATCAGCTCTCTGTGAATACCAGACTAACCCCACTCACAGCACCCACTGAGAAGAGGTGTAAGGTCATTGAGGTCATGTACATACCATGTACATGTATGTGATTCTGCATATCTGGGATAGTACTGTTATAATGCTAACAGACACCTCCCATACAGAGAAAAAACTAATAAAAAAATAGAAAAGACTTACAGTATATTGAATCTCATAAAATTACTTATCTGTACTCCAAGAGGGAAAATAGCTCTCTTGAGATTAAAATAACAGGATTACAAGTAGGCAAATCCTGTTCCCAAAGTACTTGAAAGTTCACTTTATAAAGTCATTCAGTTTTCTGGAGTCAAACTCTTTCCCAAGAACGCCCAAAACAATCCCCTGTGTTAATGCGTCCACAATGTCCCCTGCTGCTCTCCTAGTTGTGTTTGTTAATTAGTTTGGATGTCTTTTGTGGGGCTATAGCAGTCAAATAATTAACAATGACAAATAGCTTTCGTGTCCACTAGCGCTTATCCCACCTCTACAGCTGTGGGGATCTTGCTCTTCTGCAACCTGTTTTTATCAGGCCACGGGAACCAAACCTAAACTGCTAATGCGTTAATTTATAACATGACCTGGCATCAAGCCGAGACAGCCGCTCAGAGAGAGGGGGAGAGAGAGAGAGAGAGAGAGAGAGAGAGAGAGAGGGGTTGGGTGAAAAACTGCAGTGTCACCACGAGTCCACTTTTAGCCCTCGTGCATCAGGTTACCGTGTATGAGCTGATACAGCCCCAGGAAACAGATGTCCTTGTGTGCCGGATTGTAATTATTAATGGGTGAAACTTGCTGGTTTCATCAAAGCCTGAGCCGTGTGGCGACACGTGCAGGCTTGATCTCTCAGTGACAGGCAGGAGGCCTATACACAGCAACACAAGTCAGTATAAATCACAACTTATTTAGCATGGTTGGCCTTAATGTGAGAGCAGGAAGAGACAGGNNAACCTACAACTACAGCTGGACAAGAAATCTCTCCACTTACTGACCTTATGAATCCCTTACTGACCTAAATTTACTTTTAATGCAGTTTAAAAAAATATGTCTGAATTTTACCAGCACTGCTGTTCCCCTCAGCTCTATGGAGCATTTCGGCTTTTAAGCTCATTGTTTTGGTGTACGGCCCACAATTTTACTGTTTTATTCACTCCCATCAATCTTTTTATGAACGAATGGAGTTTATGAACCAACTATATGCTGGGGCAGCTGTGGCTCAGGAGGTAGAGCGGGTTATCCACTAATCGGAAGATCAGCGGGTTGATCCCCGGCTCCCCCAGTCCTTATGTCGAAGTGTCCTTTGGGGTGTGTGTGTGTGTGTGTGAATGAGTATTAGATTAGATCCTGATGAGCAGGATGGCATGGAAGCCTCTGCCATCATATATGAATGTGTGAGTGAATGGGATGATTGACATGTATCATAAAGCGTTTTCAGTGGTCGGAAGACTAGAAAAGTGCTATATAAGTGCAAGTCCATTTACCATTTACCTGCCCGGCACCAAACAGCAGACAGACAAATTTAGCAACTAGCTGAACACAGTGATGCGTCTACTGCCATGGTTAAAGAAACAATATTTTTCTCAAGAGCTGGTGGAGACCAAGACAGAGCTATAGGCAGAGTGAATATTGCACTTGAACACAACTCTAAATGAATGCTCATAATACTCTGTGTCTGGTGCTGGGCCACTGTTTGCTAATATTGTTGCCACAACAACTTTACACTCAGTTGCCAGTTTAATAGGTACACCTAGCTGAAACTAATGCAGTCTAATACAACAGTCCGACAATAAATCCTACCTTCAAGTAGGTTTTTCAGTTGTTTTTAGTTTTTAGTTGAAACTATTTCAGAGAGGTGGTGACTCAACTGTATGATCATTTTGGAGTTTGTCCCTGCAGTTTGTGGTGCTGTTGAAATTGTAATGTGTTATACTGACAGAAAGTTCAATTATTTTGTCCAACCCATTTATATCAATGAGTGTAGGGTAAATAACAGAAAAACCTCTCTGTAAGACCACAACCAACAGTGCAGTGGTCCAAATACTTTTTGACTTACCTACCCTGTCTGTTGCACCCTTTGGTTCATAGTGAAGATGTGAATCTTTACGAACGGGTCACAAATATATAGTTTATTTTTCAAAAGAGGCTCAGTAACTGCGCGGTGTAGTTTTTATCAAATGTTACTTAAACAGGAGTAAACAGTGTATTTGCTTGGTACTATTTTCATCCATGGATTAATACACATTTAGTGCTCTAGTGAGTATTTACAGCAGATGTGTATGTGGTGTATGTGGGATTGAGTCAAAATAAACTGCAGTGTGTGCATTCATAGCAATGAAGGAACATGTCACCCAGTGCCACAGTGTGGCTCATNNGATGTGTTTTTAACAGTTTTTGGACAACAATGGAGCTCTGTGGCACAGAGGAAGAAGATCAGGCTTTGCATACACACACAGCACTATAAGTAGGACACATTCATTGTTGGATTTGGTCTTTTTCCTTATCCATTAACTGATTAAGCTGTAATTAATCATGATAAACATATCAGGACTGAGTCAACATGAAACATGACATACAGGTTCATTGGAAAAATTATTGTCATTAAGCTCATAATTTTTGGTTAAATGGGACAATGAATGTTTTTTTTAATTAAGATCATATCATGCAGTCTTACCCATAACCTTCACTTTGAAAATCCAAAAGAACATCCCACTATGCTGAAAAAAGAAAAAAACTAAATGCAATATGTAACTCTTCTAAAATTACAAAAACATGAATGAGTGTGCATGAATGTAAGTGGCTTTACAGTGATGTTTTAGGATGTTTTGGGATGTATGCCATTTGCTGTATGCCGGCCAGCATTGAGCTTCACTGAGACTATAAATAAGAAAGTTATAGGAACCACAAGAATGATGGAAAACAGCAAGAAATGTCAGAAAAGCAAATCTAAATGTGAAGCAGACAAAACACAGGGGATCTCTGTGTATAGCTTTTAGTAAACACCTGTGGGGTCTTTACAGATGCCTCTTCCCTCAGCCTCAGGCTGGATGCCATTTTACAGTAGACAGCTCATCAAGATGAGCGACAAGTGTCAGGAGGGTAACTTGACAAAGCGAGGTTAAGCAGACAGTACAAATCCTGCAACTGGGTGAAAAGCTGCATATCGCATCTTTAAAAAGGGGACAGATAAGCAACTCAAACTCCTACAGAAACTATGGAAACCTACTGTACATGCCCATATGCAAGTTCAGCTCAAGAGTCTTGAACAGCTGATCAGAAAATCCATCCATCAATCCATTTCTGGCCTGAGTTGCAGTGGCAGCAGGTTGAGCCGCATTGTTCAGCTGCTCCTGGGGGATCCCAAGATGGGCCAGATGGGGTTTGTATTCTATCCCACATAGTCTTGATGTTCCTCCTCATGCCAAGACCTCATAAGAGAGGTGTCCAGAGGCATCTTTATGAGATAACTCAACTGACTCCTTTAATCCTGGCTACTCTACCTGGACCATTTCTTCTGTCTGTATGATATGCTTTGGTTGTCAAATGACATGCATCAGATGATGCGATTCAGAGCAATATGATCAATGTGAGTTGCACTTAAGTGTGAGCCCAACCCCTGCGAAAGAAAGTCAGCTTGGTTCGCTTGTATCTGCGACATCATTCTTTTGGTCACTCCCCAAAGCTCGTAGCTAGAGGTGATGGTTGGAACGTGGATCAAATTGAGAACATGGAGTTCAGGCTCAGCTCCCTCTTCAGCACAACAGTCTGGCACAACATCTACACGACTGATCAAAAAAGTCATTTAATTCCCAGCCAACTGTGAGGGAAACTAATTTCAATTGTTTGTGCCTGCGATCTCAATCTTCTGGCCACTTCCAAAAGCTCATGTCCATCGGTGAGCATTGGAATGCAGTTCAACTGGTAAATCGAGAGGTCTGCCTTCAGGCCCAGCTCTCTCTCAGCACAACAGTCTGGTACAACACCTATATCACTGATCAGAAACTGATCAGAAAGGTGTTTGTTGGTGTATTTTAACAAACATCAGCAACAGTAATAAAGATCCGAGCTCAGCTGAGACGTGATTGAATTACAGTTCATCCAGCTCCCCTTGTTGCCGGCAGTAAGACTGAGGTTGGAGAAAAATAATAACTGAATATTCAGTGACTATTACATTAGTTAACTGCCAACCTGGCATCACACAGTAAGTAATGATGCCTCAAGTCAATCGGTCTTAATGTGCCTGTGAAACAGGTAGCATAAATTGCAATAACTGTTAAAAACTATCAGCTTTTTAAAGTATTAATTCCTTCTTCACATAATTGGATAGGACACCAAGGTGGCTGGCAATATTTTTTATGAGACTGCCCTGTCAGGAGTGCAGATTGTCTTTTGAGGCAGAGTGATGGTTGAGTGCAAAGTGACAGTGAATCTTGGAAATGGGACTCCTTAGAACATTATTTGCCATAAATTTCCGAGAGGATCTCTACTCAAGGTCAGCTGTAAAAGTGACAGCCTTCAAGCAAAGCCCAGTCCAGCTCTCCATCGGCAGCCAAGGCTTCATCAAGAAAGCACCCTCCAACTTCATCAGCCTGTCCCGGTGTCTGTCCCGTCACTGGCCAGCTAAGATGGGAGCATGACCCGGCCCCATGTGAAGGCCTTTTAAAGTTGGGCTAATAAAAGAAGGTCAGTATCCAAGCAGACTTGTAGAAGACTCATAATGGAGGACAGCCAATTACTTGGCAGCTTCCATAAAGACTTAAATGGTTGAACTTTGGGATTGATTTGCTCTCGTGTGGCGCCTGGTGAAAGGTGTCGCTGGGTTTACTGATCCCTAATGAGCTCACAGTCCATCTACTGTGTGGATCAAGCAAAGACAGTCCATTTAAATTTTAATTTTGATTCAAAGGGATTTGCAGACATTTGCAGACACTGGTGGAATCATGTAAAATATCAGTGTCTGCTGCATTGACAAATACTTAATATCAACATTGTCCTAATTTAGTAGCTGAAATCACAGAGGCATTGATGAAAAGGCTGCCACTCCAATCAGCAAAGATCCACTGTTGTTTTATAAGTGCTTGTAACTGAGACTAATGGTTGGAATGTTTTTTACAAGCTGTTCCTATCAGGTAAATGACGCCAGTGATCAGTGCAACTGGTCTTCAAGGGATTAGCCAACTCAGATCATCCAGACTAATTTATGGAGCAGAAAATATGAGCAGTTGTTAACCACAAAGCTGGGTGTTATTATTGCAGGACTTTCATGTGCTGCTGCTGAGCAACACAGACGCTGTACCATATAATGGTGCAAGATCTTATTTATGTATGTACATAACAGTCATGTAAAGGAGCATTCTTGTTGAAGGTCAAGAGCCTTTGGTCGTTTAACATGTTTGATGCTGACACTTAAACCCATGTATGCATGTGTACAAATGACAGGATTCTTTTTTTAAATAAGTCTAAAACAAGCCACTTGCAAAGCAAATGTGAGCAGGGGCCCTTTTGGAAACTTTTCCTGTTGGTGTATTCGAGGATGCTTTGACATCTGAGATAGCAGAGTCGGCTGCTGAACAGCAACCTTTGGAAAAAATCACAAAATCTTTACATGACCCGGTGTTTGCTAAAGGAAAGTGTACTTACATGTATCACAGTCCCTGCTTAATGCAAAATCAGGGTTACTACATGACAAAAATGTAAACTTGATTTACAATATAAGCAGTAAGTTACTGTGCACTGTGATGGGTTAGCTACCTGAGGCAAGATGAAAGTCTCTGCAATTTGATTTTCATACTGAAATGAAGTAACAGCAGAGGCTTCCTAAAATGTAGCAAGCTACTGCACGCTTTAAAATATGGTTGACAGGAATGTAAAGTATACTTTATTATAGTTAATGGGCTAAATCATGCAAAACCTTTTGAAAACACAGCTACATTTATGTATCTAGATAATTTAACAATCCTGTGGTGAAAAATGACATTTGGAAGCTTGTCAGGCAGGAATCGCTCGACAGGCTTCAACTGGTACAAAATGCAGCTGCTAGACTTTTAACTAAAACCAGGAAAAGAAATCGTATAATCCTGCTTTTAACATCACTACACTGGTTACACATTTGTGTTGGGATTGATTTTAAAATCTTATTGAGCTCTTTGTGGCCAGACTCCAGATTATATTTCAGAGTTGCTCTCTCAGCACCAGCGCAGCCTACAGACAAGAACCCGCTAGCTGTTCCTTTGTCTGGATTTAAGACCAGAGGGGACTGTATCTTTCCTGTGAAGCAGCTGTGGAATGACCTGGCCTGCCAAATCTTCCTTTAAATCACTTCTTAAAACTATTTCTTATCGATTAGCCAATTGTTTTGTCTTTTGTAATTGATATATCATCATCTGCTGTGCATCTTTGTCTGTTTTATTTGGCAAATAGTGGCCTGACAAGAGTTGGAGTTTCCCAGTTATAGTTTAAATTAAAACTTTAACATGATTATTCATTCCTTTTTTAGACCATAACAGGTAACCACACAAACGGGAGGCAGTCGAACAGAAAGGGCAACAACAACAGCGCTGTCCTTCAAACATAAATGAATCAGGCTGCTTTTTATTGCACATGGATGACATATTAAATCTCTAGTCTCGTATTGCAACACAATTTTGCGTACTATATATAAGTACGTTTTTGCCAAATGAGTTTCAACATCTGCCATCATATACACTCCTGAAACAAAATGTTTTATGAATAAACTGAATTCTTAAATGAATTAAAATAAAATAAATCAAACATACTGAAAACATGTAGGCCGGCATTTCCACTGCATCTGTACAACATTGCCCCAGTGAACAATGTTGAAACCAACTGTCTGGCCTTTCACCTCTCATGTCCTTTTACTGTCTTTGGTGTCCAGCTGGCTGTGTAAATGTGAGCATGCTGTGTGTTGCTTACTGACATCACACTACATGATGTGACCTCTTACTGATGTGCAGAGTTGCTGATATTCCAGGCTGCCTGGTGCAGCTTTAATGAAAAATGTAATCCCTTGCTATCTCAGACGGCACCGTTACATTCGCTCAGACAGTCCGTCAGACTTGGGTGACATGCATATTCCTCCGCAAAGGGGACGGTGACATGTGATAGCACCAGGCTTATTCTGCTTTATTCCTCAGCCCCCAGTGATAATTTCCACAGGCCATGCAGTCAATCATGCTGCGCTACCCTGTCACCAGCAGCAGCCCTGGCCTTCAGTCGGACTGCACCGCCTTCATGGAGAATAAACACCACCCGCTCTCTGTCTCCTCGCCGTCTACACGCTCCTCTGCTGACTGGCAACAGCTTGTCTTGTGACAGTGCGGCGTGCAGCGGCAGAGTGTGTGTGCCAGAGATAGGCCCGCTCTGAGATTCCATATAATCATCCTCTGTTCAGCCTTTCTGTCTCACCCTTTCATACTGCTGTGTCAGGCTTCCACACTGATTCATGCTAATGATCTTAGCTGATGCAATTTGTAAGGCACGTAGTGGCGACCAGTCAAAGTGGAGTGATGCAAATGTGTTTTTCCTTTTCTCTCTGTTTGTTTGTTGAGTCTCTATTCTCAAGTGTCTTGTATGCCGATAGGGTTTGTGGTTTAAAGGGAAAAGAAGCATTGTTAGCAACTGTGTATGCAAGGACAAGTATAATCAGGATGTGGTGGATGAATAAATGAACGAAGACATTGTTGTTAGAAATCAATACCTCATCTACCACGCAGCAGATAAGATTGGCAGCCTGATGATACTGTGAATATGTGTTAATTACAGGTTTGTTCTTGAAACAGTCAGCTCATCCAAATTATTTTCTCACTTATTTCTAGTGGTATTTATTTTATTTATTATTTTATTCATTTATTTATTAAATTATTAAAGATTAAATGGTTCTGTATGATGCGTAATGAACTCTCAGAGAATTATCACCCATCTCTGCAGCTTCCCTTCTGCTCTACAGAGATTTTTAAGCTTACTGTTTTGGTTTTTACAGCACACAGCTTTACTGTTTTGGCTCAGCTCACCACTCTCATCAACCTGGTTTTCAGCAGCAGCAGGTAACTGCTTTCAGTGAAAAAAGCTTTGATAAACCCACTGTACACTACCTGCCCAGCACCAACAGAGACAAGTATTGACTAGCTAATGAACATAGTGGAGCATTTAGCAGCTAAAGAGTCAGATGTTTTTCTCAGGAGTTGGTGGAGACCAAAACAGAGCTCAAAAGAGTGAATATGAGACTTACTGTACATTCATGGAGTGGCCAGAAACACGACTTCAAACATATGCAAATTTCGCTCCTTGTCTGATAATATGACATTGTCGTGTTTACAGCTTGTTGCTCTGCCCCCAAGTGGCCAAAAAGTCAATGAATCAATGAATGCAGGCTTTAACACACACAGTAAGTTACTTTTTAATTTCTATAACACAGTTCTACTATCACAGAATTTTCGCTGAATTTTTTTAATGTCTTGGCCTGATAACCAGACTGAATCTCTGTTTCGTTTCACTTCATTCACTCAGCCTGATATCATGTTGATGTCAGCTTATTTCTGTTTTGAAAGCGGGGGTGGGGGGATGGGAGGTTATTTTGATGACTTTTGCCCTAACCAATCAGTAGCAAGTTATTTCTTCTGTCTGTCCACTTACAACAACCTTTACAGCTGCGCCAATCTCATCCACACTTGTCTTTTTTGTGGACATTTTTCTGTCACTATTGTTCACAGATGTAGTTAGGTAACTATAGCTGTATCATAATGCTGCTCCTACTTACAAAGCCTTGATTGGTAAATTTCTCCAACCGCAGGAAAACAGACCAGACCTACTTGAATTGCTTGGGTGGTGAGTCAGAGGTCTACATCGAGGCTTTTAATGTCTGGGATGACCCAGCAAAATACTTCCACCAGCTCTGTTCAGTACTGTATCTGTGGCACCTGGTATAAACATCTGCATCTGGATACATCATCTGGATAATGAGATCCAATCCACGGGTCTTTGCATTTACACCTATTAATTCTTGTTATCTCGATTGTGGTCTCATTTTCATAGAATCTTAATATGCACATTAGTTGGCTGGACTGGTGGACTTGTCAACAAATATGGAGCATCCCATGTAAGGGAAGCAGTGCCATGGATGGGTTTCATTCCTTTTTATATCACTTTTTGCAGGGGAAGACTTGCTAACTACTGCTACTGCTTCACTTATATTTGCCATGCTTTGTTAAGCTAGCAGGAGGAGGCAGCTGGGTGACCTTTTAAAATGGTAGGCGGCTTTTTTCTTTAAGAATGTGGTCACGCTGAATGGATTGCTTTAATACCTGACGATGTGGTCTGCAGGTGTAAAAAAACAACCCACAACTATCCACGTGGCTAGATACCACTAGAGGTAAGGGGACAACATGTTTTTTGTAGTTAGTATTAATTTAACCAGTGATCTGTGTCAATAAGAGAACCTGTTCTATCAATGATTCAAACAGGTTGATCTAACAGGAGATGTGAAAGCCCACATTTTGGAACAGCTTGGCGACCAAACTTTGTTGTCCACCTTTCAAAACCCTCCACAGTCACGATCAACTGTTTGCCTACATTCTCTGAAAAAGCCACAAATTGCTGAAGCAGTTTTGAGGAGACTGCATGATGGTAAGAGACGACTAGCACCCTCCCTACCCTTCCTGCCAGGACAGATGTGAAAGCTTTTAAAGCGACTGCAAGTGTTCATTAGAGATAAGGGAGTTTGTCTGCCCACGTAATTGCCCAGCTCCTGTGGCAGACTGTATGTGCCAGTCAACTATTACCAGTATGACAGCGGCCTGCCAGGCTCAGCAAGTGCTCTTGTTCCCTGACATTTAGACCCATTTAGGCTCATTAGAACTAAGAAGCCAGCAGGGTCCTTTGTGTTTGCCTGTTTTGCTCACACAGAAGATGAATGAGTGGCAACTTAAAGTGCTTTTTTAAACTTGTGCTTAACTGTGGTTCAACAAGTCTGGAGTGGCAGGAGAGGCACTTGCTGTATCTGAATCCGCCTGTACAAATACATTTCAGAGATCATACTGGCAATTCCACAAGACAGTGAGAGGTGACTGAAAAATATGAGTAGTAACCAGACGCTCTTCATCACATCAATAAGCTGCATGCTTGTGATTGATG
This sequence comes from Oplegnathus fasciatus, assembly GCA_003416845.1. Taxonomy (NCBI): domain Eukaryota; kingdom Metazoa; phylum Chordata; class Actinopteri; order Centrarchiformes; family Oplegnathidae; genus Oplegnathus; species Oplegnathus fasciatus. The sequence continues at coordinate 688,774 of NTHP01000093.1, read as the reverse complement.
GATATTAAGGCAAAACAAGGCAGCATTATTTGTAGGGGGCACTTCACGCACAAGATAATTCAAACTGCTTTAGACACTGAGATTAAAGAATGAAATCTGACACTGTTAAATGAACAAACACTAGATCACAGTCTGATATTAAAACATCTATAATCTATAATCACAGGGACCCTCAGCACATCTGCTGTTGTCTTTGTTTTAAACATTGCAAAGCTCATTGAAGGCAACAACAGAAGCGATGAGGCGAAGGGTCTAAAGTCGGTGAGTCAATCTTGCATGTTGCCTTTTAGGAGACAGTTTGTGTTTTGCTCATAATAGACCACATCTGTGGTCCTGCTTTTTTTAGCCCATTAAACTACAAATTACACACACTTACATTATTGCTGAACATTTTCCCAAGCTCATCATACCATTTTACAATGATTTAGAAAATGGAATTGGCTTTGTTGTTCCTTGTCAAAGTTATGTTGCTGTCACATGGTAATGCAGCAGCTACAGCTCTGTAAACTAAAAATCATAAAATTTGTCTCTGAGGGCTTTACAATGCGTACAGCATACGACACCCTCTATCCTTATCCAAAATTCACCCCAGTAACAAGACCTCAGCAACGTCTGTCCTTTCAAATCCACACCCACACGGCGTCATTGTCGTCAGAACCAGCTGTCCTGTCAGAGCAGACGGGGCAGTGGCCCGACAAACTGTCCCCGGACTGACTAATATTACAAATTCAACGGCCAAATTAGTTTTCGAGTACAGTAGGTACTATGAGAGGTACAGAGGAGGTGCTGTCACTGCACCCGGCTGTTGTTTGTTTTTTAATTTCATTGATTCATTTATGTATTTCCCTCGCCCACTGTAGCTCTACATGCCCACAGTGACACATGAAAGCTGATAGTCAAACTGGGGACCTTGATCCATTAGTATAGATATAGTTAATCGTTTCACAACATATAGACAGCAGGAGATTCATGTGATTCGAACAGCTACCTGTGGAGATTATGTTTCACTACAAAATTAGACTCTGACCTTAAAAAAATGTGATGTGTGTTTCTCTGAGTCAATGTGGATTACTACAAGAGTCCTTCCTGAATACAGCATTAACACACAAACATTAGGTCAGTTTGACAAAAAGAAAAAATAGAAATAAATGTTCGCTGTGATGGATGGCCAAGGCTGGGTTTTCAACCAGGCAAAGTGGGCACCTGTCCCGGGGCCCTAGATCTCCAGGGCCCCCAAAATCCTCAGTTTTACTGTGTGGTATTTTGTAGTGATTTGACTTGGGAAAATGAGAATATGCACTACTAAAGTACAATGTCACTGACATGATAAGGGCCTTCAGATAGGCACTGCTTTATTAGCTGGTCTTGAAGCCCTGTGTTAAAATCTAGTTTTAGGACCCTCATTATTCCAGCCGATATTGTGCTTACATGGTGCATATTCCTAAATTAATTTGTGTTTAGTCAAATTACACAGCAAATCTGGGGCCATGTAATATTCCAGCATTGGAAAACTGTACACATTACAAATAAAGGGGATGACCATGTGTGTGACTTAAAATCAAACAAGTGTCAATTCTTTTTTGAAAATGTCATCTGTAGTGAAATAGTTTGGAAAACAGTAAGCACTATTGTAAAGTTTAGGATGTATAGTTAGTGGGGAAACATGCAAAGGCGCCAGTATGGTCCTATTAGTTTTGTGTCAGCAGTTCCTGTGGGCTGATGAGTGTCAAACCAGACACACAGGAAGAATCTATGAGAGGTGGGACATTCTTCTCTATTGCAGCCTCACTTTGCGATTTCAGCTAATAAGACAGCTGTATTTTTATGTACAGAAATCTTGCTGAGTGCAACTTTAATTCTGTAATGCTGGCATTTTTTGCTAGTTCAGTGAAAACTTAGAGGGAGTTAACAAAGTATGTTAGAGTCTTCTGTCTGGTTTCATTTTCAAATTGCCTGTTTAAATGACATACCGCGCAGCATTGCAAACTTTAGCATTGCATAATTTCAAAGAGAATATTTTTACTGTTTTGAGACAGGCTGGATCTATCCTCCAGCTCAGAGTCTCCAGGGAGTGCCAATTAGCTTGTTTTTCTTGTCTTTGATCATCCGAGCTGAGGTGGTGCAACATCATGCCACACTCAGGTGATGATGAGATTATCTCCTTTGTCTGTGTGTAAAAGCAGACATTGAGAACAGATCACATCTAGTCTGTCGTTATGTCCAAGTGATGCATCATGACACCGCAGATGAAGGAGATTCCAGCGGTAAAAATAACAAGCACATGCTTTTGAAGATATCTTTATCAACCTACTGTGCTTTGAAGTGGATTACATTGAGGGGTGAGAGTATTAGAAAAGTCTCAAAAGACAGACTCTGCAGAGCTGGCATAAAGCCACGACGGACTGTTTAGAGGGGGTTTCAGATAATTTGGCCCTGGCACAGTGCCCCCTCCAGAGGATTTCCAGGCCAAAGCGAGCATGGCCGCATCCTCCTGCAGTGAGTGACATCCATAAAGATGACAGCAGCCCTGCAGGAGACACTGGAGGGGACACAGGAGGAGAGGCCTGCCCTAAAATAACCAAGCTGTTCGAGGTTGACGGCAGCGCCTACTGATAAGAAGTGGCAGGGGTAGCTGTGGTCCTGTTGGCAGGCACTGGGCCCATTTGGCATAACTGCACTCGCTGGTGAGGTGGTGATAACTTTAGATTGCTGAAATCATCAGGCGTGAAGCTCTGTAAATGGACATCAACAGGAAAGATAAATGGTGATGAGAAAGCGGGCCAAAGCCGATGTCCTGCCCGCCTGACAGATGCAAGCACACTTCTTAAGTAACAGTCTCCTCTAAGATGTCTAAGATGGCCAGCACACATCGGGCAGGCTGTTGGCAAGCAGCTCCATCTCTTAAAGTTTGATCTGACTTCCTCCAGGCTCTGTAAACGGTGGTGTGTCACATCCTGTGAGCAAATTGAGTAAATATGAGAAATAAACAACTTTAGGTTTCAGCTTAAAGAGTTATTTTTCACCAGTGGGAGGTGGACGAGTGAACTCCCTCCACGGTCCCCAATGAGGTGTTATGCCAGTAAGTTTAATAAAGCATGAAGAACTCATTAATAAGTAATGCTCTGCTGTGTTGACAAATAATGTGGAGAGCATCAGCTGGGGGCCTGAAGTAAATCACGTCAACATGAGCAGCCAAACATCAAGTCACTGGAGCCAAATTGGGAGTTATTTCAGTGGAGAAAGCTCAGCCTGTGCGCTGTGTACAGTGATGCTTCAGTGGAAAACTCACAAGATCCTCCTGCTGGTTGGAGTGCAGACTATTTCACTTCCTGTTGTAAAAAGTATGCAAGTATGCAAGTACGTAAATTAGGGATGTCCCGACCAAGTTTTTTTGCCCCTGATCCCGATCCGAGTCGTTTAATATTGAGTGTTTGCCGATACTGAGTCCCGATCCGATACTTCTATTTTCCTGGACAATACAGCTGCACAGTGCACACTTCAAGTACATTAAAGTTATTAAAATCAATCCAATGTACTGTATATGCTTGATCACTGAATAGCTCTGCAATGCTTAAGAAAAAAATTGCCTGCCTTTTTTATTTCTTTTTTTT
>NTHP01000093.1:660224-684595 GCA_003416845.1 Oplegnathus fasciatus | reverse complement strand
ATGGAGCTCAGTGGAGTGGAGGAGAGAGAGAGTTGACGACAGCTGCACTCATTACGGTGTTGGGCATGAAAGCTTGGCGAGTAACAACACCTGTGTGACAGCTGACGTAAAACAAAGGATCAGGCTTAGGTTTGTGCTCAATATAGCCGATACCGATCAGTTAAAAATGCCTTGATCGGGCCCGATACCAATCTTTGAGATCGGACTGGGACATCCCTAATGTAAATATAATGGCCTAATGCGACATACTATTTTTATTTACAGGAATAGCACAACATTCTGAGAAACATGCTTAATTGCTTTCTTTCCAAAAGTGAGATGAGAAGATCAATGTCAATCTTATGTCTGTGTGTGAAGTAGAGCTGGAGTCAGGACGTGGTTAGCCTAGCTTAGCATAAACACTAGAAGCACGGGGAAACGGCTTGCGTGGACTACACCTATCAACACCTCTAAAGCTCACTAATTAGCACATCGTGTCTTGTTTATTTAATCCATACACAAACAAAAATGTAAAAACTACAATTTGTTGTTTTAGGGGGAATTACATGCTGGAACTATTTCTTGACAAGCAACAGTGTATTTATTTTACCAGTACTTCTATGAAACATCTCAGACTGTTGAAGTCCTGCAGTTGATATTACAGCATCTAACAGCCACCCAGTCCTGCTGTCATGTAAATGCATTAATACTGACTGCTGAGGTAGCTCGTTTCAGGTAAGATAATCTTATCATAGTAAATTTCCACTAGGCCGTGGTGAGGGAGAAAACTACGGAAGAAGGAGAGACCATTGTTGTGGTTAAAGTTGGGAGCCTGCAGAGGTCCCAAAGCTTTGCAGTGATCTAAATGGTAACTTTCATATTTTTAAAAGTTGGCTGTTAACATAAGAGCTAAATGGAATCAGTTAAGGTTTTTTCACACACCAATCCTTATGCAAGTGCGACTATGCTGAACAATGCGACTGACCAGTGTTTTTGTCAATTTAGCCATAAGCAGGCCTCATATGACTGTAGCATGCATGTTATAGTCATATGAGGCCTGTGTTTGGACAACATTACTTGTGTTAGCTAATTAAGAAACAGATGGGAACTCATACCGATATGGATGAGAGGTGGACACATCAGCAGCTGCTCATCATAGCTATGATTTTAATGTCTTTATTTCATTACATCGGCAGTGTATTTTAGGGGGATTGTTCACCAGTTCATTATATCCAGCTGTTGCCAAAATTTAGCTGAGGTTGGATTTACTATATTTAGGAATGTAAACTGCGGCGGTACAGTACATATATTTCCTTTTTTTTTTTACCACAGTTGGCCAGAGGGTGGGCAGCACAGTGGTGCAGTGGCTAGCACTGTCGCCTCACAGCAAGAGGGTTCTGGGTTCGAACCCACCCTTCTGTGTGGAGTTTGCATGTTCTCCCTGTGCCGGCGTGGGGTTTCTCTGGATACTCCGGCTTCCTCCCACAACCCAGAGACATGCAGGTTAGGTTAATTGGTGACTCTAAATTGAGAAGAGAGTGGACTTAGCTCGAAAATTTGAATGAGTACAACTTCCAGGTCCGCTGCACTCCAGTTTGTCTCCAAAGCCCCTCCTCGCAAAGTCGCTCGGTCTAATTCTTTCTTTTTAGCTTGCTTTTCTTCATTGGTCGTCTTCTGTTTACTTGTCTTTGTCCTGTAAGCTGTTGTTGACAAAGGAGCGATGGGCGGTTTTCTCATTGCTTGGCTGTTCGGTGGTTGTTTGTCCGCGATTGCATCCGCTCACTGAAGATACAGAGCTTGATCGAGTGAGAGCATACGCGGGGGAGGGGAGCTACTCGCAGCGTGTGCAGGAGCAGTGATTGACACTCCGTCAGATACTCCTCCTGGCTCTGATTGGTTGTTTTGATTCGGGTGCGGTGGATTCTGCCCCTAAGGCCATTTTCCTTAGGGGCAGTAGGTGGAGCTAGAGGAGCATGAATTTTTTCACAGATTATCTGTCTCATGTACTACTGTCAGGACATAGTGACAGTTTTAGCAAATATGACAAAAAGTTATTTTTATATGGGTTACCTTCTGCTTTAATAATTGATTCACAAAAAAACAATGAATTAGCCACTTTTGTTTGTGGACCCGGTATATTGCTTCCTCCTTTCCTTATGGTGCTCGATGTTGATGTCACTGTAGGACTTCAATGGCGAGGATTGCCAGATATGATTGGTGAAAACAAGTTTTTCGTAGATGTCTCTATGCAGGTATGTTGGTAACTTCAATGTGACAAAAAGACTCGCACTGTCACTGCACCCGGCTGTTGTTGGCCAAGAAATAGTTCCAGTAGTTTCAGCATTTAACACCATAGTTCTATTGACTCTGCGGTGAGGAAGGCAAGGTAGAGACTGTTTCACCTCAGACACTTGAGGAAATTCCAGATATCCCCTCAGGAATTTCTACTCCTGCACCATTGAGAGCGTCCTGACGGGGAACATCACTGCCTGGGACGGGAACAGCACCGAACAGGACCACAAGGCCCTGCAAAGAGTGGTTTGTTTGGCTGAGTGTATCATAGGTGGCGCCTTACCCTTTCTAAAGGACATTTACACCAGGTGGTGTAAGACTAAGGCGAGGAGAATCATTAAGGATCCCAACCACCCAGATAACGGCCTTTTCTCCCTGCTGTGGTTGAGGAGAAGATACCGGATACATCAGGCCAGCACTGAGAGGCTCAGGAAGAGCTTCTATCCTCAGGCCACAAGGATCCTAAATGAGGACACTGCCTAAGAATTGCCCAAACACTATTAATTACTTATTATTCAAAGTTACTATGACTATAATTAACATTATTATCTATTATAGTTTACTTATTTTATTCTTTATTCTTGTTCTATTTTACACTTATTTTTTTACTGCACAAGGAGGAGCTAACAATCATACATTTCACTGTATACCCAGTATGATTATATGTGACAAATAAACTTGAACTTGAACCACCCAACTTCCCCTAAAATTACATTTCTGTTTGTGCACAGATTAAAAATAGAATAGAATAGGTGTTAGTTAGTGAGCTTTAGAGGTGCTAGGAGGCGTGCTTTTTCACTTTGGACAGGTTCAAGCTAGCTGTTTCCCTGTTTCCAGTCTGCTAAGTGCACCCAGCTCCATACTTACTCCATACACACAGACATTAGTTTGATAACAATCCTTTCATGTCACTGTCAAAAAGAAAGTGAATAAGCATATTTCGCTAAAATGTTGGACTATTCTTTTAAGGTTCAACATAAAGACATCGCTGGTCTGCAATATGGCCGAAAGGAAGCAGAAGGATAAAAGGACGAAAGAGGCTGACAGCTGATAGAGGATAGCAGAACAGCTTACATGGGTGGGCCGGTGACAGGCCTGTGCTACACACTTTGTAATGGGATCCTGCTACTATGGACCATGAAAATAATAATGAGTCAAGTTGGCTTCATAAAACATGGCCACTTTTTAAAAAAAAAGAAAAGAAAAAAATAATGGTATTCTGTTATTTTACAGAAGCTCATCTGTCCATGGCCACTCTTGCAGCTGGTTTATTTACAGCAGAGTATAAAAATGCATTCCAGTGATCACAGAGCTCATATAAACTCTGCCTCATAACCCAGACCTTGATCGTCATCTATTTGCTTTGTGCCACACGAACAATATTACAGCCGTACTCTTTATGTGCAGCCCACGTCACATCTTAACAGATTTATTTACAACTTCTTCTTCCTTACTGCCAAATGGACTGAAAGGATGTAATATATGGTACAGAACTGCAGAATTGTACCCTGGCCATGGTATCCTGGTCTCCCAGGTTTAGAAATGGGTTTATATCCTGACCCCACCCACCACAATGTACATATCATTACCAATGACAGACAGTAAATGTATCACTGCCATGCTAGTTCATTATTAACTACCTTTAAACAAATAAAGGATGCAGCTGTAACCTGCTACATTTTCAACAGTAACAGCTATTGGCCCAGACTACTAGTCATGCTAATGAGCTACAGTGTTTGGATTAAGAATATTTCTCCTTCAATGTACAAATACCTTTCTGTCAACAGAGATAAGCAAAGAATCACTACATTAATTTTCTTAAACGGTACAGCCCATTATTGTGACAAAAAGCCAATGAGCACACTGCCCTCAGCCCTTATCGTCTCATTGTGTGTCAGTAGGCAGTATAATCCCGGGGAAGAGGCTGATTCAGCACCATGGACAGCAGCTATGGCCTAACATATTTCTTCTTCTACTTCGACAAAAAACCTTATCCTGGGTCGCTGGTGTGAGCTGCAGCCACTTCTGGACTTACACAGGGTTTACACCAAGTTTTCTCTTTATGTCTAATTCTGGCCACTTTAGATTGTTCAGCCTTTTCTAAAATTTAACTTGAGCATTAAGTCAATTCACAATTTTACAGACTTTAAGATTCATATTAAGAAACACTCATTAAGAAATGAATCTTAAAGGATAATTACGTTTTATTACAACTTGGATTTTATTTTGCAATTTTGGCCATAATTTCCATCTGTTACGATAAGACTGTACTTAACAAAGACAGACAGGGCAAGAAACTCAAGGTCCACTTACTAGCTTTTTCCACCACTTTCAACCTAATCTCAGTCTTCCTCAGAGCTGTGTTTTTCATGCTCAATTGCAAATGATGTTTACTGTTTACTGTGCACTGTTTATGTAATAATTTCACTGTTCTTCTTTGATTTCTCTTCTTAATAAGTTTGGTTAACCTGGGAGTTCATGGCTCATGCTTCTTGCCCTGTTGGACACCTAGTGATGTCACAGAGCTCAGCCATTAACTTGGTGAGCAAGGGCGTGGGTTTGGTTTCCCAAGTGGAGAAGACAAAATGAAGTCAGAGGTTGTTCAGCAAAATAAACCAAAAAACATGAATAACATTTCCAGCATTGATATATTTTTGGAGAATATTGCACACAAAACACCTCCAGTCTGTGTTTTTTTTCTCTTTTTGTCAAATGCTACTGTACTAGCACTGCTAGCATAATGTACAAGGTACTATTATGTTTTATCAATAATAAGGAGTACTTCTATATGTATAGGGTTCAGCTGAAAACATTATTCAAAAAAAGAGACGTATCAGCTGCACTATCTTGTCAGTAGCTGTCTCAAAGGCAGACAACTTGGTCACCTAACAGAGTGTTTTTCATTTATACATACATTCTAAGCATAGAGGGAAACAGTCAGACAGAAACAGACTCATAGAGGCAACCTTCAGGATTTATCTCTCTGAAGCTAAACATCTCTCCTCTAATGGCGGTTGTAAATGTAATAAAGTTGAAATTACATCCTCAAATGCGTAACACGTATGGTGCAATCAGTGTAAATGATGCAACACAGCAGCACATATTTCCCACCTACATGTAAAGACTGAGACTGCATAAGTTAGAGAAGTCACAGGTGGGTTCATTATGTAGAGCTGTCAGCCTCATTAAACAGAAGTCAGATCAGTGGAAAATGATCATACCACTGGGACTGTAGGCGTTCACTATGCAACATATTTATCAGATGCTCAGCTTTGGAGAAAACCAAAATGTGCGTAAATATGTGGAGGTTAATGCTAGGAATATAAACAAGAATACAATACATGATCCATAAAGAGTGGTGATCTGCCTTTCACAAGTCTCAGACTGAAATACAAGGTTAAAATACAAGTACACATTCATTTGTTATTGACTGTGATTATCTGATGTCTCAGTAATACAAATTGATATACATGTGCGGTATCTGTAGTGTATATATTGATATGTGTTAACGTATCCTTGCACAATATGAAGAAATAATGTTATAACTGAATTACAGATTTTTTACATTTTAATCCCAATTCAGTTTGTTAGTACACTTTGGTCCACAGCAAGATATTGATGTTGGCATGGATTTTATTATGGAGATTCATGATCCACACAGGACTATACTTTTTTTGAATGATGCCTTTTCTAAAGTTCTAAAATTTCCAACAGTCCTCATACTTCAGTATTAAATGTAGTACTTCATACTACAAATGTAGTACTTCATATTACATTTTCTTATCCGACACCTTTTGGTTAAGTTTCCGCTTTTTGGTTAAGATTGAAGAAAGATTGCGGTCATGGTTAAAACCAGGCATGCTAGCAGCTCTGTCAGGGTTGTACTTAGGCACATGCTAACATGTTCACAATGACAAGGCTAACAAGAATATTTGCCTCCAAATAAAAAATGCCAGCCTCATGGTGGCCCCTGAACAAAAATCAGAGCATCATCAGAGTCAGTAGGACTAGTTCTCCGGGGACTATGAATGCCTGTTGAAAATTTCCTCTCTACCAACACCTTGGTTCATGACAAATTGTATTAAAACTTGAAGATTGTCCATGAAATTTGATGTGGATATTCATGGTGCCCAGAGGATAAATCCTAATAATTCTGGTGACCCACAGACAAAAAAAGGACCAAAATATCAACTTCAAAATCTACTGGCAAGTTCTTTACATTTACTGAGCTTATTCATACTCCCAAGGTGATAAACCCTTTGATTTTAATGTAGTAGTCAGCACCACTTCTGGCACTAGAAGAAGTAACTAATATTATGAAGCACACTTTGTTGTCTCCATGTTCTGTCTACAGTTTTGTATTGTGTGATGTAAATTTTACAGCAGCCTCTAGATGCTGCTAATGTTACATTAAGGCACATTTATGTTAATAGTTTTGCACATTGTACATATTCTTCATACTGTGAACAATTGCATATTCATAAGTCACTATTTTACACATTCCACCCTCTTTGTTTTAAACACCGGACAGCTCTTCATTTTAATTATATATTTTACAGATTTTTTATTGTAAATTTCTATTTTATATTTACAATTCTTGACTTTTGCAGTACTTGTTTTCTCTTTTCTCTTTCTATGCACCAAAATGTCAAAGCAAATTCTTGTATGTGAAAACCTTGGCATTAAACCTATTTCTGATTCTGATTCTAATGTTGTCAAATGGACAAATGACAGGCATGTTGTTTAGCGTGTTCATTAAAGTGAAAATTAAAATCTCAGCTTTACTACCCCAAAAGCCATGCAACATCAGTAATGCTTGATATCAGATAATGCTGGTGAATGCAGCTTTGTCTAGACAAGCCGCCCAACTCACCTCTGTTTAGGATATAGTCAATTCCATAATGCCCACAACCAGAATTTAATTTGGGCAAATATAAAACAATTCTAGGGAGGGAATCAGATATTAATCTCTGCTGCAGCCCTACTTTGTGATTTAGCTTAGTAGAATGGGCTATTTTTACTTAAAAATCTTTCCTAGTGCAGCTTTAAGCAAATCTTGTCAAATAGAGCGATGTGCGGGTCAGTGGTCTCCACTGAAGATAACCACTGAAGGTCGAGACATTCATCCACGTATTAGATGTACTGATCCAGGCATCCGCTGCCGTTTCAGGATGGATGGCCCTGCTGCACTCATCTCCAATCCACTCCCTGCTCGACACTCTCCTCCTCTGTCTCCCCCCACTCATCCCCCACTGTCTCCCTCATTTCCATTGTGCTTGTGAGGCAGAAGCAGCACCTAATCATGGAAAATGCTGGTGTGTCCTCAGCTTGATGGAGGTAGCAGTGAAGATGGAGGACACTCATGACCTGTGAATGCATTGGTTAACCCTTAGGTCAGTCGCTTCAAACAAACTGTTATTTTAAAAAGCTGGCCCTCTGTATTGTCCCTGCTTCCACCTCTTATTCCACCCACCAACCACCACCCAAACATCATTCACACTCTTTACACTTCCTGTAAAGTTTGAATGTGTGTTCGCTCTCCATTCTCTTTTTGTGGTTTATTCTTCATTCAACTAGCCAGACTGACTGAGATAACACAGCACTGGCCTGTGTGCGTTTGCAGGTGTCCACACTCATAACTGAAGGCTAGCCAGTGCATCCAGCCTTTAACTGGAAATCCACTGGATCCCACCAGGGCAGTTAGGAGTTAGTGTTAGTTAGTGTTTAGGGGTTTAGCATTCACAGGCACTACATAAGGTTTTTAAGGAGCGCTATCATGATTTTTTAGAGGCGGGAGTTTTATTTATTTTAGGCACAAATAACTGCTTAGTGTAAGTTAAAACTCAAAAACGTTTTTCAAAAAATGTTAAATGACATTCAAGCAAGCTTTATGTCATTATTTCCAACAACAAAATTAAAGCTAACTGGTAAGCTGGAATTGCAAAAAAGAAGCTTATAACAAATGAATAAAAAACAGCACAAATGAAAGTGTTTTCAGTATTCATTACCATGACGATCATAATCATGAAAGGCTTGGTAACTAGCATACCTAGATAGCTGCAGGTTAGTATGAACAGTCTGAATTTAAAAGGTTTCCTGCACTGCTCTCCTTTATCAAGCTTTGCTAAACATCTGTTTCACCCATGCAATATTTAAACATGACTTCCTGACAAAAAGGCAGAAAAGGTACTTTTATCGTCATTTTGCTCACCCTAAATGGCACTTGTCAGCACAATGTCAGCACTTCTGGTTTCCCAGAAAAGGCCCACCACTGCGTTCACATTAGAATGCATTTATTGTGAATACATGCAGGAAGTGATGAGTTAGTATCAGCTGTGGCTTAATGCATCAACACAGTGAGGGCAGTGAGTGAACAGAATGGAGCAGAAATCAACGTAGCTCCTGCTGTGGGGAAGCTGTTAGTGACAGAGTGACCACTGCCATATAATGATAAGGCAATATTTACACCAATGCAGCAATGTGCAGTGTATTTACATTCAACTTTAAGCAAGTTGAAGTCCTCCACCAACTGTACATAGTAAGTTCATCACAGAGCACTATTCAGCCTGTGAAAGCGGTTGTATAATGTCATCTATGGCTCTGGAGAAGCTTTCCAATCTCAAAAATAACCCTGATGATGGTTACTTTGGCTGGGGGACTACAGTTTTTTGGCAAAATTGTGCGACGTGGAGACATGGGCATTTACTGGGCAGGGATGATCTAATGATTGATTGCATTATGGGAAATGTAGTATTCAGTATTTCGGGAGCCTCTATTGACATGATGTGTTTAAGCAACAAAGAAGTCCTCCTACTCCTTTTGACTTCATGTCTACACCGGGAGTGGGAATGTCGACCACTATTTACAAAGCAGCACTAATTAGATCATAAAGACTCAAATTCTGGCCCATGAATGCTGATATTAATATATCTTGGATATATTTAGCAGTAAATTAAAACAAGGTGATCGAGCGTGATATGTGTGAGGGGAGGCTCACTGGAAGGCTCACTGCTGTACTTTGTGCAGGTGAGAGGAAAGTGAAAGAGGAGACTCAGCAGAACAGCACTGAAGAATGAGATCTCTGGCCCTGCTGTGTTTCCTTCAGCACTTATAATTGCAACCTCAGAGATTTTATACTATCTAGCATACAACTACAGCTTCCCCAAGAGGAGCATGGTCCAGGTAGACAGTCTCCAGGTGCTTGTATAAATGTTCTCCCCACATGTGAACAAATACAACCTGAAACAAACTAGCTCCGAGCTTACTGGATTTTGCAGGCTAATATATATCCCATCTTCCTCTGTTCCCCCCAAGGTCAACAGAGCAACAGTATTGAGTCAGAGATATGGCAGGCATGGCAGCAGATCTGTGCAGATAAAACATCTAGGTTACATCCCAGTGGATGTTCTGTACCCTGACTTGAAACACATTTCCACCTCATTCTATCCTGTGACAAAAACTGGTGATGTATTGTATGTGATTCTGAGGAGAGAGTCTTGTCCTGAGGGGACGCAGAAACATTTCCCACCTGTTTCTCTATTCTGAATGGTAACAGGTTGCATAATGTTGAATCTTTTTTGACTACTAAAGGTTTTATGACGTTGTGGTGGAAACTGACAGCTTGTTATGGTGGAAAGTGACAGCTGAAGACATTATTGTGTTGTTTTTTAAGATATATATACATATATATATAAATATATATATATATGTATATATATATATTTTTTTCATATTTCAGAAAACTGGAATCCAGCTCGAGTTGGCTGTATTTTTGAAAAGTGGGTTATTTCAGTGTTGTTGACTGTTTTCCAAAGAGCACTGAGGAAAAGAAGAACAATGATTTGGAAATGCACTGCCTTACAACTAGAGCTCGTGTTTATCAAAGTTCTGTGAATTATACTTAAGAATTATGTAAACACTCAAATTAGGAGTAAAAAGTTATTCTCTAAATGTGCAGAATACGACACATTTGACTTGTGTAATTCATCAAGTGACTCGCTCCTATTTACTGTAACCTTTAAGAGCTGCTCTTTGTTGATCACATGATTAAATGTGTGTTCAGAGAAGAAGAGCCAATCAGAGACAAGGATTTAACTTACTTCTGCCCTATATTTCATTCTATGATAATATGTAGTCCTGCAGAACCCCATACAAGTTACTGATCTTTGTATGAAATCTTGAGTATTTCTACTTACCATATACAGACAAGGATGAAATTAGAGGAAATTGAAATGGAAACAAAACCAAACAGGCGCAGGGACAAGAATCTGCTGCTGGTACATCCCAAGATAAATAAAAAACACTCAAGGGGAATTTAGTACAAAAAAGATGCATGGGAAGAGATCAAAAACAAAAGCAACACTTGCTTAATTTTTACCAGGTTGTACAGTTGACGTTGCTCCACTCGTTTCTGGTGCTTCCGCTGCCACACTTGGATCACAAGCTAGCATGTGAGTCCTCAGATTTGTTGTGGTTGTAGAGTACGGCAGCTGCTTTTGACAAAATGGGCAAACAGCCTTGTCTTTGTTGGTCATCTTGCCATCTACAGTGTAGAACCCAAAATACTTCCACACACTGCTTCTAAGATGCTTCGGTGTTGTGATTATCTGATCAGTACGGTTGGGCTCCCACTCTTTTTATTCATTAGCTGACAGGTCAATAGGGCATGCAGTAAGTCAAGCTGATTGTGAATTATAAGAGCACTCTCTGCTGGACCACGAGGTAAACTACTTCAAATGGTCTGTAGTGCTTACTGACTTTTGAAATCGAACATGTAATTACAGTATGAGTATTTATTTTGGCCCATGTTTGAATGAAAGTTAAAATTTCGAATAAAAAATGACAGCCATAGTTGTTTGCTGATGAGTTCAAACAAGTCTGCTTGACAAAAAGCCAACTTTTAAGTAAAGTTGTCTAGTTTTCTATAAAACACTGCTATTTGGCTAACAATTTTATATACTTGACATTACTCAATAATAATGAAATACAAAGAAGTGTTAAATTTATTGATAACAGCTACATAGTTAGCCAGCTATAATTACGAACTGCTGGTTTTAAACAAGTGTGATGAGTGTATATTGTCTTATTAAAAAAGTGATGTAATCACCTAGAATCCAGACTAAGATCCACCACGATGTTGGTGTTTTTGAACAACAAAAAGGTGCAGCCCGTTCTCTATTTTTGTAAACTTCAAAATTATACAAAGCGATTGTTTCATCTTTTTTTATGTTGTTTGACCAACGAATTAACATTAATTAGCTACAGTTGTCTGCAAGAATTGTCATTGTAGTTGGCAAAATCAACGGTTGCTGACTAAATCTTTCACCTCCTACAACCTGGTATGGTACTATTAGTGATGTAAGTTATAATTACAGTTATTCTATTGCAAATCGTGATTTGGATGTAAAAACGGTTCATCATTAAGCCCTATTTCAGATAACATGTCGTTCATCATGACGAATAATATACTGTACAGTCATTCCAGAGCAGGTAGGTCTGGCTCATGATTACAGATGATACAGCTACATGGAAAAAAGTAAAACTGTCTCAACCCAGCTCTGTCACAGCAGAACACATTAAATATTAATAGGATTTTCCTATTTTGACTGCAGAATATTTCCAGTTTTCCAGCCTTTATGGCCTTTGACACGTCCTTTATTAAATCCCTTTGAGCATTTAAAAGCTGACCTGAATGCAGAGTTGGAGGACCAACCGGAGACTGCAATAAACCTGTGAGGACTGCTGCCTTCTTTTGGAAAGACTGCAAGCTTGGAACTTCCACAAGCAAAGGCAAGTCATGAAATATTTATTTTCTTCACAAACTGTATATCAGTGGTATGTAAAATATAGTTTGTAGTTATTAAAGATTTCTTACTGTACAAAATATGAAGTTATTACTGAAGATGACTCCAGACCCTGTTCCTGTGTCTCAGTTCCATACTACATAATTCATCTAACAATGTTTGGTGTACTGTTAGTTGCTATGTATGTTCACACTGTGAGGATGAAAAAATTAAGTATACCTTAAAATGCCAGCACGCAGCAACTAAAACAACCAAATGTTTGACTGAACTTTTGATGGATACCGCAGTCGCACAATGCAACGCACAATGGAAATGGACCTGCTCACAGCTGGAAAACTGTTAGGGTGGTGCTGCAGTGGCTCAGTGATACTGAACCTCTTAAATAATTAAACTAGTAAAACCTTGGAAAAAACTGAATTTGACAGTGGTGTTCCAAATTTACAGTGTGGTGTCTGTGGGTGGGCACCTTGTATTGTTTCCTTTTAGCCAAGGATTTCTTGTACTAACAACCAAAACAGCACAGTACGAACATTAGTGCATAGTGTGTACTTTATAGTGTTAGTATATAGTATGGAAGTGGAACAAAGCTTTTATCCTATAAAATAGTGTTTTTTTTACCATCCTCTAACTCATAGATTTAATTTGCTCTCCTCTAGATTTTACAGTTGAATGAACTGTAAGCATGCTGAGAAGGGAGCAGAGAAAGAATCCAAGGGGTGTCCCGGTGGCCTAGTGGTTAAGACGAATATCCTGTAACTGTAGTGTCTCCAGTTCGATTCTGGCCTGGGACCTGCTGCATGTCATACTCCTCTCTCTCTCTTCCCATGTCTCCTGTCAGTACTGTCAGCTATCCAATAAAGGCAAAAAATCTTTAAAAAGAATGCAAGGGTGTAATTTCCACTAGGACCGGAATTTTAAAAAATCCTATTTTTCAAAATAAGAAGCAATTACTGTCTCTGAACAGTCTGTCCAGCTGCCATAATCCAGCTGAGAGAATGTCAAAGTTTACACAGATTTTGGTACACTCGTCTAAATTGCCTCCCAGGCCACAGAGAGGCTGCCCCAGCCTTCTGATTAGTGCATATTCTTGCGAGAAAATCATTATATTTATATTTTGATTTACAGCAATCTTATCATTACAGTATATAATTGAAGAATTGATTTTTAGTAACTAAAACTATATTCTGGTCATGAAATTATTGCAAGGTTTATCTTATTTTATTGTGGATTGTGGTTAGAGATGTAAATACAGTGTCATCTCAGCCTCAGTTCTCTATCAATGAAGCAAAATAGTTTATTGCATTATTAATACAGTAGTTTAGGCCACAATTCTAATTCTATGATTAGACTTCAGTAAGACAAAAGCCAGTCCGCCAGATTTTATTATACTTTGTTATTGGCTAGGTTAATATCACGGAGTAAATCTGTGCCCACGGATTAGTAAACCATGCCCACGGTTCCACAATCCGTGCCCACAGTTTACAAATCAGATTTTTGACATGGCTCTTTTTTTTTTCTCAGCTGACACCAGGGGGGCTCCGTATAATATAGTGTAAATGTAGGTAAATAAATAGCATTCACATAGTTTGTTGTTTTCTGTCTGGTTGAAGAACCCCAGACTTTTGAAACCAAACCTACACCCTTGGAACGATAAATAATAATAGTAAATAATGTAACAGACAGCAATTACATCCACTGTATATAGAACAAATACAAATAAAAACACTTTAAAACTTCCAGAGTCAACGACAGGTTCAAGGATGTAGGGGAAACGAGGGACCCATTCGTTGTAGTCTAGCTGTAACTTTAAAACTATACCATGTTCCATCCCTCTTTAACACAATAAAAAAGCCATATCAAAGCAATCCTTAAAACACAGGTTTTTCAGGGGGTGCATGAACTGTTTACATCAAAAGAGAACACACACTGATGACAGCCAGACATCACTAATTCTAATGAAAGTGTTTGATTCGCTCTTATCGTGTGAATAATTCAGCTCGACGTTAAGTGAAAGTCACCATCTGAGACGACCCCGTTCGAGCAGCAGAAACGGCTCCATCCTGTGGTTTTATTATCCCCTGTGGCAGCCAATCTAAAGGCATTCACTGACCTTTGACATCACGCTGATGAAAGTAAAAAAAAGATCTGCTCCATCGCATTTTTTGACACTTTTGACAGTTTAAAAACAGACAGCTAATAGCACACTGAGCTGCCTTTTATTACGCAACACTGTCACATCCTGCTTTGTCACGTTACATTATTAATGAGGATAAAAACCCCTCGGTCTGACCAGAGACCTCTGCATTACATCTTCCACCGCACACTCCCAACAGACTCCATAGAAAAATGAAAACAGTATGAATTAAAAAGGCTGGTACTGGCCGTTAATTTCAGTAAATGATTATCCTGCCACTCGTACAGCAGTATTTTATCTCAGCATCAGTTTAAAGAAAACATTCATCTCCTCAGGCGACAGAAACCAATAAAGCATTAAAACTTTTAAACTGTGCTCAACATTTCTTCTTCGGCGGCATGCGTGCGAAGGCTATTTTTAATTGAGTTTTGGCTCCAACCTGCGTCTCCTACTGCATCTACTTGAACCTTAATTACAGGGGTCTGCCTGTGCAAGAAGGCAAGGTAATAGAATACGGCCGCAGGTCATCACATTTAATAGTATGACTCATCATTAACACTTGGCAACAGCGATCGATCGGACGTAAGTGAAAAGAATACTTGAAAACAAGGCTGGGCTAGAGACTAAGTGCTCCATCAGATAAAGGAGAGCCATAACTCACAGTTGGGATAGAAAGAGCCTGCTGGTGTTTTTCTCACTCCAAAGAAGGTTCAGATTACTGCTCATCAGCGTCACTCTCCACAGACAGGCAGCCACAGACTCCAAATGCTTCCTTCTTCAAACAGGATGGTTGAGGTTGACCACTCTGTATCTGCTGATCCTTGACAGAGCAGTAGCTAGCCACCAAAGGAATTCAAAATTTATATTTCTATTATATTTTCTCCCTATGGCGATGTAAATGCTGTTGCAAAGCTTCTCACCAATGCAAGGTTATAATTCTGGTGGAGGAAAACTGAATCCCTTTGTCTATTGAATCACTTACTTATTTACTTATTGTAATGCTTGTTTTTCCAGACACATTTACAGATATTTAGTTTAAAAAGTGTCAAAAGCAGCTGTAAAAGCCAACCATCAGTGCCAAGATTTTAGAAATACTGAGGTCATGAGTCAAGTTCCCCCAAAGCAACACACAGCCCCTCAGATAAATAAAATGAAATAAAATAATAACTTTATAAATATATTTTCTGTATTTTTACCCCTCATGTCTAAGTGAAGGGAAGTGAACACTAAATGGTTCAACCCCAAAGTGTATTTTAACGTATTTTAGAGTCAGGCCGAATATCTACGGATATCGACGTGCCCGTCACAACGCAGGAGTAACTGCCTGAATGATCAACCATCTGGCTGTCGGACAATTGGATGGATTTCTGGAATATCAGAGATTTTGGTCGGCTGTCTGCAGTTCGAGCAGTTCCACTGTTTTTTTCTTCCAGTGGCTCCATATTTTTTTTTCTTCTTACTTTCCAGCCATAGTGGTAAATGGCTGAATTTATCCAAAGCACTTGACAAGGATTTTGCCGCTCATTCAGCCATTCACGCACGCACTCACACACCAATGGCGGCGAGCTACCACGCAGTGTGCTGGCCAACCATTGGGAGCAATTTGGGGTCCAGTGTCTTGTCTACGGATTGACCCTGTGATTAGTGGACGACCTGCTCTACCTCCTGAGCCACAGCTGCCCCAGTAGACAAGCACAAAGTAATGCTGCCTTTCTCTTTAGTCAACATTGTTGTGGATGCAGTCGTTTTGTTTGAATTAACTTTATTGGAATTGAACATGAAGACATAGTGTGACTTAACACAACGTACAAGATCAATAAAAAACGCAATGTCTGCCAAGCTTTAGGGGTGTAAAGATTAACTGTACATATTGGATCCACACTAAATTCTGTGTGAAATCATGCACCATGTACAGTATTTATTGTACTGTACATATAGTCTGAGAGGGAGAGTTACATTCCCCTAGTCTAAATTATGTTTTAAAGCCTTCTCCTCAATGCGAGAAGTAACATTTTGGTGGGAAAATACTGAACCATTTATTTTATTTTTTATTGGCCTAAAGATAGTCAAATGAAAATAATATGAGTTATCTTTGAATATTTGAATTTGATTACGTTTTTGCCAACAAAAAAATAAAATAAATGGTTCAGTATCTTTTACCCACCACGTGTAAGTTTTAATTGTAGAATATAAACTCCCTCTAGGTCCCTAAAACCCCTGAATTCTGAGAGCAAATACAGAAGACATGACCTCTGCATTTTCAGTGGTAGCTCTGGCTCAGATCCCTGAGAGTCAACATCTCTTGACATTTCAATTTAACACTCATGTAAAACTCATCACTAAATCCAAATATTTTAAGAAATCCGGGCATGGCTGGTCATAAAGTGTGTTGTAGAAGAATAGTAAGTTGTTAACTCAGACATTTTCATTTGACAGAATCCTAAAGCAGCTTGTAAAAGTGTGTGTACTGTAAGCAGGTAATTCATAAGTATATGCTGTATAACTCTGGGCTTGCTTCCAGTAAATTACTACTTCTGCCTGCTGGACACTTTTGCAACTTCCTCAAATTGTCAAAGCTATCCGTTAACATTCAAAATAGCCTCAGCAAGTCATACAAAGCCAAGAAGCTGAGGAGAAGCTGCGTCCACCAACAACACAAGTCTGCCAACACTGCTAAGTATTTCATGCCTATTGTTTCTGTCCCCAGGCGCTGAAGATTTTGAATCTTTAAAATGTACTGTGCAGTAATACTCGCAAGCGAGCATCCACAGCCCTGCAGGGGATGCAACACACTGCCAAAGACATTGGTTGCCATGGTAACTCTGACAGCACCTCCCCATAAAAGCTCTAATTGATAGCAGCAGATAGCTGCAGAGAATTAAGCATCACTGGTGTTACATGCGCACAAAGGCACCGACAGCCAGACAAAACCCATGTGCAGACCCATGTGTGGCCAATCCAAGCTTCAGATGTAAGGGTACTCTGCTGGGACAAATCTGCACCCAAAATCCAGAGACAATCCTTAAATAAACCACATTTGAAGTCTTGTTCAATCCTAAAAAAACCCCAACTTTTCTAAGCTAAAATTGCTTTTTTGCCCCATTTGTATGATACATAAAGAAATATCATTTCTAATTATCTCGTCCTTTAGCTTGTATTTGTCAGCACAGACAAAACCTTTCAGGCTGAAAAAAAGAAATTTCCCATTCTGTGTTTTTTAACCAATTCTGAATTGCCCACAGGGAAAGCACTTCCCGCAAAATTTGATGAACCTGCCTCTCATTTAGTTAGAGATGCCATTACTCTGCTGAAATGACTTGGAGTAAATCAGCTTGCTGCTAGAAATATAATTATGAATGATTTTTGCATTTAGTATGGCAGCGTTATGTCCACGCATGTCAATAAAGCTTGAGTGGTAAGCCTTTTTTATGGCTGTGTTTCAGCAGCAGCAGCAGCAGCAGCAGGGCGAATGCTGAGGGAGAAAGTATTGAGCCATGATTCGACAGAAGCCAAAGTTGGGAGAAAAAAATGAACTAATGGTGCCTCCGCCTCTCTCTCTGTGTCTGTCTGCAGACAGCTGGAGCAGACAGACATCAGCTTTTTCATCAACGCTGTGAGGTGGATGAAAAAGCTCATACAGACAGAGAGGACTGCAGGGTTTGAGTTTTTGTCTACGGTTCCCTTGTTCTGGTTGCTTGTTTTCGAATTATACATACTGGGCTCATAGCTGACATGACATACTGGCAGAAATGAAAGAGGTGAAATGTGAGTCAGACCTATAATGGTGATGAAATAGTTCAGAATACAATGAAGTTCAGACATGTCAAGTTGAATCCGCTGGACTTGACGCAACACTGAGCACAGAGTGAACAGAAATCCACAATGAAACCTGTCACTACATACCGATTAGAGCTCTGTATTAATGGTTGAATTTAGCTTATCACAGAGTCATATCAGAGTATACAGAGCTGGATTACCAACTGGCCAAAACACCCCAAGGCCCCAGAGCCCCAGGGCATCTAAAGCCTAACAGCTTGTCTACACAGGAGGCGTTTCAGTTGCGTTTTTCAGCCATTCGTCTCACGTGCATCTGACGGAACAAGATAAGCTCCTATTTTAATCAATGCAGCTGTCTACACATGCCAAGTAATGCTAGTATTTTAGTTTATGTGGTGCTCACATGATGTATATCCTTACCACAAATTAAATGACACACAGCAAACCTGGGACCAGCACAAAAGTTCATGAAGGGCCTCAGGACATATGATGAAGCTGCCATGTTCTGTGTGCACTGTACTTAAAGGATAAGACTGGCGATATTTCAATATTTCTCATGTGCAGACCCAAACCAACAATGAATGTATTGTTGTAAACACATCAGTGAGCCACACCGTTGCACTGGATGTTCCTTCATCACCATGAACGCACACACTGTAGTTTATTTTGACTCATTCCCACATACACCATCCTGCTGCCACTAGAGCACCAAATAAACAAAATAGTCCCCATCAAATGCACTATTTACTCCTGTTTGAGTGATGTTTCTTAAAAACTACAGTGACCATTTCGGCTGATACGTAACGATTTGAGTTCAGTCTGTTGATATAAATAATGTTTGGGAAAAGTAGTATGAAATATGCATCACATAAACAAAGAGACAAAAGAACAGTGAATGAATGAACAAAGGATAAATAAATACAAAAGGATGTCATTCGTGTCTCTAGTGACAGGCTATTTTAACTGACAGCTACAGGGTTGTCCACCCAACACTACTTAATTTAATGGTTATTATAGTTCTGATTCTTTACTATTCTTTATATTTGAGTCTTAGTTTTCCTCTCTTATGTATATTTGTGTTGTGTAGTTATAGTTTTTACTGTTACTAATTTCCAGGGGTGTTTACTATTCAAGACTTACAATAAAAATTTCTGTTTGAAAAGTTTTAACAAGTTAATTTTTCAGCAATAAAAAAGGAGCAAACTCCATCCACTGTGGAAGACCATGAGATGTAGTTGAAAGCTCTGGAAAAAAGAATGAACTTTCATGCTCAACAGAAAACATCCTGCTGAGTACACATCGTGGTCAAGACTTTCATAACCGAGCTTAAAGGGATCTTATCAAATGTTCGGTTTATGTTATGTGTTTATGATAGAAATAACATCTTCATTTCATAAAACTCTCATGTTAAGATTAATATTGGCCTCACAAATCCAGTAATGGTCAGGCTCTATTACTGACACTTCTTCAGTTCTATCCTGCTACAGCTGACAACAGTGCTAAGTGAACACACACACCTTCTGATACTCTGCTTACATTTTAAGCATGAGTGAACCCCATGGGAATTAAACCCCTCACCCCGGCCGTGTTGGCACTATCCTCGATCCGCTGAGCAACACAGGCCCATAAACAATCTTCACGGCTAGATGGGAGATCATGTTTTATTTCCAGACACCTCATCCACCTGGACAATGGCTTTGTTTGCTCTATGTTTCAAACTTATTGCTCTTTGTAGGGCTGTGGCTGCTGTGATAGGAGGTGGAGGTGAGAGGGAGGTGAAGATTGAATAGAGAGATCCAGCAAGCAGGGGGAGAAGGGGAAGGAAGCCATAACAGCTGTCATTACTTATGTGTTCAGAAGTCAATTACACAGCAAACACAGCAGCGGTAATAAATATGGATCCATGCAAAACACCAGCACAACTTCAATCAAAGGCTTTAAAATGCAAGCGCTGCAGAGGGAGAGCTATTGCACTTCATTGTTCGCACTGAAGCAAAAATGGTGTTTTAAAATGGCTAAAAGGTTATACCCATTACCAAGTGTGGTGACCATGATACATGTGCAAACTACAGGTCAATCTTTATGTTTTTCTGAGAAATTGGTTTACTCAAGAATTTGTCATCCTTTAACTGAAATTTTCTCTATTTTCAGACTTCTAAAAAGCATTTTGATACACCTGATTATCAAAATTACGAAATTTACGAAATTCAAGATGTTGTTCTCCAATGGTTTGTTACTATAGCTATATATTTGACATCTATTCATGATTATTTGTCAAAAAGGTCCAAGCTTCTTCAAGGGGTGCCGCAAAGATTTATTCTTGGCCCACTTTTTAAAAATGTATGTTAATGGCCTGCCTTTGGTTTGTAAAGATCTTTTCCCACTTTTATTTGTTCATGATACAAATCTAATAGCTTTACATGAAGATTTTACTGCCCTATTAGGAAATGTAAATACAAAATTAGCGCATTTTTTAAAATGGTGTCAGCTGAACAAACCTCTGTTCAATTTTAAGATGACAAACTTTTACAACAAGAATTCCCCTCAAGACTCAAGATATTTATAACTAATCTTTGAAGATGAAAATCTTACTTGATAAGATACACACAGTAAGAAGTTAAAAGGTACCCTGTGTAGGTTTCGACCACCATCCAATGCAACGATGCACATGCAGGCACACGAGCACATTGGTGATGTGGTTCACATTCCTGCTGATGATTTCATGCCGTTCCACTGATTGACAGCCAGCGCCGTAACATGCAAAGAAACAAAGGCAGGGAAGAAGAAGACTGTAGCGACTGTAGCGAACACGGAGGTCAACAGTGAATGTTTCAAATTCTCCCACAAATCGGCTTTGCAAATGTTTTATATGGAAGGAAATGCATTCAACGTGTTTGTTACCTGTACGCACAGTGAGTTTTGGTGAGTGACAATGAATGTGAACAGAACCTTTGTTTACAAGAAAAATTCACAGGGTGTCTTGATGGTTTATATTTTTTATAGTGATACTGACTAGAATTGAAAGAATTTGTCAATCGACTAAAACATTCTGTCCACTTAATAGATTTCTGCCAGAGCTTTCAGTCATATCTCACGGACTTAAACTCCATCCAATGATGAAGGCCACCAGATGTGACTGAAGGCCCTGGAGGAAAGAGCAACTGGACCTTGCGTTGAGATTTCTTTTTTGTCCAATTACTATTTCCGAAGTCAAGAATGAAACTTCAGGTTCAATTTGACAACGCTCATAATCAAGTAATTGTTTAAATCAAGTAATATTTCCAAACATTCTCTGGTACCGACTTCTACAATGTGAAGATTTGCTACTTTTCAGACTAAATGATTACTTGTAAAACTAATTGTCAGAACGATCGCTATGTAAATAATTCTCAGTTACAGCTTTTATTCTAACCACAGGATAAATATTAAATGGAAACAAGCCTTTTGAGAGAGGTGTAGAAACCAGAAGAACAAAAAATCATCTAATTAAATGAATCCCAGGCTTGCACTGCAGCTCCGCTGTGGGAGGACACCGAAATTGCATCAAACAAATCTGGGGAATGGAACCCATATGGCTAATGGAGGTGGGTTATGATATTGTTTTGGAAGGCTCCGCAACGTGTCGTCCTTCAGATGCAACAGTGCCACAGACCTCCACAAATCATGACTGCGGGATAATAGAACACGCTTGATCAGACCCAGGAGGAAGGCATGCCAGGGAAACGAAGAAGAAGACCAGTCTGTGAATAATGATTACGGTCACCTTAGTCATTTATCACCATCCTGAGAGAAGATGACTTGGATAAGGGTGTCAGCGTGGATGGCTGACAAATTTCTGCACCATCCTTAGATTTCAATCCCACAGAGCCACCCTCCTCCTCTCTGTGTCTGCCTCCTCCTGCCTCAATAATTGCTTGCTAAGGCAGAAATTAATCCATGTTGTAGTTACCCAAACACGTCTTTGTAAATTGGACGTAGCAGGTTGACCATCAAGAATCCTGAGTGATGACACAGCACGCTGCAGGGCCTCACTTCCACTGAAGTGTCTTGCTTGCTAAAGTTATCAGGAACCGGTAACCAAGGTCATGTTGGTACACTAGGTAGGTCTTTGCCTGAATATTGGATGCATTCAATTAGCACTTCAGCAAAGGCGAACGTGAGTGAAATGTAATAACTGGCTCGGGCGTTAGGGAGCGGCCAGATTGACGCACTGGAAAGGCTGCTGTAAAATCAGACTGATAGACTAACTCTCTCCGTCTCCCTTTCTTTTCACAGATTTCGTGCAGCTGGAAGCCGGGTCGGGCTAGGTTGTTTCGTCTGCACTCTATTTGTTACTCCCAGAAGGTCACAGGGGAACATTTTCAGGCCCTTCCTCAATGTCCACTGCCGTCCTGCCCACAGGAGTCATTAAGATGAATAGGACAATATGCTGTCCTGGCTGCTGCTAACTGTTTGCCATCATGACCTCTGGTAGCTCAAATAAGACCTTCACGAACACTTCTACTCTTATCCTCTGATGAGATCCATACTCAAGGACTGTGATGCAATGTGGAGTGATGTGGAAGTTGTCTTTAGGTTGAGGTGAAAGATTGCTAAGGGGACTTGAGTGGGACTAAATATGGATTGTGCAATTCCTCTGACCTAAACAACCAAACTAGGCATTACTGCTATTGAGGACACTGAGGTCATGACCTCTGTATTTTTTAGCAACCTGAAGGGAAGGGGTTATTAGGCTGATACAGTATTTTTATATTTATATATTCAAATTTGACTACTTTCAGGTCAAAATAAATAAATGGTGGTTGTAGCTGCCTGTATATTGCTTTGTATGTAAATGTTCCTATAATAATAAAACACTGATAGATGTAGCATCACATTTTTTAAACTTTAATCTGAAATAGGGGTGTAAGAGAATACAAATACTATATGTTATTCATATATGCACAGATAATGTGTTTTGAACAGAGGTTATAGGCTGAGTTCAATGCTCAGACATTCAGCCACGCTCACCGTCAGTAACTTTTCATCAGTTTTCACACCAGTTGTGCTGTGCGGAATGAAGCTCGACTGATGTTTCGCAGGTTTTATTTTTACCTCACGATCCAATATTGAAGCCTGGTACTGTGTAAGACTTGACAGGAGACAGGAAACTGGGAAGCTGGAGTTAGGGACCGTCTCAAAAGTGCAGCACAAATGGGCCAAGGGAGCTTTTCAGACTTTTGTCAATAGCCTTCAAATGCTTTTTAATAGACATCTCAAACTAATTTCTTTGTTGATTTTTGTTGAAACTGATTTCCACCCTGACCATTAACAGTAAAACAGCTTTTACTTAGACTCAGTTTAGACCTACTTTTTACTCTTTTTGAAGGTCTGGTTCAAATACAAACCATGTTTTATTATTTGATTAATTCAGGTACATTGTCAAAATATTATGTTGTTTTGCTAAAATTAAACATACATGCATGAGGAGTATAAATTGCAGTAGAAAACAATACAAAGTTGCTAAAGTAGAAAAGTACACTAGATCATTTCTAACAACTTCCGGCATAGGTCACGCCCACTTTCAGCCCAATTGGAATACAGATATGAATACTTATATTTTTGGTACATAAAGAGATACAGATAGTAGCTTTGTGTTACATCCCTATCTGAAAGTTCCATAATTACTGCTATAATAATTATCTTCATATCTAATCAGTATGATCCATATGACCTGCTGACTTGGTTAAAACTTGGTTAAAAAAACGTAATGCGTCATCCTGTCAGATCTCAGCAGTGTATAAATTCCTACTCTGTGCTCACATAAGGACACCGAGATTCTGTTTCAACAAAACAGGCAAATCCAGGATTTACAACAGAGAAGGGTGCAGGCAGCGTACAAACTGGTGTAAATTCTGGTTGTGATGTACAGATAACAAAGTCTCACTCTCACTACTGGACACTGTGTCCCTTTTTCCATTGATATTTTGGTTGCTTTTGGATTATTTAAAGTGAATAAATATGCTGTTCTTTTCTGCGCCATTACTTTCCAGTGGCCAATTATGTCCACTCCTGTTGAGTGGCTCCCTTACACTTCCGGCTGAGTGAGGAATACCATTACTGTGTTTATTCATCAACTTTACCATTTTCCACCTTCATACTTGAACAGCCACCGTGCATCAACATGCACTTAACCCTAAAATGTAAAAATAATTTTTATCCGAGATTATTTAATAGATAAAATGTTATTTCCATTGTGTTTCGCTCTGGCCCGCAGGGGGGGCTGCAGCCTCCTCAGCACCCCCCACCTCTCCGTGCGCATATGAAGTTTACAAAAATGATTCACATGAGCGTTTTCTGATCTGCTACATGGTTAACGTCTGGTTAGCTTTAGGAAACAAGAACTA
>NTHP01000093.1:643218-660210 GCA_003416845.1 Oplegnathus fasciatus | reverse complement strand
GCGGTTTAAGCAGTGCATGTTCAAACCTGAAATATGATAGATGCAGCGCAGAACTGGTATAACCAAGTATCTTGGAGAGCTTACATAAGCAGCAGTGTTATGCTGTTGGTATTAAACCAAAGCACTGGAATATCCAGCACCTAATATTGCTCATTACTCTCCACTTTTGCACTCTGTCTTTTCACCCTCATTCTCACAGGCTGCCTCACAGCTTTAGGCACTTAACTAATAACAGAAGCCCTATTAGAGAGTTAATGCAGAGTAATGATGACAAGCAGCGGCACTGAAAATAGCACCTGTCGCCTGAGACAATAATAAGTCGCCTGAGACAAGACCGATCGTGCACTGACACAAACACAAGGGAGACAGTAAGAAATGTTGAACGCTGAGGCGCTCAACGCGTTAACTGGACCACTCAGTTTGAACTAATCCTCTCCACCTTCTGAAGGGAGTCTCAGAGTAACAGTGCCAGTGAAAAGTGTTAAAACAGGAAAAGACTGCTGTGCTGAAATCAAAATTAAACTCTGGATGCGGAGCCAAGTTCATGATCCAGGGAAACAATTCAACAATGTTTCAGTTTGAGCTGAACTCTGCACAGGCATGCACACGTAAAGATGTTTTTGTGTTTGAAAAATGCATGATGTTTGATCACTGAGGTGCTGCAGCAGAAGAGCAATCCTGAAAAAGGAAACTCAAGTTTGTTGTACTTTAGCTGCAACTTGATCATTCTAGAAACTAGAGAAATAACACACCAGAATTTGGAGTCACTGCAGGAATGTTGTACTGATTTTACAGTCAAAGAACACACCATAAAGTGCCATAAGGTCATTATGAACTCATTATGGGTCCCACCGGGACACTATGTGGATGTGATGTTTAATCCGTCTGCAAACAAAACTGGGGTTCTGTTTACCTGTTCGGCATCCTCCTCGGGACACGGCGGCTACCCTTCCAGCCAGACGCTCCGGAGGAACAGCCGGGATGCAGCGGAGGTCAGAAAACCTCTCCACATCTCCCTCGGAGGCGTGTGGGCTCGGATTAAACAGGACAAGTGGCGGCAGGTGTGGAAGTGAAGAGGGCTCCAATTCGGATGTTTCGCTCGGCGTGCGCGCTCGGACAGCCAGGTGCGCAAAGAACATGCAGAAAGAAATAGGTGTCCTGTCGCGACGAGGTTGAGGTTGCTTTTCTTTCGTTTCGCAGGACCGTTAAGGTGAAGAGGAAGTCCACTTATACCGGAGCGCCCTCCTCCAGCACCCCGCGGATCAGTGTGGCGGCGGAGACGCGTGGAGCTCGCTGTAGTACTGCTGACTGGAGGAGGCTGCACGGGGAGAGCTGGGGCGTGTTCCTGAAGCAGGAGGAGGGGGAGGGCGGATGCGCAAAGATGCTCAGCTCAGTGTAAGAGCCTCAAAGTTTCTAAAAGTACACCAGGGATAACAGATAACAGAGTCATAGTCTCCAGATTTCCTACAATATAAGGGGATTTATTCCAGAGTTTAGGGGTGAGCTGCAAATGATTGAGCACAGATTATATATTTTTGTTATTATTATTATTAATTATTTATTTATTACAGGGATTCCGTGTCTTTTAACTGATGATGGAAAGTACCTTAAAATCAATTCCAACAGCCTTGGTTAAACACCTGGTCGTTGAATAGCTGAGGGGAATTTAAAGATGACTCAGTTATGCAGTTGAAAAGAGAATTACAGCGAGCGATTAAGGCAGGAATATCTTTCTCAGCATCCTGGGATGACATGGGACTGGTCTGAGCTATGTGAAAGAAGACCAATCCAAAAATCATTAACAGAATATATTGGAGTATAAGCTTTATAAAACACACCCCTAAAAATGTCCCTCTTTTCTCCATCACCTGACTGTCCCACCCATCTGTACACCTGTTCCCTTCCCCTCCCATGTCCTTACCAGCATCTCATTCCCTCATCAGTCACTCACGACATACAGTATACCGGTCCACTTCCATTGTTCCCTTGCCAGATCGTCAAAGTTGTTTTTGTTGTTTCGTGCCTTTGCTTTCGAGCGTCGGATACCCTGTACCCTGGAACCCTGTCACCTGTAACGGAGCTGCCTGCCTGACCTTCTGCCTGATTATTTGGACTTTGGATTCCTGCCTGCTCCTTGTTGGATTCGTTTGCCTGTTTTAGACTGCTTCTCTGGTTTTGACCCTTGCCTGTCTCATGGTCCTGCAAGCCTTGAATCTTATTTTTGTAAATAAATCATTGTACTGCATCACTCTTTGTCAGCATTTGGGTCCAGTACCTGTTGCCCCGCTCACGAATCAATGCCTACTTGCATTGCTAAACGATTTCTTCCCTTGTTTTGAATCATTTTTGGAGGGCTGAAGAGCTGAAATGATCCAGCAATTCAAAGGAAATAAAAAGAAGGGCGCATGAGGGCAGCGCAACAACCTGTCAACACAAATCTGACATATTATCACCTTTATAAATTTGCTTTTTTCACCAGCGAGTTGCTAACTGTGTGTCTGCTGTTTGGGGCTGAGCAGGTAGTGTAGAGTTGGTTTATCAGAACTTTTTCACTGAAAACAGCTGAAAAGCAGTTGATGAGAGTGGTGAGAGTGAACCAAAACAGTTGGAGCCCTCAAAAAGCAAACAAACAATGAGCTGAAAGACACTAAAACGCTCAGAGCTGAAGGGATTTGTAGTGTCAGGTGATAATTCTCTGTGGGTTTGTTATTATGAGTGACCCTTGCTGATTCCACATAGTCATTTGATCCATTGTTAATATAAAAAATATTGATTAGAGCGAAATGGGAGAAGTGTATTGCACTGCATATTGCAGCCATAGACTGTATATAAAGATGGACGACATGACAGCTTCCCAAAAGTGAAGCCAAAACATCTTGATTACCCCCTGGTGGCTGGCTGCAGTATAGGTCCTAAATCCTCCATGTTAGCAGATGGGACATCGGCCAAACTAAAACATCACTCCAAATAAATTTTTCCCAAAGATGGTTTCTGTCATTTTAAGTAGTTCTTATCACGCTGATGTTTGTTCAAGTGTTCATTTTTCTGATAAGTTTGGTTTTAATTAGTTATTTGAGGATATAAAAACAGGGTGAAACGTCATGATTGACAGCTGTCAATCACAGTGAAATAGTCGTGGAGGCACCTGCAGACTTCATTTCGGGAATTGACTGTAGCGTAGGAACGTTGAGAGGAGATGTAACTGATGATCGTTAGTCAGCAGTCTCTAATTATTGATTACCGATCGAGTCAGGCGGGTGTATGTGCGGGACTTCGATACCGTGGCTCCTTCCCCGATCACTACTGCGCAGACTCTGGCTCCAAATGACGTCACCAGCGCAAGAGGGCAGCGCCCGTATCCGGGATATTTTGGCTTCATTTTTGTACAGCGGGAGGAAGTGGAGACGCGTCGTCCATCTTTATATACAGTCTATGATTGTAGCAGCTTAAGTACATTATAGCTGAATATTGAATACTTAAATTAGTGAGACAGATGAGACCTTATTCAGTTTGCTTCTTTCATCAACAAATTATAAAGCTTGTATGTATGCAAGTGAATGTGTGTGTTCATGCAGATATTCTACTCTAGGTTTCTGCACAGAATCTTGCATTAACATTATGCACACATACACACAGACTCCCAGAATCTACACAGTTTCATCCACAGAATCTGCTGAAGACAAAGATTTGCATGAAAGTTTGTACACACGTGTGTGTGTGTGTGTGTGTGTGTAAGAAACAGGAAGAGATTTGGCATTCCAGCTGATATACAGCTTGAGTGTGGAGTGAAATGGACTTTATGTCATATCAACAATATTTGAGCTCCCTCTCTGATTGCCTATATCCTCCCAAATAAGCCATCAGTCTGACACAGCACATTTCAGTTTGCTGGTAAGCAGCTCAATCTGCCTGTGCAGGGGTCCTGCTGCTTCATCCCACACTCGCTTTACAAAAGCTATTTGAGGAAGGCTGGTGTCTCGCGCGCCGGCTTTGGGCTGCCAGATGGTCCTGCGTAAGAACTTTGAATTATTCAGCCATCCCACAGCAGATTGAAGCTGTCATGCGTAAGACAACTTGGCTGGCCTCTTCCTGTGCCGGGGAACACCAGCGGATGAGCGCGAACAGCTACTGCAGAGACGTTACCAGGTTACGCAACTCCACATTCAAATTTCACTAATGCACAATTTAGGCCTGGCTCACAATTTTCTGCAGCGACGAAATGATTTTTTTTTCTTTTTTCAGATCAGACTCAAAGTGTGTTATGCTTTCACAGAGAGGGATGAGAATCATAAATTATTCACCTGATCCGGCTTTTATGTGTGAATGCTGAGCTTACAGCGGCGCTGGCACATCTAGAAACAAGCAGTTAAGCTTTTTAATAGATACACAGTATCTGTTTGTGCCATTCTCTAATGCATCACATTAAGTCAGAGTGTGTCAAACACAATTATGGAAATGACTAAAGTTGGACAAGAACGCGTGAAAAGCCATAAACCAAAACATTGTCATAAATTTTCTGAAAGACATCATGTGGGTCTTTAGACATTTAATGTGCTACAATTACCATACTGGCCATTAGTGTTATTAGAGTGAAGCTTTACTGATGGCAGGGATCATGATTAGAGCCATAATTTAGCAGGATAACTCCTGTCACTTTAACAGAGCCATTGACACTATGAATACACGCCATTACCAAATACTGCTGTATAATATATCACCACATTAGGGATGATATATGTTCCATATTTCACTTTCTCCTCATACCTACCTCATTTGCCTCCAACTAAAACCAGCCACACTTTGTCAAGGTTGAGATGATCTGAACTGAAAGACACACATGTGGTCTCATCCCTATTTTTGTTTGCCATCAAAGTGTGGGTGGTGGGCTAATCCTTTCAAAACAAGATGAAGAAATCCACTTCACATGGAGGGCGCTGCACGTATACCTGAGTGTGTGTGGTGTAATCACCCTGAGAGCGGCCCATTAATCCGGTTGGGGGTTGGTGCTTTGATCTCTGGCTGAGTGGCTCTACAGCGAAGCTCTCGAGCTCACCTCCTCCGCTAAGAATCACTCAAAATTAGAAAGGAGACTTCTTATGTGAAATGGGTTAATAGCACGTCTTCAGTCGAGAGGGCTGTCCTGCTCGTACACACTGCTCAGACGTGAGGCCCATTTCGAATAAGTGGTCCAATTTCAGATGAGGGCCTCTTCACAAGAGGGAAGCAAGGTAGTTATGTACTCTACAAAACAACCTGTGTGAAAAAAAAATCCAAACAATTTCAGATCCTTACACTGTAATTGCGTAAGGTATTCACTGCAAGTGTCTGTTAATTGAATCTGACTAACGTATATGTGCACAGACAGTATGTGTTGATTCCAGACAGCAAGTCTAAAACCTGCTGTATGTTAGTAGCCTACAGAATTAAAAAAATCATTTGATGCAACATACCACGTTTTCTTGTGTAAACTGGAAAAGTAAGGTAAGTAAGTAAGTTTTGATAACATTACAATGAAATTGTAGTTTTGCTTGATTATTAAAGGTGTTATTGATAAAATTTTTATATAAGCGAATCATTTTAAAAAAAAAGATGATTGTGAATTTATCATTTTAAAAATGTTAACGGGTCCAAAATGAATGTTTTGTTTATCTCTGTGTGAGAAGTCTGATGTTTGGTTCCCATTTCTAACAAGGCTTGTGAGCCAATAGTGTAACACCGTTGGTATCACGTGGTATCTCTGTGTCGTCAGAGGTCAAGAGTCTTAGTAGTTGCCAGTTAGTGTGGAAAAAACGGTTGTTTGACGGTAAGCACCCAGCTTCACTCGGGTACCAATCCCAAGTGCTCAGCGACAAAAGGAGGAGCAAGACCAGGGTGAACATTGGTTCAGTTTTTGCTCATTGGGAGTTGGCTGAAGGAGTTTTAAGGGCTGAAAAGCCACCCCGAGGTGGCCACTTTTCTTCTTGACCAGCAAGCTAGAGCTAAGGTTTCATTAGCTAACTGGGAATCTACACCGACACAGATCAACGTGCACGACCTAAATGCACATAATCACTACTGGTTCAAAATGAATTCATTACTCTACCACAAAAGATTAATCACTCAGGCTACATTAGCTGTTACTAGCATAACACACCTGAATCACCAAACAAACTGTCGGTGGTTGAGTTGCATTGTGGATAACGTAGACGGCAGATTTTGACAAGGAAGAAGAATGCGTGGAATAAAAAAAGACAATATTTCTGATTCTGCTGCATCGATTTTGATACAATTGCTAAACTGTCCATTTATGAGTCTGACAGTGTTAGAGGAGTCTGAGCTCTGTTTTTGTCTTCACCAGCTCACTTCACCACTTTATTCACCAGCTAATTGCTAACTTTGTCCGTCTGCTGTTAGGTAGCACTTTTCTGCTGAAAACGGCTGCCTGCTGATGATGACAATGCTGAGGGCAGAGTCTGCATGTTCAAAAAACACAAAACTGTGTGGCAAAAGCAACTCTGTCTCCTACAAATGACGTTTAAAGACTAATCATTTTCAACAGCAAACACGTTTTGAAGGACACGTAATGAATTACTTGCACTAACTGTGCAACTGTACACTGTGTTGTAGCATGTCACCGGTACACGTTTCAATGCTTTAATCACAAAAGTAAAACAAGAAATAAACACACCTCACCTCACTAGGAGACATGTTTGTAGTCCCATTCCACTTGCTCTTAGTCAGGTCACCTTAAAGCAACTTACTGATGAGATTCTTGGGAAATTCAATGTTCCTATAATTGCCTCTTTTGGCCAGAGTGGCTGCTGTCCTGCAAAAGTTACATAGTCATGCTATAAAGGTACAATCCCTGATTTTGTTATGGCACCCAATAGTGCCTCCAAAAAGACATCTCAGTTCACTGTTAATGACACACAATTCATGGTTCAGTTTACAAATCCAACACAATGTCAGGGAGTGAATTTTAAACAGTACAGCCAGATCAAACCAGCAGAGGCTGCTAGGCACTGCTGACTCTAGCTCATATTTTAGCTTTCCTTTACCATAAAGCACAAATTCAAAACACCTTGGTTACATCCAGACATTCTTTGCATTGGCACTCAGTGCTTATCAGATGAAGAACATGACATTTGGAGATCAGTAAAATCTGATTGAACAAAAAAGTAAGTAAGATTATTTATATTGCTTCACAAGTGCTTCACAAAAGAAATAAGGCAACCAACATAAATACAGACATAAACAGACTTAAGAAAAATAAAACATTATAAAGAGAAAGAGTAAATAGAAAATTCAACAAAGGACAGTCTGAACTGTAGAAAGGAACATTTCAGATTTTTGTGGTTTTGTTCATGGCTCATATGTAGAAAATTCACCAAAATTGGTTGTTTTTAACTCAGAGCACCCAAAATGCTTTGTGAACTTCAAACGATATATGCCAGTCTGTTGTTTAAACCTACTCGTTAAACACACACATTTTGACACCAGCATACATAAGAGGCTGTATGTGTCAAACTCAAAGAGGAGAGGGTGAGCTGGGCTCCTGCAGACACAGAGAAAGGCGAGGCTGTAAATATTCATGGCGGAGCTGTCAGCGTGCCGTGGCTCTCTGCTGGCTCCTGTCACTCCATTGATCTCTCATACATGACATTCACATCCAATGACCGCCCTGCCTCACCTCAATCATGTGGGAAGAGGTGCCCTTTCTCCCACCTGCTTGATGTCAGTTCCTCCAGGAGACGGGAACATGCTGATCATCCCCTCCATCCTGCGCTCTTACATCCCCCCTCATCATTATATGCACATTGGAGGATGTAAAACCCCTTAAGTCTTCACACTTTACATTTCATCAGTTTGTGATATTCAGGAGTTACTTTGTGCTCAAGTCCTGAAATGTAAGTTT
The DNA here is from genome assembly GCA_003416845.1 of Oplegnathus fasciatus. Lineage (NCBI taxonomy): Eukaryota > Metazoa > Chordata > Actinopteri > Centrarchiformes > Oplegnathidae > Oplegnathus > Oplegnathus fasciatus. Next base: position 652,316 of record NTHP01000093.1, on the reverse strand, counting down.
TTGATATCCTTGTTTCCTTAACTCTCTCTTAATTATGCCTTTTAACAAACCCCAGAGAAGGGCTGTGCACCACTTTGTCTGTTCAGAAATGCAAGTTTTGCATTGAATCAGCCATTATAATGGCTGCCAGAGTTGTCTGTGATTGCAGCTGCACCACTTACTAAAAATGCTACAGTAATTGAGGCTGCAATGCATTATGGACCAGTTTTCCCTCACATCACACTGTTTGCTCTTTGGTTCTGAGGAACTGACACCAAAGTTGAAACCCAAGTGAAGTCCTGCAGCTTTGACAAAAACAATATCGCCCGATCTCTGCATGAAAAGAGGTGAAATCAGAAAAATGTGTGACTTTTAAATGAGCGCTTAAGCTCACTTAAACCTTGTAAATGCTTCTAAACAAGTGATTCAAGTGCAAAGATGAAGCTGAGTTAGATAGTAGAATAATTTCATTTAGAACAAAAACAAAGGAGAAGGATTTCCCAGGAAAACAATGGCGAATAGTGATTGGTTATTGCATTCACAGCGCATTCACATGTCTGATTGGCTGCTGTGAGGTCGACTGGACACGCTACTGCTCTCTCCCACTCACTGAACACAGGAAGCTGCAGATACAGTGAGAAAATACTGGTGAAAAAAAAACATGCTAAAGCGGTCTTGCAAGTTGCCAAACCTAGTGAGAAAATTGTAAGGTTTGCAACACTGGGTTGATGAGCCACCTACTGTTTACATGTCAGTGACCAATTTATTATATGGGATATTTGTTGGGTCCTACTTTTGTCAGTAGCTCAAAAGGGCATCTACAGTGTATTCTAAAAGTACAGCATGTTACCTCAAACTAAAGCATTTCAACTTAAAGGTCTCCTCCAGACATGTTTTAAAATATACAAAAATAATCTGCCTGTAACAGTCATTTTTGTCTGATGTAGTTTTTCCACCAAAAAGTTCAGTTATCTCATTACTTTTTTCCTTCAGCAGGTAAATGTGAAACAGCCTTTTATTGTCAAACTCTGCACACACTGTACATCATGAGTGAGGGGGACTTTAAGGCAAATGTCCCCGAGATGGAGCATAAACTTAAATACCAAAAAATAGGTGTGGCATCAGTTGTTCTATTATTTTGAAAAAAAAGAGGAAAGAAATTCAAACTTTTGTTAGTAAAAATTGCTTTTCCATAATTTTTCAAAGAAATAATATGAATATTTATGATTTTTGGCAAATATGTACAAGCCATAGTTTAGAGATGCCACAATTCAACAGTACTATAGTATAATCTTTATGGCATTTTGTTTTTGTGGTCAACATTAATGAAATAAACATACTTTACAGTACCGTTATATCTCTCTAGCATGACACTCATAATTAAACTTCACAATTACAAAGCAAATGTCCTTTATAGGATTTTACACTTATAAGTTTTTCCATATGTTTCTGGAGCCATTTTACTATCTACCATTACAACCACCATTTGCAATTTATCTAAAAATCTTTGCAGCTTTAAAAATCAAACTTCAGATGTTGTGCTTTTTTATTTGCTTTTTTATTTAGGTCGATGTTTCCTTTAACATTGCCTACAGTATTATTAACAGGGAAAGATCTGTTTCCAAGTGTTGAGTAGTTCAACTGCATATGTGAAAAAAGTTGTAGGCCTATAAAGTGTCTCCAGATGGAGCTGTGTGAAGTCAAATGTCAAGTGATGTCACTTGAGTCAGCATCAGCTGGTCTGAGAAGTTTCTGAATGAAAAAAATCTGGAGGTGTGAAGTTAGAAAGAAGTGAGCTTACCAGACGTCTGTAGCCCGCTCCTCATCTCTGCTGCAGGCTAGAGGCTCCAGGCTACATTAACCACCATAGCATAACACACCCCAATCTCAGACTGAACTGTGGTCTAGTTGCATTGTGGGTAATGCAGGCACTAAGTTTTCACAATGGGTTCCACAGTGGGTGATGGCCAACTTCCTGCTCCAACTCTGACCCACTATACTTGACATATGTAGTTGTGTGCGCCTCAACTTACTTGAACCTAGTTTTAGCAATATCACCGTGTTCCCAGATCTCAGCAATTGCTTACAACTTTATCAGTACAATACATTATTGCTAGTACAATATTATCATAACTGATGTTTAAAAAAAAACCCAAGATGTAATAAACCATAATTTTCCTTTAAATGGCATACATAAAAGGTGCTTACAGTGCTATGATACAGTACTTTTGCTGGTCGATTCGGACTGTTCCTCCCATTTTACATAACCCTTCCTTTATATAATACTTGATATCACTGTAGCACCCGTGGCAATGAAATCACCTCTTATGATGTCTGATTCCAGTTTTTCACGCACATGTTTATCTGCTCAACCTTGTACTGTAAATAGAAAGACAAACGTGCTGCTCCTGAGGGGAAAACCAGGGAATCTGATCAAGATTTAGTCTAAAACCTCATCAGGTCGTCACTGTTTCATGTCTCTTTTTACAGACCCTCGAGGTGCTTCTGAATGTTTCCACTCATGGCTGGAGCAGATCCACAGTGATTACTATGAGTCACGTTTGCATAGAGTTCTTGCTGATTTATACTTTAATAACACACAGCTTAGAATATAATATCTATACTGTATGTAACTACGTTTCAGTGCTTATTATTATTGATTTCCTGTGCACAGTGGTGCTTTTCTCAGGTAATAATTACCCATCCACACTGAAAGGCACCAGCCCCATGTAATTGCTTTCATAAGACCTTTATACGCTCTCTTTCAATGTGTCTTGAGTAGAACAATCAATACATTGATAGAGGAGAACCTGTATTTACTGTTGCCTGGCAAAGATATTAAGATACACACATCGCTGTACTTTTTTGCATTCAGCATGCAGCAGCAGAGTCTGAAACACTTTGTACATCCTGATGTTCCTCCTCAGTCGCCTCTGGCCCCTGTTCTGGTCATGCTTCATGAACCCTGGCTGATGTACAGGTGGATCTTAGAGATGGGGGGCCGGGCAGACAGGGGCCACGGCCTGTTTGCTGAGAGGATGAAGAAATCTGTCATTATCCTCTGCAAGCCATTCCTCTCACGCTGCCAGGGACCTGACTGTTAATTGCCACGAGAATTCATCCAAACAGAAACACCGAGACGAAACATCACTGACGGAGCTGTGAATCAATCAGCTTTCATGAGGCTTAGAGAGAATCTTCTTTTCTTTATGAAACAAATGTTAAAGCATGATTTCCCTCTAGATGTTGTTATTTTAGAGAAGAAGGTAACTTGGTGTTATACTGCACAATAATAATAATCATTATTCATCTGACCTGCACTATCCAGTTGTAGTTGTACAATATAGGCTACACTATTTGTCAAAATGTTAACTCCAAGCTAGCCTGTTTCCATGGCTGACTCAGATCCTATCATGCAGTCTTCTTGTGAGTAAACTGAAGAGCACTAGTGAATTCTTTCAGCACTTTAAGTGCTTAATTGGGCTGTCAGTTTTTCAAAATTTTAACATCCATCGAAACGTGGGGAGAAAATATTCAATCTGTTATGATCATACCAAATTTAAATGACAATGTATTCATGCAATGTTGGCAGAATGGGAAGAATGGGAAAACCTTCTGTTATTCTGACTTGGAGTGTTTCCGCATTATGCCAAGAGTTACCCACATTGCTAGCCTTGTAGTCACTCCATATACATAGTCTGAATTAGCTTTGGTTTGTTACATATTTGTAGTGGTTAACAAGTGAAACCAGATACAAACAAACAGCATTTTAATTCGCTGATTCAACTGCTTTGAGTTCAAATTGGTTCTTATTTCGATGTAACTGCTAGTGATGGTGGCTTTGCAACAATGTAGCTGTCCGAAGTGGATTTAGAACACCTGTATGAAGCTGATGTGAACAGTTTAACCCACTCCTGTGGTAATCATTACTGTCTAAGCAATTGTCACCAACACCAATCTATTGCTTGTCATGTTGGTCTCAGACATTTAGGCAATGTCAATTTTACAATGTACGAGTGTCAGGTGGCTGTAAATGATTGTGATGGAGGTTTCAGTTTAACTTTCGCTGCATTTAATGAATCACCGTCAGATAGCACATCAGCATCACAGTACACTCACTAGAACTCCCAGAGCTCCCTGCTTTACCTGTATACGCGCAAGTGCATTAGACTACTGTATATAACAGTGGCCAAATTGTTAAGATGCATACTCTGATAGCAGACTAGCTGTCCACAGTAGAATGAAGGCAAAACTACCCGAAAAGTGTTAAAACATTAGACTACATGGGTTGCAATTAATGTGAACAATTTATATATTAGTTCTCTTTTACTCAAGCTTGATTTTTTGAAAATGAGAAAATCAATAATTAAATGAAATCCATGTAATTTTTGTCATAACTTTTTTGTAATAACTTTTGTTAACTTCAGATCAAATTAAATGAGGTAAATCTGAGATAAAGATGGAAAATTACAGTAGCTGAGAAACATTTTGTGTGTTTTTCAGCTGATCAGGCTGAAAATATAGTTTAAAAAGTATAGTTTTATATTATGGTAGCAGGTTCCAATCCTGTGTTTTAAAGGGTAAGTCTGGCAATTTTATACTTTTTTTGTTATTGTCAACAAATACCATTAAAAGACCAAAACCAACTCTGAGCAACTCTACATCTCTCAATAATTTCTGACCCCCTGTCTATGTTCCTCAGCCCCAAGTTCATTGGTTTTTACTGATGAAAATCTTTAAAAAATGCTCCAAATATACAGTTTCATTTTTCAAGTGTGCGTGTTCATGGTAATGAAGGAACATGTCACCAGTGCAACAGTGTGGCTCACTGATGTGTTTTTAATAGTTTTTGGACAACAATGGAGCTCTACGGCACAGAAGAAAAAGATACATCAGGCTTTGGATACACACACACAATATCTGTCCAGACTTGTCCTTTAAATTTGAAAAAATAAAATATTATATCTATTATTACATGTGGTGCTAACTTTCAAAACTGATTTTTTTTGATATGCGAGACTTTCAGCACTCAAAGTCAGCACACAGAAAGAAGGTTATTTTAGGGCAGGTGCAACAAAGTCAGGAGGGCTCCGAACTGAGCACAAAGAAACTTAATGGAATAGGGCAGCTCCATCAGGGAAAAGAAAGATGGCTGTGCAGCGAATCCATCAGCAGGAGGAAACAGTAAGGAGCACCAAGGCCGTCTCTGAGTCAAACCAGGTCAGAGGATGAAGAGGGAAAAGTGTAGAGAGGAAAAACTTGGCTGAAGGGAATTTGGGGTACAGATTTATTTAAGGGGGTTTACTCATTCTTTATAATTTGAGGGTCTAAGATTTAGGTTATTATTTACATATATTATTCCCTAATGTGGGAAGGCTGTGGTTGTAACTGTGCTTCATGGTTATATAAACTTTATACTGGAGTAGATGCAAACTGTCCACTGTATGTATCCATCTCCATAAACTCAGCATGTTTAGTCAGTATGTAGACACAAATTTACGTGTCTGTCACAAGGACAACACACCAATACACCCGGCCACATCACCAGGCGCTGAAGTAGCTACTGTACAAGCTTCAGTCAGAGATCAATTTGTCAACTAACACAAAGTAAAAACCATCAGCAGGTTTGTCCCTGCAGGAGAAAAGATTAATAGAAGCATTTTGAGGCAGGCATGTTTTAGAGCAGTGAAGGCTGAGCGGAGACTGGCTGTAGATTTGAGAACACATCTGATAATCCTGCAGGATACTGCAGCACTAAGGCCACATTTAGCTCTGTGGATTGTGTAGCTACTTTGTTGAGCTTATAGACAGTATACAGGCAGTATGGAAGGAAAATGCTGAGGTATCCCAAGCTGACAGCAGAGGTGGAGCAGCAGGGCTGGATAGTGCAGTGTGTGAGCGGTTGGCTGCTGGGTTTGACCAAATTAAAGTTAAAGCAAACGGGAAAGTCAAGCAAGGAATAATAAAAAATAAAAATTTAATCTGGGCAGCATTACGTTTTTTTCAAAAAGTGATATACACAATTTGTGGGAGACATTCAAGACAGCATTAGTTATCTTAACAATCATTCATTTTCTTAATAATCTTGACAAATTCTACATTAAAGGCCGGCATGGTGGCTTAGTGGTTAGAACTGTTCTGTCACAGCAAGAACCCACCAGCAAATTGGTGCCTTGTTGTGTGGAGTTTGCATGTTCTCCCGTGGGTTTCCTCTGGGTGCTCCAGGTTCCTCCCACAGTCCAAAGATCACAGTCTGTGTGCATATACCATCCCTGTGACAGACTAGGACAAGAAATCTGTCCAGGATTAACCCTGTCTCTCTCCCCAGTAGGAGCTGGAATAGGCTCGAGCCCCTCGGGATCCTGCAAAAGGATAAGCTGGTAATGTCTAGATAATGAAGGAATTGAAGTTCAACATTATTCCTATTCCGCATCCTCTCAGTGTTGCAAATGATGCCATTACATTCTTTGATTCTTTCATTTCTGTTTAATGTCTCAGCTGCCCATGCCAGTGATTTAATATTGCACCTCCATAAGGTTTGAAGATGCACAAGATATTTTATGCCCAGGATCAATGGATCTGAGACTGAGATAGTCTTGCACCAAAAATGCTGGATCCTACATTTCCCATAATGCAATTCAATAGCATCTTTTGACTCTCTGTGCCTGGTATATGCCCACATCATACTTAATGCTTGTAGTTTGTAACACAGGCGTTCTGTTAGAAATGTGTAGCCTTAAAGTCCAAGCTAAGATAACCCTGATTACATCATCAGGGTTATTTTCTCAGACTTGACAAAGCTCCTACACAGCCTGAGAAGACATTATACAACTGTTTTCACAGGTAGTAGTATTAACCATGACTAGTAAACTTAGCTTCATTTGTAAAATTGGTTGACTGCCCCTCAATATGATCCTATGTTGCTCCACTTTTTGTTTTGTGTTAGAATTTGGTGCTGCATACCCCGCAGTCCTTATTAAAGATCATTAATGTTTCATCTTATTACACCCTGTGAATTTGTAAATGCGAACTAAATGGAAACAACAGAAAACTTAAACGACTAAAACGATTGTGAGGCAATCACCTAGTGAGGAACACAAGGACTTTTGGCTCATAATGAAATAGCAGGGAAATGGAGAAGCTCAGCGTGTGACTGGGGGGATATTTGCTTTAGATCACAAATAAGGATTGTAGCAGGGTGACACTTTGATTTATGGATGTCAAATACACATTAATAGTTACAGCTTTAGTGAGTTCGGGTTGCCAAGATCCCATCTTCCATATCCCGTGTCTTTCAATGGGGGATTTCGGCTCAATGGCTTTAATAACATGCATGAATGGATAGGCATTTTTTTAAAGATAGAAATTTGTTGCAGCGATTTTTTTCTTCCCCTCCTCTTTCTGCTATTAGCAAGCAATCAATGGCCAATTGCCTTTTTAATGCCTTCTCCAGGATCTTGGTGAAAGTCAGACACACTTCAAGGTATCCGCCTTAACTTCCTCCATGGCTGCCCCTTCATTTCTGCTCAGAAGTGGGTACAAATAATAAAGATAATGTTCGCTGAGTAATGATTTCCCATTTTCTCCTTACTTGTACCCCGTTATTAGTTAGATCAGTATGGCAGTGAAAATTAATTTTCTTTTCACTTAGAGGGGACATTACCATGATTAATTTCAGCATGGAGTGGAGCAAACTGGAGGATTGCTGCAATATGAGGAGTGAAATCAATTTACTCTGATGTGAGAAGAGCCAGGGAATGTGGGGCATAAACAAGTATGAAATTACCCTCTCTGTCTTCTCCTCTAATAGGAAGAGAGCATCATTTGGCAAGGCCCTTTTGTGCCAGAAATGTGACCCTCTTTGGCCTTCACTGGGATAAAAGGAACTTGGAAATGAAATTCTCTCTATCTATAGGCCATTATTTCAATATCACACACACCACTTGTGTGGCTGGCAACTGGAAAATCAATTTAGAGGCAAAGATAAAGACAAAAAAATCCAATTCAGAGCTTTCTGTTCAGTTTTACGCTGTTGATTCTATGCATTTGCTGGTAATGAAAAAGTTGGATTTTTCAATGATTTACCTGCAACTGGCCTCATGTGAATTCATTACAACCACCAGATTTTACTGCAAACTGATACACGACATGGCCAAGAGACACCCCAACATTACACCCACATGTGATAGTTGAACATATTATTCCAAGACCACCAAGACCACCATGCTGCATGAACAACCTCCACTCCTTTGGTTTTAGTCTTTTCACCATATGTTGAAACCTGGCCGCAGTGATTTGCTCCCATTCAGCCACATTTGTAAGGTCCAAACCTGATGTTGAGTGATAAGGTCTGGCTCACAGTTGGTCCAGTTCATTCCAAAGGTGCTGGATGGGGTGGAGGCAACTTTATCGCCAGGCAGAACACTCATATTGGATGAATCTGCAAGATTCCAGAATCCAGATTACGATCAATGCCCACATTTTTTAACGTCCTCTGCCAACATTTTTAAAATTGTTTCTCTAATATCCGGGAATGGCAATTGGTATGGTCATTGTTAGGGAAAGGAAGTGGTTATGGCAAAAAGTTATGATTAAGGTATGATTAAGGTTACGTAACTAAAACACTTAGTTAAGGTTAGAGAAAGACAAAAAAAAACGTGGCTACATAAAGGACACACTACTTCCTGAATTGGCACTGAATGTTGGCATTGGACGTAAAATGCATACTATATCATCCAAAATTAACGTAATGATGATACTGATGATACTGGGCTGAGTCAAAGTCAGGGCTCTGTGCAAATAAGTATTTTTTATCCTGTCACTGAATTAAATTTTTATTATTTCTTGGTATTTCTTGTCAGTTTTATGTTAAAAAAATACATTTTTCATTTTATTTCTGAGTATTTGAGCATCCTGTAAAACATTAAATACTGAGGACTCATTTTACACACATACATACATTTATCTGACCCAAATGCGATTTGGGGTAATCAGCTAACCCTTGTAAGGACACTGCAATTGACCGTTTGCTTGTTTTTCATTTAGCAAGCTTCTAGATCTGTACCCTTCAGTTTTTTCAGCCATGTACATTGTTGAGCGTTACAAATCTCCGAATGGTG